>JBAMCF010000596.1:0-463402 GCA_037075285.1 Drosophila lutescens
CGTAGTGTGCCAGCAAGATTTATTACGATCCCATTCGGCCGGGGATGAAAGAACTCTCAGATTATGTGAAAAAAATAATGGACAAAGCGTAGAAATTTTTAAATTCAATTCATACGTATTACAAATAATACTTCTATTACTAGAATACATCTCTTATGAAATTCCGTAATTTATGAATTGAAATTACAACACTAAAAAACTGTTCATAAATATTTTAACAATTTTTTTTTTAGTGAATTCAATTTATATAAGTAAAAAATGTTTCATAAATATTTTACCAGGACTTTTTAAATCGAAATATTAATTTATTAAACTTGTTAGAATGTTGTTCTAGCTGAATTATAATTTGTAATATAATGTTTTTACACAATAGATAAGTTTAAATCGAGAAAATCATTCATTAAAACGTTTTAAAAGAAAAAGCCATTAAATTATAATTTTCATTAAACATTTTACCTATAATGAGGTAATGATTTAAACGACATTAAAAGATAATGAACCCTATTAAAAGACTCCCATTACTTTGCTGAATTTCTCTTTGGTGCCTTCCATTTACTCGTTCCCTTTGAGAGTGGATTAAAATGTTTATTGGCCACTGAGCTCAGCAATTTGCAGTATTGCCAAGCTAAGGCCACAGCAGCATCGCCACATCGCAACATCGCAGTGGCAACAAAATCAACGAGCGAACGCGCTGACAGCTGTCAACATGTCGTATGATTAATGTTGGCCAAATGCGGTTGCATTTTTGTGCGTTTCGCGCTGTAAATGAAATGATAAATTGGGTGTGCAAACATTTTTGCCCCGTTCGCCAACCGGTGGACCGATTTTCAGCTTAATAACGAAATGGAAACAGAGCAGGCAGCGTCGGGCGGCGAGAAGTCCCTCAATTAAATTGCCTTTCACCAGCAGAATGCCATTCAGGAAACTTTGCCACATATCCGTTCGTTCGTATTCCGCACTTGGAGTTGCACAAACAGTTGATGTTCTTGTTGTTGCTGTTGCAGTTTCTGTTGCTGGAGCTGTGGCAGTGGCACACCTTTGTTGACACCTTTGGCCAACACAACCCCAACCTCGGGCGCTTTCGTGGCGTGTGTGAAGTGGCATGTCCACATCCGTTTCGCCTCGCGTTTGATTGATTGAAACTGCAGTTGCAAGTTGCTGGCACCAAAAGGCGTTGACAGCTTGCCTTTGGCATTGGCTTGAAAAGAGGGGGGTGGTGGCAGGGGCACCTTACAAAGTGCACAAATCAACGCTAATAATGTGCGACCTTTGCTCTCGTGTCAGCTGAACGCCACTCGGTGCAATTCACTTCAATAGAAATCAATGAAATGTCTGAAACGAAAATGGCTGGGTGGAAAAATCAAGGAGTTTGACGGCTGCTTTCTGTCTATATTCATTAGTAAGAAAGCTAAGCAGGAAACAAGGAATTGGGATAATAAAAATGTGACTTAAATACGATACTTTTTATAATGATAAACAAAATTACTGGATATCAATTTTAATGTTTTAAAATCAGAATTCTGTAATATCTAAAATGAAAAAACGATGGAAAAATTTAAATTAATATCAGCATATTGAATTTAGAGTTTCGTATTACATATTTGTATTAAACTATTTAAATGAACTATGATTTTTAAACTTAATATTTCCATACATAAAGACAATTTTAAATAACATTGCAATGAAATAAAATATTAAATTTCCTAAAAGAAAACTTTATTTTATTTTTATTTTTTAAAATATATATTTAGTTTTTTAAGTTTTCTATATTATTTATTTAAGGCCCAAATTCCTGGTGACCAGTGTAGTCAATCATTTCAGCATTGTCTCTTGCACAACTCATATGCTCCTCCACCTGGTTGTGCAATGCCTTGGGTTGCATTTCTCTAATGCGTACAAATTGCCCATTTACATCTTCGGATGCGAAATCCACCCCGTCCTCCGAAGGGGGCTGCATTTCACTTCAAGTTGAGTCAATTTCCTGCTGCCACTTCAAATGCACAACTAATAACACGACGAGCCGGGAATCTAGCCTGCCAGGGCAAACATTATAAATGCAGCCATATAAATGCGTCACAAGGCAGCCGGCAAGACGGAATCAAGGATTGCGGGGTGGTGGGATTTCATGACGATGATGGCAGCGTCGCAAAATATGGCCAAAGGCTGCAAGCGGCAACAACGTAATAAATTAATTATATGCAACATCAGCAACAGGGCCCCCTCTCGGTATCCTCCATATTCGCTTGAGTGATGTGTGGCATAAAGTCGTGAGCGTGAGCGTCTATTAGCAGTCAACGTTGACGACGTACAACGATCCAGCCCGCCCCTTCAGCCCCCCCCCTGTCTGCTTCTTCTCGACAAGTCGCACACGAGCGCGAACAAACAAGGGGCGTGGCAGGAGGGGGCAAGGGCAGGAGGGCAGGGCAGATAGTTTAGCATGTGTGGCATCTCGGAAAGGCGAGCCAAGTCGAGACAAGTAGAGTCAGGAGTAGAGTTGACTTGAGTTAAGTTGGTTTTTGCGGGGCTTGGTTGAGGGGTTGGCTCGGTGGATAGGGAACAACGGAGCCAGTCAAACGGGCAATCCATCCATCAGCCGCTGGCAGACAGCAATTGCAAGCTGCAAGTTGTGCGGCTATGTAGCATGTCTGACGGTGCTGCACTAACCACAGCGAGCCAGTTATTACCGCTGAATGGCTGCTCCAATTTTCTGGGATTTACCCGGCGAAAGGGTTTCGAATTGGTCCTTGAAATGATATCTGATTGGTCTATGGAAGATTCTACGAAGAGCTATATAATTGTTCTTGGAGATTGCAATTAAAACGATCTACAAATTTATTTTTGATTTAAATTTATTAATTTTTTAAATCTACCAGCTTCAATCCATGAAAATGGGTTTTTATATGTTTATTTTAAAATAGTCTATTAAAATAGAAAATTATAAAAAAAAAAATTTTTTATTACAACATATAAGTTTTCTAACATTGATCTTAAAATTATCTTAAAATTTAACCTCATTTTCTACGGTAAATATCGTAAGATAAAATGTATGGAGAGTTCTTAATTTACTTCTTACCTCCGATATAGTTTACAAAAATATACCTCATGTCGTATACTTAATTTGGTAATAGTTCCTAGTTTCAAAGTGATTTAAATATTTTTCTTGGGTCATTCCTTGTTTACTTGAAAGAGTATTCCCAGTTCGGTTTTTCGCAGTGCCCCTTTGCCTCAATAATTCTCGCATTGTTGCTGCAAAAACGTTGCCACAAATGTTGCTGACGTTGCTGACTGGCCAACTTGAGGAGACGGAGACGCTGGCCATAGATTGCATCGGGCTCCGAGGGGTGGGGTGGATGTTCTGATTGGAAAATCAAGTGTGTGCATCGGACGGGGAGAATGCTAGTGGCCGGGGCATGTTTGCCTGCTTTTAATGGCCCCAACTGACAGAGACTGCAGCTCCGCTAATTGCGAATGCTTGACGCATGTTGCAGCCACTCATGGGCAGACATGGCAGGAGGGGCTAAGAGCTAAGGGGGGTCTGCGGGGGCGGAGTGGCAGGTCTTTTGCTTAGACAGCTCCACTTCGCTGCGCTCCTCACTCAATTCGTCTCGAGTCCTCGAAGCTCGCAGCTCTCAGCTCGCAGCTCGAAGCGCTGCGTGATTTTTAATTAGTTTTCTTAGAAATTAAATTGTTAATTTGATCGACGCATTGCCGCACTCCCTCCGCCGGCCGACCGGGCCCTCAATCTCCTGCTCTGAGCTGCTAAGTGGCCTGTTGCTTTGACTTCATTATGGTGTTTGGTGCTAGCAGCTCGCTGTTTGCTGTTTGCTGTTCGGTTGTTTGAGCTCTTTGTCTGCTCATTAATGCCAATTCTGGCGCGCCGGAGTTGACGCCTGCCACCATATCGCCATATAGCCGTATCGCCCCTCTTGGCCCATCAGCCGCCTTTGGTCACGGCCATCATGGAAGACAAGTTGCACTCGTGACTGAGTGCGCGGTGTCGGTTGTTTATGGATCTTACGGGCAACGACGAGCTATTCGGAAATTGCTGTGAAGGCTATGCAGGGAAAAGGGAAAGAAGGGCAAAGTGGTCTATAGTCAAACATATTTTGCAGTTAAGGGAATGCAACGTAAGAAATTGCTTGTTGACATGCAACTTGTAAAAAGTAATCTTAGAATGGATTGATGGTTGAATCATTAGGAAGGAACAGGAGGGAGGAGTACTGCATTGTGATTTTCCATTTGGGTTGTGTCTAAAACGAAATTATAAAAGCAATGTAAAGAGTGATCATTTTTACCAACTGTCAGACACTTAGTTAATTATTTTAATCAAAGGAAAAATTAATTAAAAAAAGGTATTTCTAGAATTTTTAATTTTTTAATTTATTTAATATTTTTAATACACAAATGTTATTTACAGAATTTGTTTATATTTGTTTAAGACAGAAAAGGTATAAGCAAAAATAAACAAATAAATTAAAGATAATAAATTCTGAAATGTGATTTCCATTTTGTGATTTTTATAAGAAGAAATTATAGATCAATAAAATCAGTTTGGGAATACCACTTCCCATTTTATAATTCCAAGGAACCGCTAGATATTTATTTAAATAATTTTAACAAAAGGAAATCATAATCCATCAATTTTATTTACGGACTGTTTTGCAAAAATAAATGATTTAGACTAAATGGATTTTCCGTCAAACCAAAAACCAGGTTTATCCCCTTTTGTTACATTCAAAGGGCTGTCAGAGTGTATTCGCTGTCAGACTAGACTAAACTAGTTTACCGGGAACTATGGCGCACACAAACTTCCACCCTGAAACATCTCAACTGAATGTTGCCCACGACCAAACAACTTTCGCCTCCAATCAGTCAATCAATCAATCAATCAGCGCTCAACTGACAATTTCGAGCCCACTCTCCGCCGAGCGAGTGCCACCACCTCGGCGGCTCAGTCACGCCCTTTACGGTGGTGCAACTCCAGGTGGTTCGGGTTGGGGATGGGGTTGTGGTGCATGCGAATGTGCATGTGCCACTCAATGGCAATTAAGGCCGAAATAAAATAATACACCGAAAATGCCAATTAACCTTTGAATGCCATGCATGACCACGTAGCCTGTGTGCTTACAGGAATGGGTTAAAATGGGGGGGGGCCGAAAGATAAAATAATTACCCAGACGCATAACTCGAAAGTAAAATATAAATTTAATTTATGCATGCACACAACAGAGGCCAAGGAAGCGGAGGACCGAAAGCACCCAGATCCGTAGCCAGTGCAATTTATCTCACGCGGATCGCAGATATGCACATACATCCCATATCCATCCTCTCGAACCCTCGGCCCAACATTTCGATGGCTCTGGCGAAGGGCCCTAAATATGAAATAATTTATGATGCGACATTTTCATCAGCAATTCGTTAAAATTCATGCATGCATGCATTTTTAAGCAGTCCTCCCCCCTTTCATCACCCCGCCGAACGCCACTGAACCACCCCTTTTGGTGCCGTATTTATAAATTTATTAAGCCGCGCATTGCATTCGCCCTGAAAGGAGGGGATCACTCCTTGGCCCTGAGTTCGGCAGACAAAGCCAGGCGACGACAACACGAATCGCATGTAAAATTCTTATTTTAATCGATGCAAATATGCAGCAGCAGCAGCAGCAGCAACAACAATTGCTGATGACGCTGATGGTGGTGCATGCTACATGAAAGGCGGCGGTGCAGTGGTGCAGTGTTGCAAGGGGGCATGTGTGTGTGTCGCCGGGGAGGCCTGCAGCCAAGGGAAAAAGAAACTCGGCCATCGCGATAATAAATCAATTTTCACAATAAACAGTTGTGTGCCCTGGCGGCAGACGATGGCGACGGCTGACTGTACAGTGGGACCAGGGACTGAAGGATATGTTAAAATTCAAGTCATATCTTTCTATCAAATCAAGAATCAATTTCTGAATTACTAGAAAATTCTTAAAATTATTTCTGACATTTTTAACACTGTATTCCAAAATCACAATAATTTGTAGATTCTATTAAAGAATTTTTTAAACCAAAAATTTCTTCTAACTTGTACATAAAATAATTAAATTAAACCGAAATTTATAACCCGAGTTTTACTCAGAGAGGTCAAAGATCAGACATTTTATTTTCACTTCAATTTTACTATCTTCTATTTTCCATTTCGTCCTGTATTATAAGTAGGAGGTCTTCGCTGACCGTGTCGCATTAGTTCTGTGATTGGATAGTTACCACCTTGGGCCACGTCATCGGTGGGAGGACACTGGGGGACCACATTTCCGAAAACGGGAACGGCAGTCATAGCAACAACGACGAGCACGGCAAATAGAACAGCCTGAGGAATTTAGAATAAAATAATTAATTATTTATGATTTTTATAACAGATGCACTTACCAATAACTTCATCTCGGCAGATACTTTGATTATGAGTGCTCCTCAAAGAGCAACGGCTTTTTTATACCCCACAGCAGCTCCTTATCGTTTCCAGAAGTGGAGGACTATCAGCTGCAGATTGCTGGGTTGCAATCTTGTTTCTCAGAAAAATATAAAGTATATGAAAAATTCCAATTAATCGCAATGAAAGAAATATTGAAAAATAAAATTGACCTTCTTACTTATATATATGCCTATGAAAAATATTAAATATAAATAATATTCTCAGTATTTCGTTTACTGGGAAAATTATATGCCATGCAATCTGTGGCTTCGAAGAAAATTTAAAAAATTGCATATTATCAAGAAGTTGTTATTATTTTTGGCCCCACTGTGCAACTCTTTTGCATTTGGTGCGAGTGGCTTACACTTCTCGCACCACTTCATGTCTTGGCAGCGACATAATAAATTAACTGCACTGCAATTATTTTCACATTTTCGCAAAGTGAATAAAAATTATAAAATTATGTGGAAGCGATGAAGGGGGGGCGGTGTTGGTCCCAATAGCGTGGCCGCGAAAGTGAGAGCTTATGTAAGGGATTAGCTGGGGGCCAAGCAGCTGACGCCTGACCCTTGGCCCCTCAACCTCCCCGTAAACCCCCCCTCCACCCCCTTAAGTGTAGGTTTTCCCCCTCAGAAAAACCAGTCCGGCCTGCAGTTAATCAAAATATCAAATTAACTGTCGTGTCTGTGGCAAATAAATCAAAATAAAAGCCGGTCCCAGGCTGTGAGCCCAGCTGAACTGAATCGGGCTGGAACAGCGCCCCTCCACCTCGGGCCACCCCCCTTTCTGAGCCCCTGCCCCAGGGCCACCTCCTCAATCAAGCCAACTGATGACGCTCCCCTATGAAAATTTCACATGCAGAGACTGCCTGATGAGTGAGCTGAATTTATTATAGGCCATGGCGATGGCGATGTACGATGTACGCGATTTTATGAATGAGCAGCGAGGTGTGAGGACGGCGGCAGGAGGCAGGAGGCAGGAAGGCAAAGGCAGGCTGGCGAGGCGAGTTTGGTGTGTCGTCAACGCCTTTGGCGGTGATTATTCAATGTCAAAACTTAATGTCCCCAAATTGCAGTTGTTGTCAGCGGTCAGCCATGAAATTGAATGCATGTCGCCCCGGTGCAGAAGGCGAATGCTGCTACGGCAGCTGTTGCATAGTTTTAGGCGTGACACATGTCAGCTCCTCCAACCCTCGAATCCCTCAATCTCGCCGCTCAGCGATTATCCCCCAAATGCAGCCGGCACTTAAAGCTATTCGAAAAAAAAAATTATAAAATGAGAAAGCTAAGTAGCATCGTGTAGAGAAAATTGGAAATACCCTTTCATTTAATAATAATATAACTAAACCAACTAAATAGCTCCTAGTTTTAATAGATTTATTTATTAATAATACCCATCAAGGATCCTCGACTTCTTATTAAGTTATCCCATATTAAAATGTTCAGCAATATTCCTAAGAATTATCTGTTTTCTAATACTCATAAGTGTGTATTACTTGCTGATTAATTTCAGTTAAAAAATCTCTTCAATAAACAAAAACACTACATTTTTAAATTTAGAAAAATCTGTTACTTATAAACAAAAAATTTACCTAACAAGGAAACTTTTATATAACCTCTTTATGCTTGAAAAATCTGAGAAAATTTTGTTGGGCTATATTTATTTTATTTATTTGCCTAAAAAATGTATAATACATTCATTTTTTACCAAATGTATCCAAGATACCTTTTTTTTGAACCATCGTAACTCTCTGCTAGAGTATTTAAAAAATCCCCAATTCCTGGGTAGCCAAACTCAACCCGAACTCAACTCGAGCTCAACTCATTTGCCAGCAGCTGCCATGGGGCATGTCCAGTTGCCAGGAGGGAACGGGGATGGGTCCGAGCTGGGGAGAAGCTTGTTACCATAAAATTGGTGTAAACGAATTGCAGTCATCGTCATCGTCGTCGTCGTCGCTCTGTCGGCATTGCAAAAGTCCAAATCGCTCGTGGAGAGCGGGGAGTGCGTCATTGTGAAATGTCTGTAATTTGGACAATTTGATGAATGGTTATTTGCCACGAGATGGCAAAGTGGTCATTATTCTTTATCTCCTTCACTCGTTCCTTTTTTTCTCCACTCCACTCTGCTGCATTTTTCGGTACCATTTTTTTGGTTTAACGTTTTACTAACTTTTTCATTGCACATTTGGTGCAGCTTTTTAGCATTTTTTGGTCACCTCTACTGCAGCGGAACTAAGTGCATTGTTTGTCGGAGGGTATCATCAGTTGGTCATTAGGTTGATGGAGGGCAGTGGTCTTCATAAAAATAAGGGCATCAAGTTGTGAAATGTCTTTCCCGATAGTTCTATATGTCATAAGAGAAATTCCAAGGAAATATAAGTATATTAAAATAACTTACTTAAAATGTTTAGTGGATTGAGTTTAAAAATTTTATGTATTTTTATTATTATTTAGAAATAGTCTTATCTTAAATATCTTTAGTAATTCATATAGCTTATATTTCTCTTAATTGGGCTTACACAGAAAAGTTTTAAATTTTATTTACTATCATTGAAGTTTTAATTTTATTATTTTTTATTGTGCTTTTTACAGGGTATCTGAAACACTGCTCATATAAAGCCAGTGGCCCTCCCTGGTACTTTATTTTAATGACTCGCTTTATGGGCGAATAAATGGCATTTGCTCGGCCCGCCGCTTGTTTCATAATTCAATAAATTCACAAGGCGTTCACCTGGCGGCCGAAGAGCAGTAATATTGTCATTAACCCCCATTTCCCCTCTGTTAAGGGAGTTTTCGAGATGATCGCCGGTTGAAGGGGCATTCGTGACCCGTTATCATTTGGGCCGCGGCGATTGCAGTCCACAAAATGCATCCACATCGGTCGGTTGGTCGATTTAGCCGCTTGGCCGGTTGGCTGTGTGCGGTCGCGGTCAGCTGGAAGCCATCTGTTTGGCCAACCCCCCTTTGACCACAAACGGGCTCCGTCCCTGCCACGCCCCCGCCCCGAGATCGCCCTTGGGCATGGCCAGAATGCGTTCCACATGGCGGCAGGCCTAATTACATTTCTCGGCAAATGGCAAATGGAGAATGGCGTGATTGCACACGCAAATGCGCTTCGTTGTTTATATGCGTAGCAAATAGATTTATGCGCTCGTATTTTACACGCTTAATTCCTTAAGGCAAAGCCCCCACAGCAGCAGCGGAAGAAGCAGCTGAAGCACTGGCTGCACTACACTTACAGAAAATAGGGAACATTTGAAAATTAAGTTTAAATAATATTTTGGAATTGAAAACATGTATCTTGGCATACAAGATGTTCTTTAAAATAATAATATTACTTTATTTCTGAGTGATATCTTATGTCAGAAGTCTAATATAACCATAATATATCAGAATTTCTTTCAGTGCCTTAACCCTCTCTCATCTCTGGACATTATCCCACTATTCCACTGAACGGATACGCCAGTTTCTGCCTTTTCCTCTGGGCACTCTGCACACAGGGTCCGAGTTCCTCTTTCGGTTTGGGGAAAACGTCAGACCCGACCCGCGACCAACGACCAACTCGTGCAAGTACTTAAATTACCAAATGAGTTATGCCCTCGCAAATATTCCACAAATGTCTAGGAATAAACGAACTACCAGTTGAGTTGAGCAAAATGCCATGAAATTGAGACGCTGTTGGAAGATAAACAAAAGTTATAAGAGATTTTCATAAATACTTCGATTGATCTATGGACTAAGTATAAAAATGCAATTAAAGTTCTGGCAATTTTTGAATGGTTGAGTCATGGCGGCCACTTGAAACATCCCTAGAAATCCAGCCAACAAGCTCAACGACCTGATCCCCTCTCATTCGAGTGTCGCAGGCACTTGCTTTGCTGTTTAATTTTCCGGCCCACTCATTAATCAAATGTTGCCTTATTTGCATTGGCTCGGCTTCATCCATTTGGCCCCTTCCCTTGAATTCCCGGGTTTTATAAATGGGCTATGAAATGGCCTAGGCATCTTCAACTCACCCAGCCACCCTGCGAATTCACTGCCCTCTTCCCCCAGGCCGCTTAATTTATTTGTAAATATTAACACATACATTTTTCACAACCAACGTTTCGCGATGTTGTTCAGGGGATTTGTGTGGAGCTCCCGGGTATTTATCAATATTTTATTGGCCCCATAAGCTTATTAATTGTCCGGGTTACCTTTCTGTGGGGGATTTAATTAGCCGGCAGTGGCATTGTAATTGCATTACCAATACTCGAGCAATCCGTCCGATTCATCACGATTGAGAGAGGCTGTAGAGGAAAAACACTCCACATGCGAAGATGCGTGCGTCATTCGTGCGCATGGTAACACTGACCACAAACGAACTGCAAGGACAACGGTGACGGGGAATAAAATGGAACGAAACGGAAGGAGCTGGGATGGGGGAACGAAACGAACTGGTGGCTGCGCCTGACAAGTGCACACGAATGAGTTTCATGAGCTGGACTCATCCGGACAGACTCCGGGAATCAGGGACATGGGAAATACTCTGCTGTCTACTAAGGGTTATTTAAGAACATGGATAGTATGCAGAGAAAGTCGAGATTTCCAAAAAATAGTTCTTAATCGATAGTGGTCATCGATATTATCGACCCTTTTTAAATGGATGAAAATAAACGATCAATTACAAACACATAGAAAAAGTCAAAGCAACATTTTATTAACCGCAATTAAAGTAAAGTTCTAAGAAAAAATCTTAAAAATTCTGTTTTATTCTTAAAAATACCAAACCATCGATAGTATCGAAAGTGCTATCGATAACTTTACCAATCCTACAAAGTATGATAAACTGATGTATTTTTATAGGTAAAATTAAATTTTTTTAAAGATCCTTTTGCTAAATTAAACCTTGGAGACTTGTGTAAAGTTCGTCCTTACTTGGCTTTACTAGTAATGTCAGGGTATCCCTGCATTCTTGTTCCGGTCTGACTGAGTGACAGCTGCTTGCCAGTTGGACATTATGTGTGGCAGCAGCTAGCCGAACCAGTACTCCTACTCCCACTCCCACTCCCACTTCTACTCCCAGTCCAGATGGCTCCTCCGCCTGCCTGGACACATGAAGATGACATGACTCTGCCCGCCCCTGGATGTAAACTCTGATGATGGCCTCTCCTGGCAGGCAACTCATGCTGAAAAATCCTGTTGACGAGGATAAAATGCAAAAACAGAGGGAAAGGCGGAGTCGAGTTAAGTGAAGTGTAGACACAGTGTCGGGCTTTGCATCCAAGGACGGGACTTGGCTTGGGATAAGTTTATTGTTGTATGTGCCACACGAATTGTTTTCTGGTCAAATCTGTCACTCGGCCTGTCCAACTGTCACAGTCTAAAAACGAGAAGGGAAAGCTGAGAAGCTGGGGAAAGGAAAGGAACAGAACGGAAAGGACATGACATCGACCCCAAAACCCAGGACCAGTTGGACTCTAACCCCCCATTTGTAAAGTTCTGATGTTAGAGATTGATGATTGTATTGTGTTGATTGTGGAGAATGTGTCATAATTCTAATGGCAGGGGAAATTGAAAATAAAATCCTCACCTGATGAATGAACTGCAGTTTTGGGGAGGAGGGAAAAATGGAAATTAATCCAGCCCAGTTGTAAGCGAAACCCCTTTGATTAAGAGGCTCCGGCCAATGTGAAGTTTCCTCAAAAGATTGGGCTGAGAAAATAGACCCCCGCGGCTTGTGCTTATGGCCGATTACACACAAAGACATTTCGCCGACGGCTGTCTGGGATCGGTACCCGATTTCCCCTATTTCCCCGTTTTCCTGCGGCGGCACCATGCTGTTTTCAATTTCTCGCAACGCAACATGAAACGCTACAAAATAATAATGATGACGATTGGCCCGGTACCGGGCATTACTTTCGAGTCAAGTACGAGTATCTCGGGGCCTTCCTTGCGCATTTCTTGACTTCTCAATGATAGAGCCCAGCATTTGTCGGCTTCTTTTCTTTTCTTTCGGCAAATTCTTTATTATTGTTCAGTGGATTCAGTGGATTCGGCGATCCATCGAAGCGACCGCATGTGGTCACAAGTCCCGGCCGAAAAAAGAAATAAATGGCTTGAGAAACCGTTGGTTCGTTCGATTCATTCATGAAAACCCTCGACTAATTCGAGCTGAAATGTGTGAACAACAACGGAGGATGGCAACCACCAAGCAGCCTCGTCTGTTGATTAATGTATGAACGCAGAGGCGTACCGTTCCCCTTTCCCTTTCGGCAATCCCCTCTAGAAATCCAGTAGCCATGCTGCTCTGTCGATCGGGCTGAGTGTCATTAAGGTTGACTGGAGCGCAGCTGGAACCGCCTGCGGACCCGATTCGGATCCGTGGACCCCAAACTAGAACTCGGGCGCGGAGAAAATGTCAAATCGCTTTTAGCGCAAAATGCGATTTGGTGTAACTCAATACGGGCCCCCGGTTTGCTTTTGCTGGCCGTAATTGCCGGCCAAGTGAGTTCATTTGAGCGATCATGCATCATGCATGATGATGATCGAAAATGGGTATGCTACGGTTACTGGGGGATCGTATATGAAGACTGGGACCTCTGCTGACGGGGCGTAAATAAATCCAATTTGTTGCGCGCGTGAGCGTTTGACTGTTTTTCTTTTTTTTTTTCATCCCAGATCGGTCGTTGTGCCTCTTCCTCGACTTTGCCATCCATCTACGATCGTATAATGTCTCGGCTTTCCGGTTGCCACAACATGTCAATCATGCTCCATGGCATATCAAACGCATTTCCCATTGTTCGAATTGATATTTTCTTGTTGATTTCTTTGGCTTCGTTTTTTTTTTGCCATAATTTATTGTGATCGGTTCGCTTTGCAGCTTTGGCTGATGATTTTATAATGGGATTTGGACGGTTAGATGATCAAGTCGATGACGGGGCACAGTGCGGATGAGTTATGGCCGTAAAGTGTGACGAAACCGTCTTGATTGGGAGTAATTATGTATTTAGTTTAAGGAGCAAAACATAGTTTTTAAGAAGATCATTAGTTGGGAATTGTTGTTTTCCAATTTCACTTAGGGCTTGTTAAAATATTTAGCTGGTGATTAAATAAGTTATACCTGGTTTATTCTGTAAATACTACATTTTAAGTTTAGTGGATAAGAAATATTTTTAATAAATCAATAAATTACATTATATACTTGATTTTACTGATTCTTTCCCCCAAAGAGGGTAAAGATATATGAAATACTGATAAATCGAAACCCCTTCATAAATTTGGCACCCCTAATGAGAACGCACTGAATCAACAAATCCCGAATAGAATATATGCGATATACCAGATCATAAATAACCGAAAAGGGAAGAAACGGCGCGAGGAAATGGATGCTGGAAAATGCCTTCGCATAATACGAAAGTTTTCGTTAAACGATTCTCGGGTGTGGGGAGCGAATCCAGACTTGGCCAGAACGAACCCACCGAGAACCACTTGTTTTATAGCCAGCTATATTTTTGCATGCTGAGGAAGGGGGGAAGGGCAGGGAAACTCCGCCTGAGAGCGACAAAAAGACGTTAATCACGTTGAGTTATGTGACATTCTTATATCTCTGCGCCACCAAAGTGTCACGTACGCATTTGTTCCAAGCCAACCGCCTCGGTGGGTTGTGTGGGTGGGTGGTTCGGTGGTTCGGTGGGTGGGTTGCGAGGGGGTGGTGGTTGGCAGTAGCTGTTGCTGCTGCTGCTCCTGTCAGTTTGCCATTGTTATTTGCTGCAATTTTGCAGTTTTCTTTTGCCTGCTTGCCGCCTCGTTTCTTTTCAGGCAGTTCGTTTGGGGTTTTATCGCCGGGATAGCGAACAGAAACCGAACTGAACTGAACTTCTTATTATGGAGCATATGCCACACACTCTACTGAAAGGGGTTTTTATTTTCCTATCCTTTTTTTTGCAAAGTTTTCCGTGATTTTTTCCACACTCGTGTGTTACAAAACACAACACGGAGACAAAAGGGATTTTTCTTATTTTGCCTCTGTCATGTGTGTGTTTGTTTGTTGATTCTCGCTGTATTTGTATTTGTTTGTTTGTCATTTCTTTTGTTCTTTCTGTGCTCTCTGCCATTGTCAACACTCTCTCCTCTTGTTTGCGGCTGTTTTGGGTGCAAATTGCACTTTTGTTGGAACAAATGCGATGGAAACAATGCCACCAGCAAGGACACATTGAAAGGAAACGAAAGATAGCCATAGGTGCAGGGTTTCGAGGGTAAAGGGGGGCGGTGGAAAAACTCCTTTTCATTTCGCTTAACTTTTCACTTTTTCAACTCATTTCAGGCAACAGAACTTTAGCCCTTCCCCGGGGAATCGCTCCTCTTGTCTGATTGTCTGCCTGCCGTTGACAGCATGACTTATGCGACTTATGCAATCTGGAAATTACTCTTTTAGTTGGCCTCCCCCGGTAAATGGCATTTCTCCACACAGATGAGAATGTCAAATGCTAGATGATCGGTGATAGATGGGATGAATTTAAAGGTAAATCTGCCTTTAAGAAACATTATTACTAAAAAGATAATTTCTGAAAAGTATACCAAGTACACTCCCTATTCTATAAATTACAAAACATTTTTTAAACACTTTCCTAATTTAAAAAATATTTTTAGGAAAAAATCTCCTTTAGCACCAATTACTAAAATTCATTAAAAAATTACTCAATAAATCCCTAATAATCCTGTTTTTTTATTACAAATACTAAAAACCATCTACTAAACACCTAAACTAACCAATATGATTATTATTTCCGGCCACAGAATTAAATCTCCAACCTTTATTTTCCCGATTTCCCGCATCAAAGCATTCCGCCGCTTTTCATATTTTGGTAATTTTGACAAATCGTTGCTCATCAGCGGCCGAAAGCGAATTGTCCCAAATGGTTTAGAAAAATGCTCGAGCAGGCCAACGAAAAGTAAATTAATTACGCGTTTCAATCATTTTGAAATGTATCTTTTCCCTGGCCCAAATTGGTCGAATCATTTGTCAGGGGGCCCAAGCTCCCCTCTCCCTCCGAAATATTCGGGATCCCCCCGAGCTTTGCGTGCTCGTGTCAGTTGGCCGGGTCGAAAGGCGTCAATGGCGTCGAAAAAAGATGGTAGAAGGGGTGCCTTCGGGGGTGAGGATTAATCGAAGCCCATCAGTTCGAAGGCGGCGGCAGAAGCAATAATCAAAAGTTGTAATTATATATTATTTATTCTTTATTTATTGTGCATTACTCACGGCGAGTTCGAATATGAGGGACGCCGATTGCCGGCTGATTTATTGTTGATAAATTTATGAAAATTATTCTCTGCGAAGCGACCCTTTCTGGCCAGAACTGCCTGGCCGCCTGGCCGCCCGGCTGCCCGACTGGCTGGAACTCATCAATATCATTAATCATAAAATTAAGTATCATTTATATTAATTTATTATTGTGCCACAGAAATTTCAACAGAGCATTCGTTGCCATCCTCAGCAGCACCGCTGGCCCCACTGATTTATCATATAATGCTCATTATCGTCCTCATATTTATCATGATGATGTTGTGCTCATTTTCGTCAGTCTCACGTCTCTCTCTGCCCGGCTCACTCTGTCTCTGTCTCATTCGCAGGCCATCATTAATCAGCGGCCAATCCCCCCTCTCGCTCGCTCGTCATTAGCCCCCTCTCTCTCGCTCCTTTCGTGCCCAGCTCGGAGCGGTGTAATTAATTATGGTCTTTTGTATTCCACCGACAATTTTCAGTGCTTTATGGCTCTTCTCTCTACTGCGCTTATGAAATATTGTGTATAAATTGGAAGCACTTAATCATTCCGATTTACATTTTAATTAAAATATTATATATCAAAATGGGTCCCCGATGATCGGATTCGGCTGGCCGCCAGGGGGCGCTTAACCCGAAAACATGTGTCGATGGACAAAGCCGCAAAGTGTCTGGCTTTTGCGGGGGGGTTTCCCCATTAAATAGTAATTTTTAAGCTCTATAAACCGGCGAGAAAAGAGTCAATTAAATGCTCAAACTCATTTCATTCCACATCCGGTTTATTTCTCCCATAGAAGGACATTTTAATCTACAACATTGGGTGCCAAAGGGCATTGCAATGAAAAATAATAATGGAATCCTTTGGCCCACTCAACGAGAAGGCGACTCAAAGGCAGGCCAGGAGTCAGACAGGAGTCATTGCCGAACAAACAATGAATGGCATGAAAGGACCCGCTCCGAGCCAAAAACAGGAGCCAATCCTGGGACCAGCTAAAAAATTAAAACGAAATGCAATGCCCAGGCCAACATACACACACAAATCGAAGAGGGAAAATGTCTAGGGCTCCTTGGCCAATTCACAATTTAACAAACTAATAAATATTTTGCTTTCGCCTTCCGGTGCTACAGGCTCTGAGCAAAGGACATGGATGCCTGATCCTGCCTGCGCCTGTGCCTGGGAAAATGGAGCAATTCCTTTGGCATCTGCAAAGTGCAGGGGACTCAGGGCGGGAAAAACCCCGGGGGGAAAAACACTGGGCTAAGAAGGGTCGGGCAGAAATATATAAATCAAAGGTTGCACTAAACTTTAGCCTGCTCGATGTCGTTGCCAGGATAACAACAAGAACGATGAGTATTGCTGGTGAAATGCATTCAGAGATGGCAACGTGAGTTGCTATAAATAATTCGAAATTACATTTTTATAGTAGAAGCTTTGATGAAATTGATGAATATGATGCAAGTTTATTGATAGTAGATACTTTATATCAATGCCCAGAAAGAGAAAACACATCAAGAGGGCAAAATGTTCTTGAATTGAGAACATTTATTCTTGAAAGCCGTGTAGCCACAAATGTTCTGGTTTCGAGTTGAATATTCAACAATATCAGTACAAAATGCTTTAAGAGCATTTGCAACTCTTATAAGAACGTAAAAAATATCTCTGTGTGGTTCTTTAAGCATTGCTTTCTGGAATACTTTTTTTTCAGTGTAAAATGCGATGCAACCCGACCCATTTCGTGGCACGCTGACATCGCCAATGGGATCAGCAGTGGGAAGCCTTTGGCTGCCTGATAACTTGATAGGTGCTGGCTGCACCGTTGTTGTTATTCCTGTTGTTCTTGCTGCGCTGCTGCCAACAAGGACACTTCGGTGTTGGCCTCAAGAAGGAGGAGCAGGATAGCGACTGGGGCTCCGGGATCCGCACATGGCTTGCAACTGCCAGGCTGTCGGATATGCACTGACATAAATTGCTTCAACTGACAACGCCAGCGGACAAGAGGGGCGTGGGGCATCGGGAGCTGCAGGATGGATACTGCCGGGCCCAGGACCTTGCCCCATGATTACTGCCTCTGTCTCTCTCTCTTTCTCTGTCTTGGTCTCGGCGCTGGCAATAACTTTTCTGTGTCCGGGGCCCCGTCTGCTGCTTTGGGGTAAAATTAATATTAAAATGGAAGCATCGCCTTCGCCCAATGTCCGACGCATTGCAATGCCAGCAAGGACCTCTGTATTCCTCTTGAACACTCAGAAAAGTGGGTCTCAAAAATGTCCTTAAAAATACAAAGCTGATCTTGAATATTTTTGTAAACTCTATTTGGCCAAGTTCTTGTAAAAAAAAATTTATAAACACTTGAAAATATAAAAATATTCTTTATGTATAATATTTAAAAAAATGGTTTAACAATTTTATTTATTTTTGTGAAATACTATCATTATATTAAATTGATTAACTTAAGTAAACTTTTGTTTTGCTTTTAAAAACATTTATTGAAAGCACGCATCTTCTCAATTTAAATCTTTGCTCTTATGAAAAAAGTTCATCTTGATTTTAAATTTTAAAGAAATATTTAACCCCATTATTTATTAAAAAGACCTAATTTTTCCAAGTGCACTCTCTGAAGCCCCCTCTTCGTGGCTGATGGGGGCACTGCCAGGGCAAAGGACATTTCCAATTTATTTACGCTCAGAGGCACTTTGTCTGCTCCGCTCTTCTTGGCCAAACTCCTCGGATGCTCCATGTTCGGACTGCTCTGCCCTGCTCCTCTTTCACTACTACTTTCTCCCCTTCTCCTGTCCTGTTTCCCGCTGCATATGACAGTATTTGTGTAGCTTGTCAGGGGGAAAACAGAGGGGGGAAGGAAGGGCGGGATCAGAGGTCGAATCTCTTTGCCTCTTTGCCAGTCTGCCTTATATTTTTGACAGCAAAATGTTCCTTCTGGTCGTGTTAGCGTGAAAAGTGTTGAAAGGTGTGAAAATGAAAATTTACTACTTGGCCGCCAAGATTTATGCTGGCCAATATTTTAGCTTTTTCTTTGGGTAGAGAGACTAGAAACTAAAGAGAAAAGAGAAACTTTTAAGGGAGAAGGACTCTTGTGACATGGTTTTTTGATCTAAATAAAATGTTAGAAATTATAACTTTCCATTTCAGATCCCTGTAAATAAGGAGTTTTCCGTATTTCCCTGCAACTATTAATTTCTTCTGCTGCAATGCTCTAATATCAATTTCCGCTTTCGCTCAGGATCCATGCAAATGCCCTTCACTTCACTCTGATTGCCCTATCGATTGCCGACAACCTGATCCAATACTCCACGTCCGTCTGTCATTCGCATTGTCGTCGATTGGCATCCCGACTTGACATACCCCCACAGCAGCAGCAACAAATCTTGTGTCAACCATCCCGACACGCACTTGATAAATTATTATCTGCAGTCTGGGTGATGAAAGGCAATGAAGTCAGCCGAAGAGGAGGGACGAGCTGACCCCATGGAGTGCACATCGGTGCACTCGGCGCCCTGCACTTTGCCCTTCGGGAGAATTTATATTTAAAAGAAAGGGGGTACTTGCAGTGGTATCCAAAGGATTGGCATGCATAGAAAGAAATATTGATAGCAGAGGTCGGGGAAATTTTAAAACCGAGAGCATATTTTAAATGTTTTTAAAATGACCATATGAGTTCTAGCTCATTTTAAGTCTTGATATAAAAAACCTTTCTTAGTTTTATAGAAATTACGTATTTCTGAGTTTGAGGTCATTTTGCTAGGTTTTCAAATTAATAGGTGTCTAAAAGTATGTAACAATATCTTTTAAACTTAAATGTGCCAATAATTCATTCAGGAAGACGACTATCCTTTATTCACTGCATACTTTTAGGAACTTATTTTGACATTTAAAAGTGATTTCAAAACCCTGGAGCTTTATGTGGCACAACCCTATATTTACAAAAAAAATTATTCTGTTTTTAAATATGATACTAAATAAGATAGTCTTTCCAAGTATTAATTAATGGAAAAGCTCTACTAAACTTAACTATTAATATGCATATAAACATTCTGTTTCTCTTTCAGCTTTTTCTTTTTTCAGTGCACCTTGGCCGGAAAATCTGTAGCAAGGACAAGGAAAACGGGAAGGAGCTGCAGCAGTGGCCGGAAAAGTGTCCAGCAGCTCTCGAGAGCGACGCGTAAGTGGAGCGGTAAACAAGTGACCCGACCACGCCCACTGGCCGCCCACAAGGAGGCCGCAGGATGTTGGCAATGAGTCGAAGGGGGGAGAATTGGGACCTGAGCTATGTGGGCGAAATGTTGGCTGCAGTCGCTCAGCGGGCGGGCGCCATTTACCAAGTGTCAAAAGCAAAGCTAAAGCTATTGTCGACATGACTTTGGACGACAACAACGGCAAGAGGAGTGCTTTTCCCACCGAAAAAGTGAAATGCTTTGTTGGCAATTGCCGAGGAGTTTCCCGGAGCAAGTCGGAGAACTTGCAGCTGCCGGAGAGAAAAGCGGAGAGGGAGGGCAGCATGTGTCAACTTCTTTTCAGACCCAAGAAGGGATTTTCCTCTCCGGCGGGTCAAGACGAAGAAGGAGGCGGCGGCGGCCCCAATAGAAAAGTGGGTGACAAGTAACCGGAAAATGTATTTTATTGTTTGCATCCGGACATTTCGTTTTTCCGACCTCTGCCCCCTGGCTGTTCGGGCATTTCGCCCCGCAAAGACCAGTGACTCGGTCTTCTGGCACTAAATTTGTCGAGTAATTGATGATATTGCACTTTTTCCCCTACTAACGTTCGAGAACGAGAGCTGCAGATGTTCCGAGAGTTGTGGGCGTTATTGTGGTAATGTCCTGGCTGCGAGAAGTGGCAGGGTAATGGATGGAGATATATACCCGTGGATCTAGGGAAAAGGGAAGTGCTGTCCTCGACGCCCTGAAAGGAACAGGGACTTCCAAGGCATGTTTTCTGTTGTCATCCGTCTTACCAAATGTATTGCCCATAGTCTTTGATGGTAAATAAATTGCAGTTGCCAAGATCATTTAAATGGGTATTATATTGAATTATTTACCTATTGCAGCTAGGGATTATATAGAGTCTTGATTTTTTGTATTTTTTAATGAACTACATTACAATTTCTAACTCATAATTTTTCATATTTTTGGTTTATTGTAATAAACAATGATCCTCAGTCAACAGAACTTACTTTGTAACAGATTATTTTCCATATTTTTGGTGTAAACACTGATCCTTAATCGATACAATCTACTTTGTAACTTATTGTTTGTCATATTTTTGATGTATTGTAATAATCATTGATCCTAAGTCCATTGATTTTACTTTATAACAGATAATTTTTCATATTTTTGGTGTATTGTAATAAACACTGATCCTTAGTCTCTGCCCACCGCCCACTTACCACCCATCTGAGCCAGTTCCAGCCAGGCCAACTTGATAGATTGTCTAAATCTGCTGCGTATGAATGAATGAATGAATAAGCGAGTGCGAGTGCGAATGCGAGTGCAAACCAACCCCGCTGTTGCCAACAAAATCCGCCAGTTGATGGCCACCTCGAAAACGCCCGTTGGGTCCGCCTGATGCTTCTCCGAGATTGATGGCCAAAATGGCTGTTGAAACAACGGCAAAGCGGGGCGGTACGAGAGGCAGGGCTAACAGGCAGCAGCGACTGCCGCTCAATGAAGAAAAATAATCACCAACATCATTTATTTTCCGTTTTGCCTGCCGACGTCGTACAGCACACATCAATCTTTCGCAACAGCAACAGCCAACTATCGACCATGACCAGGCCAGGTCTGGACTCTTGGCCAAAAGGCAGGGAATGGATTCGGTTCTGGCCCGTGATGTATACTTTTGTGAGCCTGACAGCTTCTGACGTGGATGTGGACGTGGACGAGAAGCCAGGCTTCAGCTTGATGTTTGATGTTTGATGCTAGGAGCATTGTGGCATTGGAGGTTTGGAGCTTTGGAGGCTGACAGACGACTTTTGACGTTTGCCTGCAATTAACGATGCCATCCCACTGGCTCAGTGTTGAAAAATGACTACAGCTGCAGGTGAAAATGGCACGCCAGAGTGTTGGTTAATGACACGACAACAGTTCGAAAAGAGGAGAGCCCAACCCCCTCCCCCGCATTTAAATCATTAATTCCAATGACAAGGACCCCACACACACGCAGCCCCATCACTCAGCCAGAGTGATGTCAAAGATAGACGAGCAGCCCGGAGCAGCGGAGGATGGGAGGTGGGAGTGGATGTGGGCAGGGGGTAGTCATCATCAGAGCCGGATCTCGAGTCGGAGTCGGAGTCGCGTCCTCGTTTGCTGAGACTAATTTGTGGCCCTCTTCTGAGACGCCCACCATGAGAGCCATTACACTGGGAGAACAGATCTAAAGAGCAAACTAAAAAGTTTCCTTAACATATTTTAATTTATCAAACTTTAATCACCAAACTTTTTATTTTTCTACAAATAAATATGTGTTTTACAATTTTTTACAATAACAATTTATAGCATACTTTTTGACACCCTTTTCAAGTGAAAATTTTTTAAAAGCCTATAAAAATTATGTGTTTATTCTTAAAATATTCTTAAACTATACAAAAGTAGACAATTAAAAAAAAAAGAATTTAATAAATATTTTATAGCTAGAAAATGCAATAAATTCCAAAAAAAAAATTAATAAATTTCATAGCATACTTTTTGACACCTTTTCAAGTGATGGTTTCAAGCTCATACAAATTTATTTTTAAAATATACTTAAACTAAAAAAAGTTAACAATTAAAAAAAATTAATTTATTAAAAAATAAATTCAAATATTACATAAGAATATTTAAAATAAATTTCATAGCCTACTTTTCAGCACTTGGATTCGTATACGATTTTCCACAGTGCAGCCACAACTTTTTGATCCTGGCTGAGGCTCGTTATGTGACTGGTGACTTGGTTTTGTTGCAAGTCACTTGAAAAGTCATTAATCATTTTGGGGGATTTCGCTTTTTGCGCCATTTGGGGCGTAGTTGTGCGCCGAGCTGTCGGAGTCGCTGGATTTCGACTCGGAGTGCTGCAGGAATCCATCACGCACCCAAATGGCAGCCACTCGCATCGGGCAACACCACCCAAAAGCGGGCAGCACACAGGCAAACAGGCAACAGCCAACAACCAACAGCTAACAGCTAACAGCCAACATCAATGTCAACGTCAGGCGGAGCAGGACGCGGATGTGAGCGCGGATGTTGGCGCGGACAAGGCGACGGCAGCGACGTCTGACAGGCGGAAGAACAGAAATGAAACGAGGCGTGGTGGAGCTGGAGCCGAGCAGTCACTGAATGAAAGTGCTTTGTGATTAGGAGTCAAAGCATATGCTTTTTAATTTGCATGTCAGCTCGCGGTGCCAGATGATGTTCTACACGCTCTGCTTAGATTAGGATGCTTGTCCATTCTACCGTGAGATAGTCAGCAGGTTTACTAGCCGTAGTTTGCAGTCGTTTTACTCTGTATGTGCAAAGGGTATTTAGAAACCAAGTCTTACAAGAGGAAAAATAGAAGTAAAACCAAAGATATCATATTTAATTTAATTATTTTTCGGTAATTTAATTTAATTTATTTTTCGTTTTAAATGTAAAAATATTACATTTTTTTATATTTGGTATATATATTTTATATATTTAATTTTATATTTAATTCCTTTTTTTCAATATCCAGATATTTATTTTTGCATCTGATGATTGCCAGAAATCTCAAAAATCACTTCTTAAGGTATTTTTTTTCAATTAACAAAATAAATATGAAATTCTTATATTCACGACGTTTTTCTATTTAATTCTTTGTTTTTAATATCCAGATATTTATTTTTACCATAAAATGCTTGCATCTGTCCATCTGATGATTGCCAGAAATCTTAAAAATCACTTTCAATAAACAAAGAGGTTCTTGGTATTTTTTTGTCTCTTGTAACAATATTCGGTTAGCCCCTTCTTCCAGTGTTGTAGGATGCAGGTTTTCCCTTACCGTTTCGCATTAGTTCAGTGATTGGGTAGCTACCGCCCTGGGCTGCGTCACCGGGGGGTGGACACTGCACCACAGTTCCAAAGACAGGAATGGCGGTCATCAGGACAACGGCCAGGACGGCGAATAGGACAGCCTGCAGGATTGGAAAATATTAAATATTTTTTTTATAATCTCTTGCTTTTTGTAAGGCACTCACCAACAACTTCATTTCGGTAGATCTTCTGAATATGAGCTTTCCTCAGCTTGCAACGCATTTTATAGCCCAGCGCAGCTCCTTATCTCTTTCGCCAAGGAAGCGATTATTAAGTGCTGGGTCATCTTGTTTCTCGGTAGCAAGAAAAACGCATCAACATTTCCGAAGAATCGAATTTATCAAGAATATTGTCTTTCTTGGTATTTTCTGATGGGAGAATTGAAATTAGTTAAAAACGAGAGAGTACAATAATAATAATACATTATAATATAGTTACTATTACATTTATTACATTTATTAATTTAAGATAAATTAAGACAAAAGATAGGTACAATTTTAAGTTTGGGCAACTAAGGTATAATTTAGCGACTTATAGCACATTTTGTATTTTATTTATTAAAATATAACTTTTAAAAAAGATTAACACATTATATATCGGCGCCTATTATCGATTATTTTTGGATTTCGATGACATTCTCAAAATAATTATCTACTTGTAGACTACATTATTTTCTACATCTGAAATCTAGCAAAGTCTACAACCATAATTGGTAAATGTCTTCGCTAGCAACGTTGGCGGTTATGGGCAGTACTGTATTTGGGTTTGGCAGCACTTGTTTTGCGAAAGCAGCTAAAAGTATGCTACACAAAATGATTTCTAAAAAGTATGCAACACTTTGATCTCAAAACCCCTCTCCACTCTACCAAAAAATCCCGTTTTCCCCACTGATTTATTCATATTAGCAATTTTCATCCATACTTTTTATTTTTTTAAACAGAATAAGCTTTGTTTTCATTTATATCTGTTAAACTCTATCATCCGCCTGACAAATATAAAGTGCCTTATAAGTGCATGGATCCACCCACATGTGGGCCTTATAGACGACCACGCAATGATTGGAATTATCGACGTATTTGGGTTCATTTGCTTCCCATTTCAAGAAAGGAGCTCGTTTGCCGGAATCCAGAGACATAAATTCACTTCTGTTGTTCGGTTCGTTGATGCCCAGCCAGTAGATGGAATTTCTATCGAGATTAGCGTTGATGGCCGCGAATTCCTCTTCACTTTGGATGACCGCAAGATGTCCGCCCACCTGGCGACACGAGTTTTCGGCACTTTTCCAATCCAGCTTGGTGTTGCTTTCGATGTCAAAGAATCTTGAGCCGATCCGCTTAAAGTTCGGCGGCATGATCTTCATATGAATTTTCGAAATGGATTCCAGTAAAGCCGTTTGCTGCACCTCGATCTGGCCAAGTCTCTTCTTAAAGTCCTCCGAACTGATATCCCTTAAGGTTCCTTGTATGGTTTCCAGTTGACCCTTGATCCTGGCCAGATCTTCATGGGTTTCATTCACCTTGAGAGCATCACGGGAATTCCAGAGCTCCTGGTGATTTGCTATGTGATCGATGAGGGGTTTTAGGGCCGTCAAACAGAATTCCCCGCATTGATTCGGTGGATCTTGTAATAAACATACAGAGGGCACATCTGCTAGAGATCCATATCGATTTCCCGTTATCATCACGTATAACATAACTGCTAGCTTTAACATGTTTTATAAATATACTTTTAAAAAATGATGTAAGTATTCAGAATGCAACTGATCTATTATGTCCTCGACAGCCTGCTTTTATACGCAAAATTTTCGTTTGTTGTCTTATCAATTACAATTGTTTACTGATAATTCATTTTTATTCAATTATTATATTTATAATTACCTAGATAACCTTTTAATTTTACTTTTAATTCGCTTTTCCAAGAGGTTATCTGTTAAGGAAGCTTAAATGTGCGTGCATTCAGAAGTTAATAAATTGCCCCTCTTTAATGGCAGTGCGTAATACCGGATTAATTTGAAAGAGACCGCACTTGACCGACTTTTAACATGATGCAGTCATCTTATCACCATTCGCCGAGATTTATGGAATCGATTTATTTTAACTTTTCTGCGAAAAATTATTTGAGCGAGAACTAGAAAACACACCAGTATGCAGACCGGAACCATAAAAAAAGTTTAATTTGTAAAACTAAAATTATTTTTTATAATGGATCCCCAACAAAATCCCAGGAAAGTGCAATATCCCATTTTTTGCCTTTTTGAAGATTTTTTTTTTTAAATTTAATTAATTTTCAGTTCCACTTAGTGGTGCCTCACTGTACAACCGCGAACTACCTGCTGCTGATTACGGTTTGGGGCCTCTCTCGCGCTCTCCCGCATTGTGGGGCTCTCCTCTCTCATCGATTTGTGGCTCCACGGACTTTTCTCGCTGCGCCGTGTGCTCAGATTGCTTTTCTCTCTCGTGGGCTTCGCATCGCGATCCGAATCGGCGGTTTTTCGAACGACGCGTGCTTGTGTGTGCGTGCCACTTGGTTAGTTGTTGTTGCTTTGCGCTAGTCGTACGATCTAGCGTTTGTGCTCAATTCTGAATTCTAAAAACACCAACTAGCCGTTTTCCATATGTGCAACTATTTGCCTTAGAAGTTAATTAAAGCAAAGGCAACGATTAAAGTTGACTGGACATCGGGAAAATGTGAAACGTGAATGCAGTTTCAGTGAAATGAAATGCATGGAAAGAAGAGAGTGGAAGGAGAGGGGAGAAAGGCCAGGGAAAAGAGAAAGAGAGTGGGAGAGCGGCTCTCTTTTAGTTTGTGATTTCAAAGTGAAAAGTTAATAAATTAAAATGCGGCCTAGCCTGCAATTAGATGCATGGAAAATCACTTGTTTGTTTCTCTCTCTCTTTCGCACGCTAGCATGACGCACTTTTGTAAGCGATTTTCCCTGCAAAATTCCCATAAACTGGACACTTTCCAAGGCATCAATCAAAGCTCCCATTGCATTTTCCAACTCTCGCTCACTCTTTCTCTCTCTCTCTTTGAACTGCATTTTTGCGTCGCATTTCCTTCTTTGGCCACTCTTCTTCTTCGTGGCTTTTCTTCGATATATTTTAATATAAGCTCACTTGTTGTTGTTGTAACTACCGCTCTTCTTTAGTGTTACTTACTCCCTGTTTTTGTTGCTCGTCATATAAAATTTTTTACAATTTGTGCGCGTTGCCGCCTTCGCTTTTTTTTATACACATTTTTTTCCTGCCGCTGCTGTTTTTCTGTTTTCTGTTTCTGTCTCGCCGCCGCGCTTCTATTTTTAGCAACAAGTATGGCTGTTGTTGTTGTTGCTGCCGCTCAAGTTAACTACGCTACGCTGGCAGAAACAACAACAAGGCAAACTATGCGGAGCGGGAGAGCAAGTTGGAAATAAAAGAGTGTCAGCGATAAAGTTGAAGAGAGTGAACAGTACAGTGGAGCTCGGCTTAAGCTCTGTGGGAATAAATAATGATCGAGATACTGTGGAAATAAAAAAGTAGAGTTCAAAGATTTCTCTATCTTGTGAAAAAAGGAATATATTGCATTAAATTATTAAGAAATGGAAGATTTAGGACATAACTCATAAGTACTGTTGTCTTTAACAAAATATAATTAATATAAAAAGATATAAATCGTAGAAGGATTTTTTTATTTCCATTCCAATTGACATACTTATCGTTTGAGTAATATTTTTAGCACTCACGCCTAAAAGGTAAAATGAAAATTTTTTGTTTTTAGAATTATTTCTTCTTTGATTAGTAATTTAAATCGAGGTCCCACTGTACTCGACTCAGGTGATAACAATAACAGCGATGAGTGAGCGAAAAAGAGAGGACTTTCTCGGCCTCTCCTTCATTTCCCAATCTTTCGTGTTCTGCGGCTAATAGCATTTAAATTTTAATGCCCAATTTCATAGAAACGAAACGCAAGTGAAAAGACTCGAGAAAACAAAAGTGCAGGCTCTCTAAATTGATGACGAAGTTTCGTGTGCCGCCTGCATTTAATTTATACAACATATAAATTTTCGGTCTTAATTCTGTGCTTCCTGTGAATTAACGAGGGAACTAAAGAGAGCGCGAGCGATCAAATCAACAAGTGGAAGCCGAGAAACTTTCTTCGCAAAAGCCGGCTGATCACAAAAACAACAAGAGGAGGAAAAGAGAGCGATTCCCTGGGACTTTTGAATTCGCCTCTGGAATTTCTTCGCTTTTCGTCCAACATGTAAGCTCCATTTTAATATGCAATTACTGTCCGCTGTTTGTTGAACAACAGCTTATTTATTATTGTTTATTTATGGATTTATGCCGCCTACGAAATTTGCGATTGCACAATCGTTTCGGCCTTTGAATATCATTTTTTTTTGCGAGGCGCCCTTAAGTCAGCTTAGTCTATATAGCCCTCTCTTTCGACTGCTATGGTGCTGTCTCTGTTTTGTCCGTGCCTGGAATAATTAAGGAAGGCTCAGGGTCTTAAACCCTTTGTAATACCGGACAATAAAAGGGATGTAAACAGATAAAGAAATACTCTACATATATTCAACACTATTTATTATTATATCAATATGTATCTATTATTGAAAAATATAAATAAAACTTGATATGTTTCAATACTAATATTATAACAGGTTTTATAAAACTTACTTACTTGATTTAGGGTAAATTTTGTAAGCCTTAAAAATAAGTGTTAAAAACTAATTTTATTTCTTTATTAAGTAAACTTTGAAGACATATTGTTCAATCCCATCAAAAAACTTATATTACTAAATCTTACGAATTAGAAAGTATTTATGTTATCATCTAATAAGCAATATTTTATGGTGTAAGTTTTCTCATGTTATAAACTTTTGAGTAATTTAAAATCTATTGTGTCAATTCTGATAAAACTTATGGCTTATCGAGCCTTTCTCAAGGGCACTCCAAGGATAAGAGGGGGTTCTCTTTCTTCGTAGTTCCTTGCAAGCTCAAGTACATTTCTTTGTGTTGATTTATATTGCACATTCATAGCAAATCACTTCGAACAAAGCTCAGTTGTTGTTTTAGTTATTGGTGCTCATTTTTTTGCTTTGTTTGCTAGTTTATTTTTAGCTTTTGTCATAAAGTTTAACAAACAAACCAACCAACCAGGCAACAGTGAAAAATAGCTGACACTATGTGTTATTAAAATGTGTGGTTGTTTTTCGATTTGTTTTCGCTTGTATTTAAGTGTGAGGGTGTATAGACTCGGTTTTACAACTGCGCAGATTTTGAGCGTTGAAATATATATTGGTTAATTATAAGGAAATGGTTCTCTTATCGGAGGAAATTCTAGAAGTTGCACACAGTTGTCAGAAAGGGGGAGAAATAAATTACAAACTTTTTTGCTTGGCTTTGGAGGGTTTCTGTTCTTTAAAGTTAAGTCGCAATATGGAATTGGACTCCAGGTTTGAAAGGTAATATTTTCTTATCTTAGCTTTAAATGATAAGTAGGGAATTGCTATTGGGGAGCATGGAAAATACAAAGTTGCACAGAAATAACTCTGTTGGTCGAAATCTATTTCGATATTATTTTTACAAGGGGATTGTATTGACATAATCATAATCTTGTAGTATGAAGATATCATCCTTAAAAATTATTTATTTCTTTTATTTTCAATTTGAAAGGTATTTGCTTTTTCGGCGTCTTTTTTATTATTATACCTTCAATATCATAAATCATAAATGTGAATATCTGGTAGTAAACAACGCATTCGATTTGTTTGCTTATCCAAAAGATCATTTGCCAAAACCATTTCGCCCATTTATAGCACGTAAAATAAACAGTTTGTAAAATGTTCGTATATAAGCGCTTATTCGAATTCTTTAGCCCCACTACCAAAACAAATTGCGATTCTACCCGCTAAACGATTTTTGTGGCTCTTATTTCTAAAGACGTGCCCCTCTTTCAGGTCGAGTTTCGCGAAGCAAAATCTTGAGTAAGCTGCATATCAAATTTATGTCAAATTGACAAATTTTCAACTGTAAAACGACAAAGAAAAATGCTACGCCAATCAATTTGCGAAAAAATTAACACCAAATTGATTTTTCATCAATGAAACTTGTTTTTTAAAGAGATCTTTTCAAGCGAACTTGTGCTCTTACTCAAGAGTATTTTGCAATGCTGGTCCTTGCTCTTTAGCTCTCTTCCATTCGCTCTGATCTTGAAAACAGCTGTTGATGATTTTCCTTGACATGTTTGTAAATAAATTATGGAACTCTCATTGAAGTTGAAAGCTTTCCCAACAATCCATTATTGCTGAAAGTCAATGAAAACTACTTTTTTTGGTTGTTATTTTGATATTTATTCCCATTGTTCCCTATCGATATATTTTATTTCTTTGTCATCACCAACAAAAAAAGCTCTTAATTCATGAGCTTTTAAAAATACTTCAAGCTCTCTCTATTTGTTTACATGAAAAAGCTGTCGGAAAATGTAACGGTTTAATTTGATACAATTCAAAATACAGGAATATTGTAGATACAATTTAATAAGTACTTTCTAAAAATGTAAATATGTATTAAGCTTAAATAAATTTACAAATTCTAAAAATGTATTGTAAGCTTCAATAACTTGATTTTGTTTACTGCCCGAACCTAAATTGCATTAAGCAAGAAATATAAAACAAAATATGGGCGGGTCTTGTCACCATTCAATTGTTGCTGCTTTGTTGCCGCCCAAATAACCTTTCCTTTCCGATTGCAGCAATTAAATAAAATATATATAATTATTATCTACGCTCACAGGCGATTCTCATGAATGCTTATCAAAAGCGTCAATGTCGTCAAATACAAACAAAATCGAGTGACAACGACAACTTATATCGGAGCAATCTAATAAAGGTAAACTGAATGGATCCTATGGGGTGGCGAAGCTTTGCGAGGGGGTAAGAGGGGTTAAGAAGCCTAATTTTTAGGGACATTCATTTTATATCAGTACATCATTTTTGGTACCGAAAAACTTTCACTGAATTCTTCAAAACCAAGCAATACCCCTTTCGAGGCGACACTGTCTGCCAATCAACCCAATTGACAAGGCGTAGAAATAAATGCTATATTCTATATATCTCCACACAAAAAAATTATCGGAAATATGAATTTTTTTTTTTTAATATATGTATAATCAAACTCAGTATACTTTACTCTAATAGTAATATTAAAAAAAATTAAAAATATTTAAAACTTTAAAATAAAAATTCGTGCAAAATTTGAAAGGTTCCGCGAATTTGTTCAGTGCCTGAAAATCTTCCACAGCACTTTTATTGTGATTTCCAATTGAATTTACATGTAAACAATTTAATAATGTTTTGATTTTTGCTTAAATCACGTCCCACGCCAAATGATTGTTGCATGCTCCACTCAATTTCTCCGTCCACGCTCCTCTCGCCCCTTTTCCGTCTGCGTTGAGTTCATAATATTTCCAGTTCGGTTTTGTTTACATGCCCCGTAATACTGATTGTAATAAATAAATCAGTTTCCCTAAACGTTTTCCGCAGCAATCTCGCACAAGTAGCAACCAACAGGCTTTTGTAATTATGACATAAAAAAGAGAATAATAAGCGATCAATTTGGCTATGGCGAAATTCGGCATGAGCAACAGGATATGATTTATTAGGTGATCCGCACTAAGTTATCCAGTGAGTGCCGCCTCGAGAGTTTAAGCATAGTTTTAAATAAATTGCCTTGGGCTGTCAACACGACGTATGCGTAATATTTTACGGGGCATGCAAATAAAGAATGGCTTAATGTATTCGAAAAATGTGTCTAGAGAGCAAAGAGTCTCAAAATTAAATTGGAATTTGTCAGTTCCTCTTGGGTAACTAACATTATGAAGAGCGAACCTGTCGTATACGTGATATTTGTATATTTAAAATTTAATTCTTGGTCAAAATAATTATTTTTTTTTAAGAATAATTTTAAAAGATCACTCAATATATAAATAAAACCTAACTTATTTGTACTTTAAATAGTTTTAAAACTAATTTTAATTTTTTTTTTTCAAATTAAACAAAAAAATTAAAATACATTTATTATGTGTGTTTATGTAATAATATCAAAAAAAGAAAAAATTTCTTTAAAAAGTTACTTTATTTTGATCCGAAAATTCCAAATAATTGCACCATCATTCCAATTTCAACCTGCAAATGGTGCCCCTAATAATTAAGATGTCAATTGCATATCCTTTAAATTATCGGCGAAGCTAAGCTGTCCCAAATGCCCAGGGCAGTTCATAAATATGCAAGTAGGGGATCTATGGAAACGACAGTGCCGGTCGATGGTGCGTGTGCCTGGAAGTAAATACTTTCGATACTAGATGGTGTTATTATTTGTGAATTTTTTGCCCCGAAACGCTTTTCATTCTAGCATGCCAGCCAGCAATTAGATCGCCGCCAATGCAATTTTTCCGTCACAGTGTTTGTGTGCTGCTGCGTTACTACTATTATTTTATTTAAACGATCGGCAAAAGCCAACGCACGAATCACAGGCGAGGCGTAGACATATTGATATGAATTTATATAAAGTTTATGTAGTCGTGTGCGTGCACCCAACTGGTTTCAGCCAAATTCCGAGTTTTAATTTAAGCGACAACCACAAACGAACGACAAGCAAACGCTTCTGGGGTTTGGTTGGGGTTCACTTCGATAACCGACGGAGCGGCGTCGGCCCGACGTCAGTCAACTACACTATCGATAGGCTTACGATCTTACGAATTACGATCGTTGCTTCCCAACACCGCTCACAGTTCTCGAGCGTCGTTCAATCGGTCAACAACGAATGTAGTCGTTGTCGCTTAAACGCAAAAATTGATTCAACTTGTGAATTACAAAATACAAAATACAAAATACAAAAAAAAACGGAAAAAAAAGCAAAGTGCGTAAGAATCAACGGTTCCAACTAATTAAACAGCGGATCGGAATCTTAACGGCGATCGTGTGTGCTTGTGCGTGTGTTACACTTTGTTTTGGCTCATTAAAAGTGCAAATTGTTTTCGAGAATTTTGCCAGCCTCTCAAAGGTAAAACAGCCAATTTCCTTTTACGATTCTTTTTTTTTGCATCGCATCGCTCCCAGGCGGGCAATTTTCCTTACCAAGATTGTGTGAGTGTGTGTCGATGTTTTAATTAATGCCAGAGAAATAAGGAAAAAGAAGTTCTTCGAGAAGAGTTGCTCCTGAAGACAGTCATGTGACAGGCAAGGCGCTCTTCAAGTCTTCAAGAAGTGACCACCAATATATAAGACCACGCAGAGAAAATGAGTTTCCCTTAAAAATATTAAAGCACATCAATTTATAAAAAATAATAATAAGTGATTGTACCATTATGATACCAATTTATGATACCATTAAGATGATAAATAAAAAATACGGTAGTTATCACTATAGGTGATATTTTCTCGCAGTGCACGCAGTAGCCAACAACTGTCATAACGGATGGCATAGGGGGCCTGAAAAGGGGACGGAAATCGCAGCACTTGTTGTGGGGTCCAGAATCCAGAATTCTATCCATGGTTGTGGAGTAAGTTTCCTCCGAGGAAAATAAGAGCAATGTACAAAAAAGTGTGACGGTTGATTAGCTGGTTTGATCATCGTTAGGATCATTAAGGAATGCTTTAACAACTCTATATTAAAGAGCGGTCTTTGGAGTATAAATAAAGATGTTAGAATGAGTTTCATACGATTTTATGAAGAAATAAAAACAAACCTGCTTATAACTCACTAAAAAAATAGGTATTTATAACTAAGAGGGATTTTAAATGTAAAAATAAACCATATAATAAATTAATGACTTATTTAGGTTGGTAGCTAATTTTAAAGGGTGAAAATTGTGGAACCCCTTGTTGTCTTAATTAAACGTATTTAATACCTATGGAAATAATCATGATGAGTCTAATTCTTAAACAAAGCCATTTACATTTATTAATTTTCCTTTTTCCACACTTTTTGATCTCTTGCCATTATTTATCCATTTTTCATTGGATTACCGCATGACTGGCAAAAGTCTCAAGTAATTTGAGTGGCTCATGAGCAAAAAAGGTTTGATTAGAACTTGTTTGATCAGAGACCGCGGCTCTTTCGAGTTGGTTTTTTTTGTTAAGAACTTTTATGGGCTTGTAATTGTCTTATGCTTGAAAGAAACTGGAATTATCAGTCACATATGTAAACAAACTATTTTACGAGCGATTGAAACATGACAGAATGTTTTTTAGACTATCAGAATGTATATTTTTTCATTTGAGGATTTTTTTTAATTGTAAACTTATTTAACTTTAATTTTCTGTTTACTCATTTTTTCTGCTTATTCACTTTCTGTTTTTAACCGGAATATTTTTACCCTGAGTATGTTGGTACCTAGTTTTCCACGATCTAATTTATTTCGAGTATTTCAACTAAAAGCTTAACTCTAGTAAGAATCCCCTCTAAAAAGAAAACCCAAGTAATCGCAATCGGAACCCTTCGTCAACCTTCGGTGAGACACCTCGAAACGGGACCAATTCCGAATTTTGCCAAACCAAGTGGAATTGCAATCCAGCTGTGCGAAGGTTTTAATTGATTGAACGTGCGTTTCATACCAAACGATCCGTATGCGTTGCGCCAATTTTCGCCATACGAAATGTGGTATCCGTATCCGTAGATAGAGCTCACTTAATGCCCAACTAGCCGCCTAAATCGAGCCACTAGTCTGGCCGTATCTGAATGTCTTTCGAGTGTTATCAGGCGATCAATTGCCTTCGGCATGGCGATCGATCAACGGACGTGTCGCCTGGACTAATGAACATTTGTAAGCCAAAAATAAACGATAAACAAAACGACAGAGCTGAAAACTAGCCGCAAATTACACTGACAACATATATCTGTGTGTACGATCCTCGACATTGGCTCGATTTCGTGGGACTTAAATCACTTTGCTTTGATAATATTTGTTCGCAGGGGGTCAGGTCAGTCTGAAAACAAACTTCTTGTGAAATTTACGACTTAGACTCGCGATTCAAGTTGAATTTTTATTACATTTTTATTGATTGTTTATGCAACGTACAAAATTGAAAATAACTTGAATAATTGCACGCCAGCGGCGTAAATGGAATCGAATCGAATGGAGTGAAATGGAATGAATCAATTTATGTATGTTTGTATGTCTACTAGAAATCCGGAGAATTCTTGTTTCAATTTGGTGCTGCTTCTTGTGAGTTTGTTTGTTCGCATTTTGAGGAAGCGCCGGGCACTCGCCAGTAATTGAAACCTATAATTATAGCAGTCTCGGAACATATATTTCTGTATACAGAAGATGGCGTTCCCAAATACGGTTGACATAACTCTCAATTGATGTCTCAATTCGAGAGAAAGATCGGATCGGCATTGGGCCTGACTAACCGCTTAATTATGTTTAAATGTTTAAATGATTCGAATGCGGCGCATTTTTGGCATGCCCATTAAGTTGATGTTGCTATTTGTTGCTGCCGCTGTTTAACATGCTGTCTCCGCCTGTCACTCTATATGTCTGTCTCCTTCGCCCCGCCCTGTTGCCGTCTCTCTCTCTCTCTGATTGACAGCCGGGACATTCGGAATATTTGTTCGGGATCTCCTGATGATCGCAAATGTCACTTTTGATTAGCAAACGTCGACGATGATCACAATTTGCCAAGGGGGCAATCTGAAAGCTGAAGAAAAGCGATTTAAATGTTGATCATTGGAATTGACTTTGATGGATCGAAGAATTCAAGGATACAAGTTGTCGGAATTAAGTGGATTTCTGGGGTACATATTTTTGAAAGGCTGGTAATTTGGTGGTAGTTACATGCTTTAGTAATTTTTTTTTTAATAACCTATCTTAACTTATAAAGGTTTGAATCTTGAAAGAATTTATTATTTTCGAATAAATTAATAGGATATTTTGTATATGAATATATGTAGCATACTTTTAGAGACCAATATACATATTTTGAAATAATAATAATCCTTGCTATATATATTTGTGTGAGGAAGGATCCCATATGTGGGACCCACATACAGTTTACTCCACTTATCAGCAAGACAAATCGAACTCACTTAACTCAACACTTTAACAGCAGTTAAATATATCTTAGATATCAATCTCTTTTCTTGCAAAAAATATCAGTAGATACCGATCTATGTAAATTTGTTGGCCGACAGCTTTAATTGTTGAGTATTCACAACCAGTTCGTTATCGGCGATCATAATGACACACTAATTGCGCTATCTTCCATCGTGAGTTGTTGGGGACTCGCAATTTTGCATGGTCAGTCACGCCGAACAGCAGAACAGCAGAACTTCCCTAAATGGTCAGCAACGCGGAGACCTCCCTGCAATTACTCATTATATATATTTAATTACTCATATTATATATTTATATTCTCTGCAGGCAGATGTGTTTGACTCGGCTTTGGCCTGTTATCAGAGGCATGAATGAACTCACGATCGATCGATGTTAATACCCTCCATCCAAACCGAGTTGACATTTGAAAGATTTCGAGTTTCGCGCTGTCGTTTAATAAATGTTTTCATAATACTAATTAAAATTAAACGAGAACCTGTTGGCCAGAGTTGCCACCAAAGCGAGTGGAATCATTTAAATTACAATAAAAGCATAAAATCGTTTGAAATATTACGTATACGCCTCGGAAGAGACCCCCGTACGTCTGTTTGTCTGTCTGTTGCTTATTTATGCGCCCGAGATGGAAACAAATTGCAATCGTAATTGCGCTTAAGTGGCCCAAAAGCTGCCTCCGATCACGAGCAGCGAATTCATTGAAAACCCATGGAACGGACAGACACAAAAATATGTGGGGAAGTACGGAGATGATTTTGAGTGGCCCGTCAATTGTGTTCTATAAATAAATATACCCACAGACAATTCCTTCCTCAATTGTCTCAATTTGTTGTGTCAGTTTTTCACTATTTCGGTGTGGATCGAGAATTGCATTTAGCAAATTTGCGGGTAATTACAGGTCGGTAATTGCCCGCACTTTGAGGGCATCCGTCTGAAGTGCCAGCCCATTCAGCTCCACCGCCCCAATGTCGATTTCGCATTGTTTATGGAGTGTCGGAACGGTGTATAAATAGCACGGCATACAAATGGCTCATTAATCCGCTGTGCGATCATTAACATGCTAATGCCCGTCTAAAACGATCGTTTTCGTTGTAATCGAAGTCAAGTGTCTTGCGAACTCTCAAAACATTTGGATGAGCCCAGAATCAAGGTGGCGAGCTACTTGAACAAATGATCGTTGATGTTCGGGGGAACTATCGTGATTTAAACAAGTTTCAAGTTTCTAAACGGATCTATATTTTTTTGGCACACATATTAAGCGATCATCATTATAAAATTTGTTTATATCTTCATAAAAATAAAATACCTTTTTGTTCCCAATTTGTCTTTTTATTTTTAAGTTGGACAAAACGTTAGGTTTATGTTAGTTATAAGTGTTCCTTATCTTAACGGTTCAAAAATCTATATTGTGATCATCTTAAGTTTCGTTTGACTTGATTTTATGAATACTTAAACGTAATCGTTAGTATTAAATATTTATGTTTTTAATAATATGAGAGATACAGAAACTGGAATAATTGTTTATAGTGTCATTTTACAAGTGGATCTTGTTGGACAGCTTTTTAAAATTTCCTGTCATGTTCAACCGCAAAATAATATTGGTGGCTGATCTTTAATTTCCCCACTCTTTACCCAAGTGATCTTCCCACTTGCGAATTTCGTCTGCTTTTTCTATGTTCCGCTTTATATTCGCACACTAAGTGGCAACCGAAACCCGCCTCACTTGTTTATAGGGTTTCTGTGTGCTTTGTTTATAAGTTGGCCAGGCCATGTTTAACTTTGGCTGGATTTATTTTTAGCCCCGCTCATTCCACTTGAATTATTGTCTAAACGTGTCCGAAAACAATAGCAAAGCCAACACACAAAAAAGTAAATATAAAGAAATGTGCCAGCTTGGTTTTTGGAAATTTGAAATTCTTTCACACAGCGTCGACTATTTGTCGTTTCGTGCGTTATCTTGAAGGGCTTAAGGCGTGTCGCTCACCCAAATAAAAAAAAACGGCGAAGACATTGTCAAGTTGTCCAACAAGTTGTGTATCCAAGGAAAATGATAACCGCATTTTATTTTGATACTGTGATAATTGTTGCCAGCCATGGGAATTGGCGGTAAAGAATGCGTACACTTGGGGAAAAGGCGTATTGGGTTTGAGGTTGTTGTTTATATGAATTTAAATATAAGGCCTTTTCTTATTAATGTACTCTATGTGTAAGATTTGGTTTCTATTAGTGGTTCTATCCCAAATTTTGCATAGAATATTTTAATATTTTCTAGAAAAACTACTGTTTTTCCTAGTGTAAAAGCTTTGTTTTCTTTGTGGAGAATTCCCCTGCATAAATTGTTCATTCAGCAATTGTGTTAACCCATCGATCGTAAATCAGTTCAGTTCAACTGATTAGCCAGCGATTAGATTTCATAACAACCTGATTGACACTCTTACTCAAAGTGATTCATGTTTACAATATTGCTATAATAGTTATAACATTTATTATTTGGAATTTATTATTTTATTTGTTTATTAACTTTTTTGTTTTCATTTTTTTTCAGGGCTCCTAACGATTGGGTGAGTGAGTTTTCCGTGGCGGCTGTTGATCAGGAAAGCCGCCTGGATGCGTTTCTGCTTTGATCGGCTGTGCTTCGCAACCAAGCGGCCAGCCCAAAACTCCAATAGCAATGCACCCCACTGCACCACAGTAGATGCACCACCAACAGCAGCGGATGTAGATGCGTCCACTGCCTCACAGACAGCACCACAACAACAGCAACAACAGCAGCCAGCAGTTAGTAATCTGTTCTACGCCGAGTACCAGAAGCTGCAGCCGGCGATAATCGATCGGGACTGGGAACGGGACAGAGATACAGATACGAGGAGCGAGGCCAAGCCACCGGACATTATAGAGCACATAGAACCCGTAGAGCAGCAAATACAGATAGAGATACCTCCTCCTCAGACACAGATACAGCTACAGATACAGATACAGCAGCAGAAGCAGCAGCAGCGCTATCGCCGGCATAGCAGTGCCGAAGATCGAAATCTGAACACGAAGAGAACCGATTCGAATACTACGGAGGCGATACGAAAAGCAGCCAGTATGCAGCAGGAGCCGAACGCCAACTATCAGTTCCCAACCGACTTGGGTCTGGTGAGCATCGTCAATAATAATAACACAAACACCCACCCGAGTGGATCTAGCAATAACAACAATAATAACAATAACAATCTGGTGGGTGGTATTGTGACCTTGCCGTCGGCTGGTGGTCTCATAGGTCTGGAGCATACGGCGTCGGGTTTGCGGCTGATACCAGCACCTACCCACTCGGAAGTGCTGACCCACACGCTGATCTACGGAACGCCGCCCTCGGGGGCACAGCAATTGCACCAGGATCCGAGGAGTCTACTGCACCAACAGGAGCTGCAATTGCAACAGCGTTATCAGCAGTTGCAGCAGCTTCAGGCTCAGACCCAGGGTCTGTACACCAGCCAAGGAAGTCCGGTTCTGTACCATCAACCCAGTCCCGGATCGAGTCAACCGGTGGCGATACCCGGAGCCAGTTGTCATTCGCCCACGCAACTGCAGCCGCCCACCACGTTGAACCTCCAGCAGCAGATGCAGAGTCTGAGGATCTCGGGATGTCCGCCCGGCGGTTCGGGTGGATCGGCCACATCCTCGCCGGTGGGTCTGGTGGACCCGAACTTTATAATGAGCAACTATGTGGCTGCGTCGCCTCAGGAGGAGCGTTTCATCCAGATCATTCAGGCCAAGGAGCTCAAGATACAGGAGATGCAAAGAGCCCTGCAGTTTAAGGACAACGAAATAGCAGAGCTCAAATCGCACTTGGACAAATTCCAGAGTGTCTTCCCCTTCAGCCGAAGCAGTGCGGCAGGATGTGCAGGAACTGGATCTGGTTCGGGATCGAGCGGAAGTGGTGGAGCAAGTGGTCCCAGCACCGCCACAGGTGCCACCCGCAAGTCGGGGCAGAATTTCCAGAGGCAGAGGGCCCTGGGTATCTCCGCGGAACCTCAGAGCGAGTCTTCACTGCTGCTCGAGCACGTCAGCTTTCCCAAATACGACAAGGATGAGCGGTGAGTTGAAAAGAATATATTTTGGAAAACATTTTCTTTTTTTTTTTTTAGGTATAAAGATTGGATAATTGTTTCACAAGCCGTTCTGTCCATTAAATGATTTTTTTCCCCAATGTAATATATATTTTTGTTATCATGTGTCTGGCTTGCTTCTGATTCTCAATCGTTATATATTTTTTGGTAATTATTATTTTACTCCAAGAGAGAAGTTTGACTGTAGTTATAGAAGAATTCCGAACAGTTTGGCTTTGCGAGCAAAATCAGTTGAACCTAATCGCTGTGCTCAGATTAGCCCTGCATTATGTGTCGATCCGGGGCATACGGATGTACAGAGTTTGTTCGATTGGCTATATAGCCTCTATATAGTCGAGGCGATAACGATCGGCATCGGCGTCACTGCGGCGATTTTAATCAAGTATTGGGAGCAGCGCCCTGTCGCCTGTCGTCGATTGCTTGTGTCGCCTGCCACAAAATGCGTTTATTAAAACTGAGTTGGGGTGACAGGCGTTGCTGCACCACCCCCACCCTTTCACCACCCCGCCTAATGGCCTTGGACAGTGTCAGTACTCGGATATAAAAATCTGTATGAATATATTAACCATATATATGAGTTGCGGCCCACAAAGAGGCTGCCAATTGGCAGCCAACTCACGCTACATTGCGTCACATTTGGTTCATTCTATGGGGGATTTTTTTAGACACTTTTTTTGTTCATGCAAAATTCGTTGCAGTCTCTATGGAATATATACCTAAATAATTAAAAGAGTGTAAAATTAAATCTGTGAAAATGCGTGGGCGGATTCTGTCGGCTCTGCGATTTTCACACTTTTGCTGCCCACTGGAAGTCGTTGCTCTTGGCCAGCTTTCCCCACTTTGTCTGCTGAAAAACATAGGCAAACATAAATATTTATTCTTTGGCTATGTGGCGATGTTTCCTGAATGCTTTTCAATAATACCCCGGGGCATGTGCGATCACAGATCATTTAAATGGTGACACGCGCTGTCGAAAAATTGCTGATTCACATATTCTACTAATTTTTATTAGTTTTTTGTGGGCTATAATTTAATTTTATAATGTTTTGCAAGATATCGGGAGATCCATATTTTATGCCGCGAAATTCCACGATATTCTTTCTTTTGTTGAGGCTCAGCCGAAAAAATGTATTTAAATTATAATCGCCGTTGGCGTAAACAAACAGATTCCTATTTCCGATTTCAAATGTATTTTTTTATAGAAAGTGGAAAACTTTTAAATAAAATTAGGAAAACATTTTCTGGTTCTTCTAAAAATAAGAATACTTTTGTGCGCTTTTGTTGTTTATTTTTTAAGTAAACAATACATTAATTATCTGTAGTTCAAGGCTTTTTTATTATTTATTTAGTAAATGAAAATAAATTTAATTAATATTGAATTTATTTTATGTTTTGAATATCTAAGCAAAGCTTAAAAAACTTGATACGTAAAGTTTTCATATTTATCTTATTTTTCATACAGCTGGTGTAGTTTAATCTGAATCGGACGCTAAGTAATGCTACAAATTTGTTTAAATCGGCCATTTTTATGACCCCAAGTTGTTGACACAATCACAAAAAATCACACCGGCAAATTCGCGAAATTCAATCGCAATTCAAACATTTTAATGGTCTGCAAATATAGCCAAAATAGAGTGGCGAGAAGGGGGGCAATAAAGTCTGGATTTTGGAGCCAGCCAATTGAGGTCCATTTTATCTCTGACCAAAATCTGTGCCGACGGCGACGCTTGTGTGTGCAACAGGACATTTTTTGACACTTGCATGGCATAAATCAAAAGCGCCGTAGGCCTCCAACTCTGCTATATATCTATACATATATATGCGTTAAATCTATGGGATCGGGATTGAGACTGAGGTTGGTCAGTACTTTTCTGGCCATTTACACCGCACAACTGTCGCTTGTTGGCTTTCAACGGGGCCATCTAATAAATAATGCCAGAAAATTGTGCGAAATTGCCTTCTCAGTGGAGTTTCTAGGGGGGTGGTGTCATGGGGGCAGTGGCGTGGACTGGCAGGGGGTCTATTCAGAACTTGCTGGACATGCTGCACATACATGTGTCCACGGTCAAGATGACAAAATGAAAGAGTTTGTGGGTCAGGCAGTAAATGCATAATTATAGCTATATTGTGGTAAATCCTTTTAAGTTCAGACTATTATTGTCAAAATATAAATTTACTGTTTTGAAATATTATTAAAGGTTTATATTGAGTTATATTTTTGTAGATATATATGAGTAAAAGATATAAATCAAAGTGATAAATTATGAATAGTAGGTATTTGAAAAGAAACAGCAAATTGTCTAATAGACATAAATTAAGGTAATAAATCATATCTTCTTAGTTATAATTCAAAGTAATAATTTATGAATGGCATTTTCTATTAATTAATTAAAATCCAACAATTTTTACCATATACATAGGTACGTACTATTGGTTTAATTTATAAATTTGCAAAATATTATTAAATCTATTGATTCTTATCACGTATACAAAAATTCAATCAATTATTATACACTTATAACAGTAGCTAACTACTAACTATTATTTAATTTGTTCAACAACGTCAAATTGTCGTTCAATTTTTCTTTTCACATGGCCAAACTATCGATATATCTCCTCCCCTTCGACGTATATGCGTTGATTGCCATTTTATAGACGCTGAAAACCACCTCACACATGGGCATTGATATAGAGTGCACCAAAACTCAAGCCCCACCCAAATAGCTCACTTTGCGGTTGGTTTGTCGCTTCCATTGGCGCTGACTTCTATACGCAATTTCCATTTTCAATTCCCTGGCCGAGACGCCAGTTCGGTTTTATTGTCAACTGCTCTTAGCCTCTAAGTATTTGCACTTTCAATTCGGTTTGCCCGGTTTGCCGGCGAGTCGCAAATTGAACGCACCCGCAACTGATGGACGATCGGGGATCTGAAAGAGATCTCTCTGGGGACAGGCTCCGCGTATTTCCTAAGGTGCAGCCAATTTCATTCCATATGCCTTATGCCTTGGCACACTCAAAAAAAAAATCGACTAAAATCGCCCTTGGTTTTAGAAAATCGCCTATGAATTTGCTTTACTGGCGATTTTGTCTATATTAAAGAAAGTAGGTTTCTTAAATCAAAGGCATTTTTTTTTTAAATCAAAAGAAAAAAGACTGCAATTTAGAAATTTCTTGCTAGAAAGTAGAAAAATTATTTCTTAGAATTTAGAAATAAAGGTTTTCTAAAAAATAGAAATACATTTTTTTTTTATATAGACAAATATTTTCTAAAAAACAAAAAAAAATCCTCAAATCCAGAAAATACAAAAATCTTTTTTCGGGCTTCGGGAATCGAAATAATTGCCGGTTTGTTTCTGTGACGCCACGTCCCCTGCCCTTGTGTTGTTGTTCTTCGTTCTTGTTTGTCATATTATTCGAATTTCCTTTAATTGAGCACATGTAGTTTCAAATTTAAACTGTAATAATAACTGAAATGAGTATACAAATTATAAATTATAAATATAAAAACCCAATAACTTACCATTTTGAGAAAACATCTTGGGTCGCCCCACGCGGGAATCGAACCGCTTGCCTCACGGTTTGCAGTCAAGCACTCTACTAGCTGCGCCACGGAAGCATCACGTGAGGCGCTGTACAAAGTCTATTCACATTTTGTTCTCCTCTTTTTAGTCAAATTGATCTGGCTCTCTTCTAGTTATTCCCCCTAGTTATTTATTTAATTTTGCTCGTAAATATTTCATGATTAATACTAATTTTTATATGCAAATATATATTTTATTATGGTTTAATAGTAACAGAAATTGAATGTTTCAAATTTGAAGAACTTAAAAATCATTTTTACCAAAATATAACTATTCATGAGTAAAAAAAAAATGCAATACATTTTTTTTTATTATTATGTAAATATTAGAGATAAAAAAAAAAAACACCATGAGTTTTTCGCCTCGACGTGGGATCGAACTCACACTTGCGGCTATAAGCTTGAATAACATATTCATGCACGCACGCGTTAGACCCCTAGGCTACCAATAAAGGAAATTTTTTTCGATTTAAGACAATTTTTTCTAAGACTTAAAAAAAAATTTCTAAAAAGTGTATAAGAAGGGAAACTGATCAAATAAGGTTACATTTTTTATTTTTTAGAAAAATATTTCAAAAAACAGACACATTTTTTCTGAATGTTAGAAAAATAATTAATCATTTTTTCTGTTTTCTAGAAAACCAATATTTCTATTTTGTATAAATATTTATAATTTTGACGGCGATTTTTTTTTGTTTTTAGAAAAGTTTAGTCTTTTTTTTTTCTAAAATCAATGGCGATTTTAACCCTCAAATAAAAAAAGGAAGATTAGAAAAAATCACCTTATAATTTAGAAAAAAAAGGAGTTTTCTGCATTTCAGAAAAAAAATTCTAAAATTCTAGAGAATTTTTTCTGAAGTTTAGAAAATGTTTCCTCTTTATAGAATATATTTCTAAAGCACAGTAAATTTTTCTTTTTTCTATATTAAAGAAAAATAATTTTTTGAGTGCACACATTTCAAATTCAATTTACGCACAAATATAGCCATATGAATGGTTATAGCTTCCGACAACTGGAACGCTCAAGCGATTCGGCCCGTAGGTCTAATTGAAGCTATTAATTGTTTTGGCTCGTACACGCATGTGGCACCACTGGCACCACTTGCACCACCGCCATTGTGATTGTGCCACAAATGTGCGTGGTGCTGCAGCCAAAGAAAATGTTAATTTAGGCATATAAAAAGTGCTCCGCTGGCAAAACCCCACGGGGCAAACACCACAGAGCGACCCACCACCTCGGGCTACTCGTCTACACTTGAAAAAAATTAATGATTTGTTTTATTAGTTATGATTAAAGAGAAATGAGTAATGAATTGTACTTAGGTCATAAATCGACATTTTAATTTTTTATTTGGTAAAAAAAGGATTTTTTTATTAGAAATATATTTTTAGGTTAAAGATTCTGTTTTTCTGATAGTGAGCGCCTCCTTCTTCTTTAGTTTTAACTCCATTAGGAAAACTCGTTTCGAATTGTGGGGCGCTGAAATCTAATACTTTACCATGCCAAAAAACTACCCATGTTTTTACAGATTGTCGCTTCCTAGGCCCACTTGGTCGTGACCAGGGTATCGATAAGACATGAGTTTTTTCTTTTTTTCTGCATTTTATTATTTTTTAATAAATTTTAATTGTAAGCGTTATGTGGTGTACCCGAAAATACCGCAAAGATACATGAATAGCCGCCAAACGGGCGCCACAGGTGTCGGAGTCTGGGTGAAGTTGTCCGTTTCGACCAAAAGCCCCCACTCCACTGATCCAAGCCAACTCATCACCACATTTCGGGGCAATCAGGTAGCTGCAGGTTTCTCCCAACTCAGATTGCTGCCAAAAACGAGGCTTACAAATTGGCCCCCAACCCCATCGACGACAGCCATGTGCAACGCCTTCGTGATTAACTTGATCATTGGGCCGAGATCAGATAGGTGGGACCATTTTGTCGGGGTAGATCTGAAAAGAATTTTTGGATTTTATAAAAAAGTTTTTTTATTTCAAAAATATCTTTAAAATATTTTCATTTGTATTTGCTATTCATCATTCATTTATTGAAGATAATGTACTAAATCACGGGTAATATTTCTTAAACTTTAACAAGATAATTTAAATTTAATATTTTTTTTCCCATACATTTTTATCTCGAATTCTTTTTAATTAAATTTGTTTTCTTATATTGTTCAGTTTTTTAAATCATACAAAATGTTGGCCACACTACCATTTGCCTCACTAGCTTTAATTAATCACCAGAGCTCAGCTCTGGCTTCCAATTTTATCCGATCCACTGCTTCTATTCCCATTACTGTTTCTCTGGCCCGGGCCAGTTGTCAAGTTCGCTGACAGATAAAGTCATTTGACATTTACAGGCATTGCCGACATGGCATTGCATGGCATGGTCCATGGATATGGATATATAAAACGATTTATATGTGTCAGTCGGAAAATTAATTGGACTCTTGCCTTTGCTCATTTCATTGACAGTCTCTTGCCATTTTTAATATCCACAACTAATTGCATTTATCTATCGTTTTGTGCAGCTCCCGAGAACTTATCAAGGCTGCCATTCTGGATAATGATTTCATGAAGAACCTGGATCTGACGCAGATTCGCGAGATCGTCGACTGCATGTATCCGGTTAAATATCCAGCCAAGAATCTGATCATCAAGGAGGGCGATGTCGGGAGCATTGTTTATGTCATGGAAGGTGAGTTTAAAGTTAAAATATTTAAGGTCTATATTTTATTTAGTTAGGGAGACTCTTTTAATTGATATTAAAAAAGTCGAAACTTAATATTGTTAAAATATTTCAACGATGCTTTACAGATAAATTATCATCTTATATCGTATGATCGCATCGTTTATAATATCGTATTTTCAGCCAAAAAGTATGTTAAGAAAATGTTTGTTAACTGCACTTAAAATGGTGTAAAGTGCAAGTCAAATTTGTATTTTATATATATATTCTCGATACCCCCAAGTTACTAAATGTATTTATATTAAGAGTGGAATTAATTACTAAATATTATTTTATTTAAGATTTAATTACAATGTTTGGAATTTAAGTTTTTTGTCTCCTTTGTAACCCTTTTTATTTGAAAATGCCTCAGTACTTTAAGTACATGATTGATAACTGTTCTTGAGGGATTCGCGAACATCTATTTCTCTGTTCAGTATATTTTGTCTGTATCCCTCCAAATACCTAATATATGCGTTCACCTTGCCCCGCCAAGATCGTGCAACTGGTTGCCGCAGATAAGCACCAACTCCTTTAGTTTGGCTAGCTGCACGTGTGTTATTTGGCATACCTAAGTTGTGGGCTGGGATTGGAGATCGGTCTGAAAAATAAATAGGGGGTCTTCGGGGGACCTGAGGGGGGACGACGACTGTGTCACACCCACGCCACCAGAAGAAGAGAAGTTCAGAGTCTCGCCTTGCAGCGAAATGTCAGCAGCCGACTGTCGACTCGAACGAACAATGCCCAAGAAGCGGGTTTTCCTTTCAATTTTCGCTTAGCATTTTGTTTAATAGTTTTTTGCACGTTTTTCTGCGTTTGTCTTGCAACCATTTTTTTCATTTCTGGGTGTGCTTCGGGCCTTTTGACTTCAGCTTCGTGGCTAATTGTTGGCTTAAATATTTGCTCGAACTGGGCTCGGTTTCGCCTGAGTTCTGTGTTTGAATACCTTTCGCGTGTTAATTTAGTCGCCGACTTAATTTACGTACTAACATTAGCATTAGCATTTTAATTGCAGCCAGACGGGTGAAGATTATGCCTCGCAAAAAGTAATAATAACAATGATTATAATCAACAGCCGAATTATGCATTCGCAAGTGGCAAGATGAATTGGAAGAGAGGATGCTTCCTCAATCTTGCAACATCATCGTCTGGGATTTTCGCTTCCTTAACCTGAAGCACCAATGTCCGCTACTCGAAACCGATGAACAGATGTCACGGCATCTGTCCATATATCATATAGTCTCGCGCATATGATACTTCAAAGAGAGAAACTCAAAGAGGGAAATTGCATATGGTTGAAAAATCCCGAACAGCAGATGTTTAAGAGATTTGCAAGGTATCGGCCTTGCTGATTATCGCAATGCCCTGAAAATGCTCTCGAAATAGGGGAAATAAAAAAAGAAGAAATATTTTCAAGATGGTAAATCTAAAGAATTTACTGTATTATCAGTCTGATATATTTAAAAATCCGGTACTGATTACCAAATAGTAGATAATATTTGATTACAATTCTGCATTGATTAGGCAACCTTAAGTGCGTGATTGTTCTCATTTTATTAGCTATCTGTGAGGTCACTGTACTTGGGGATCTATAAATATTTCTGCACGTTCATTGTTCCATTTATGAATTGTTACGTTTTCCAAATGATAACGCCTGTATTTCTTCGGTTTTGCGTAGCGAATTGGCCAGTCAGTTAGGACCAAACCAGTTCAGCGGTTTGGCACTCTATAGCTACACAGAGACAAGCAGTTGGTAAAATTTAAATAATGTATTATATCTAAATAACACATTTTGGCCCTAAAGAGAATATTATTATTATTATACCCGTTACTCGTAGAGTAAAAGGGTATATTGTATTCGTGCAAAAGTATGTAACAGCTAGAAGGAAGCGTTTCCGACCCCATAAAGTATATATATTCTTGATCAGGATCACTAGCCGAGTCGATCTAGCCATGTCCGTCTGTCCGTCTGTCTGTCTGTCTGTCCGTCTGTCCGTATGAACGCTGAGATCTCGGAAACTATAAAAGCTAGAAGATTGACATTTTGCATACAAATTCTAGGAGTTCCTACGCAGCGCAAGTTTGTTTCAAAAAGGTGCCACGCCCCCTCTAACGCCCACAATCGCTTATATACGATTTTAAAAATTTCAATATTTCGGAAAAGTAAAAATGCAGTTTTATTGTGTTTATCAATACCTATCGAAATGTAGAAGAAATTTTTCAAATCGGACCATTCGTTAAAAAGTTATGCGTGTTCAAAGTTTCTATCTCGATCTCCCTCGCACTCCCTTTACCTGAGTAACGGGTATCTGATTGTCGGGGCACCCGACTATAGCGTTCTCTCTTGTTTTTTTTTTAAAGACAGCATTTTAAAAAAAATTTTCAAAATAAATATTATTTTTATAAGATTAATCTGATGTATTACGATTCTAGATTTCTGATATTGAATTAGTCTTTACATCTTAATTTTAAAGAAATCTCTTAAGTTATAACTATTTTTCTCTGTGCACAGCACTTGTTTTTGTTCAGCTCTTTACCTGTGATAGTGTGGGGGTATTTCGTTTGCTCTCACCCTGTCCATATACATACATATAACCCCCGATCTCTGGCGCTCTCACCCACAAACAAAAACAAAGCGTGGCCAGCTGAGCTGCTGGCTCATATCTGTTCCACAATCTATAGAGACTGTGGCTCTCCGGCGGCTCTTTCTTCTCTTTCGGCTGGGCATGAGTAATACACCAGTATTTCGAATCCCCGATCTTCGGGCAATCCGTCATTCGTCCGGCAGGCGGCGTAGCGATAAAACGTGTGAGGCGCATGCGCGCTCGGTTGCAGAAAGTGCACCTGGATTTGATTTTACCTACAAGAATAACTGAAAACAATACTCCCCCTTCGTATTTCGAGATCTCTTCGGGTCGATATTGAATATTGTCGTGGTTTCTGATTTGTGGATCGTGTGTGTTTAACGGTTTATTTCATTTTTTGCATATGGCAATACCAAGTGAAATAATAATAATAAAACCCACATACCGGACATTTACAATGCGTCTCGCATATGCCTTTGCGCTATTTCCAACAATGCTTACATAAATAGCTCTAGTTGCCGTTCTCAATAACAAGTAAACTAAAACCACACAATTTTCCCATCGGGCCTGTAATTATGCTGCAAGAGATCAGCAAACGATTCGTGTTTATTTCTTTGAACTGCTCGTAAATTCTTGGAATAAAGTGAATTAAAAGTGAAAGTGCATTTTTTAAATACTTGTATTACGGAAAAAAACAACTTAAACGCCCACATAGTGAGAGAAACAGAGACAAATGTGCAGAGAATGAGACACAGAAACGGGGACTTGACTTGGATTTTGCTCTTTTTCTCGAATTGAACGAAAAGATCACTTGAAGAATTCCGGTTTGTGGTTTTCCTTTGCAGCTGTTGTTGTTTTTATTGCTGTTGCTGCTCCGTTGATTTGTATTTGTATTATGTCTCGGTCATTGGTCCGAAATTAAAGCCAAAAAAAATCGGCAAAAATGGTGTAGAAATACAGATATTATAAAGGTTTTTTTTTTATGGCCAAACGGTATAATGCCAAATGTCACTACTCGGATTTGATCGTGCAAGAATGTGAGAACACATATCGCCCAGAGAATCTGATATGGCCCCAAAAATGAAAGAAACTCACTTGAAATGCGAAGGAATGCGGAACATTAAATTAAATATTGCTAGTAAGATAAAACAAAAACCCAAAATTTAGAAATCGTGTGAAATCTGAGTCGTAAGGCTGACGAAAATGATAATGATCATCGCGAGGGAGAGGCAGAAGCATCAGAAGCTAGTGTCATGCCCTGGAACCGGGTCTCCACCTGTCATTTGACTTCTTTTGTCATTTTCCCAACTTAACTCGGTGGCTAGTTACTGCTCTGGGGAACCTCCGACTCTCAGACTTCGACCGGTCGGAACTCGGAGATTCCGGGGTCTTTCAGGGACTGGGGGCTCGGAACCGAGGGGCACTCTCACTTTTAAGTAACCCAACGAGTTTTGCATTCGCCTTTTGACATGCCAAATGAACTGGCTTCGCTTGGGCGCTCAAATAAGATTGAGTAATAGACGAAAAGTGGAAAATGATCGCTCGCGGGAAGTAGATCACAAGATGATTGGGAAATTTAGGTCTGAATTGGTCAAAATTATAGTGTTCCGAAGCGGTTTCTAATTGATCTCAAACAAGTGGAACGAACTCGGTAGCTGGCTAGTCTTGTGTTTTTATTCATTTTTGGCATAATAGGGAAATGATGTTTCTAAACGATCTCAAACATGTGGAACCGATTCGGTAGCTACTTTAGAAAATGGCTTTACGGTCAATTTCGATTTCTTAAAATTGGAGAAACTTAAATCGATTCGTATTGAACATACCTACTTGAAAATATTCAAAACCTTTTTAACATTTTAGATATTTCCTATTAAAAGAAAATAGAAGAGCTTAATTAACCAATTACATAGATGCCCAAAAGCTATTTAATATTGATTAATCGAAAGTTAATGATACAAGGCCATTAAGTAGCCATTTTAGTTATGGACGCTTACTACTGTGTGTATTTCCACTTAAATAAGACGTATAAGAAAGTGCCAGCCTGAGAATCTCCGGGGCATTCCCCAATGATCTTTTAATCTAATCAGAAACTTCAGCTCGGATTCCAGCGCCAATCAGTGCAGAGAACCTTATAGATCACTTCAGAATCTCGTTTGTCAGCTTTATCGCTGTTTTTAATTATATTTGCAAAACAAAGAGTACGAATAAGGTTTTGCGAATGCGATCAGGCCCGTTTAGCTGATTCTCAATCTCAATTCCCTCTCGATCTTGCTTGACTACAATCTAAATTGTATACACAAAAGATATTTCGTCCCTCCGATCTTTCCTCTCCCATTTATCCAGTTTTTATAACTTTCTTCACATGGGACTTTCATTAGCATAGACAAATAAAAGAGACGTCAGCTGAGCTATATGGCCATAAATATTTATTATGGTGATTTACAACCCAATGAGTGTGTGTGTGCCAAAATTCGGTCATGTTGGCAAAAGGCAAAAATAATCCAAAAAGAGTGACTAAGCCATTGGCGTTTTTGTCTTGCCTTAATTGTCAGTCAAAAGGGCGGACCACAACAAAATGTACCATGTTTTGTGTGTGTATAATTACGAGCTGTCATGCAAAACCGAAACTGTCTTGGACTCGGACTCGATCTGAATCTGAATCCGAATCCAAAAACACTGCCCTTGGCACACAAGCCAATGTCTGTGACTAACTTTGCCTTAATCGAGGCTTCCAAAACCCTGCTCTGGGGATCCGTTAACTTCTATAAATAGCAAGTGGTAAAACACACAGGGAAAAATTTAAGCAAATTCGATCAAGTTTTGTGACAATTAAACTGTATTTAAATTTTAAAATTTATTTAAAACTTTCTAACATTAAAACGACAATTTTGTTAAATTTACATACTGAAAAAATAATTTTTTTTAACGGATTTTCTTCCCATGAATACGATTACAAATGATAATTGATATTTTCCTACGATTAAATTCAATGATAACTGAGCCATTATGCTTTTCCACAGTGCAAAGTAAATCTAAAGTTGCTTTAAGCGAATTCTTGTTTCCCTCCGCTGGTGCGATTGTATTCAAATCGGCGAATCAGACACTGGCTGACCTTGCCAGCACTCGGCATCCAACAACCATTAATACCCGAAGCCAGTCTCTGGGCAAAATTGCAAAATGTCTGCAGTTTCAATTTGTACACATTTTTTTCTCCTTTAATGTTTTGTTTAGTTTTTTCTGTTTTGGGGTGTTCAACTGTGCTTGACGGATTTCCGCATTTTAAAAAGCCAGCAAACCTCGACCCCTCTGAACTCGTCGAGCCCCAAACTTGACGGACTGGCGCTTTCCACACTTAGTTTTTGTAGGAAAAACTTGCCCATTATTAACGTTAAAGCTTGGGCAAATAAAATCTCTCCAGAAAATAAGAAGGAAATTTTACAAAAATAGTCTGTAAAGGGGTTTTTGTTTTTTGTTTTGAATACCTAAACAGAGAACTTTGTTTTTGGCCTGCAATCTCAGCCGTGTGCTGTTTACCCCATTATCACTTTTAAAAGCCAAGGCACGAGTTGTTCTCACATGGAAAACCACGTAGTGATAACGAATTCTCGGGTCTCTCGATTTATCTCGCCCGCTACTCTTACGCAAATAACTTCATAACGGTGTGTGTGTGCACGGTAATTTATTTGCTATTAGTTAGGAGAATAGTTCAACAACACTTTTGTTTACTGTTTGATTGATCGTGTTCAAGGTGCTACAAATGATTATTGTTTGCTGTTTGTGCTCGCCGCTCGTAATTGTTGCTTGTCGCCGGTGTTTGTTTAGTCACCGTTTCCGATTGTGCGTAGTCGTGACAATCGAGTGTTTTCAATGGGATCACAGATGTTGTGGAATTTTTTAGCGTGATTTTGAACAACACATGGTCTCAGTATTATACCACATTATATTAATTAATTTATGGGGAAATTTTTAAAGAATTAGCTTGGCTAGTGATCTTGTTTTTCTGTGTCAGATAAATATAAAATACTTGCGAATAATTACAATAGGTTTTTTATTTTGTAATAAAATATATTAAAAAAAACCAAACATATAAGGTTATTCGCTAATCTTTCCTATTTTTTGATATTCATACACACAAAAAAAGCATGTTACTGTAAAATCGATATGGCCATGTAAATTTCAGGTCATGCAAAACCCATATCATTTTTACATGAAATACTCTTTACGACCAGGTCAAATTTACCTGGATCAAACTAAAATTGATCTTAAATTATGTAAAATTGATCTACGTTTCATATCGATTTAATAAATAAATATCTTTTCTTAGTATAGATTAATTTTGGGCACACCCAATTCTAAAAAGTTCCAGACTTTCGAATTTTCTGTGCACATTTTTTGAAGTCATGCATGCCTTTTCTTAATGCTCATTGAATATTAACTAAACTCTACCTTAAATAAATATTTGCCTGATATTACCCGCAGATCTTGAACACACCCCTATAAACTGAGTCATAAAACACACACAAGATCATTTGCGTCAGTTTGGCCGATCAATTAGCGTAAATGAATCCATGATCGTTTGGAAATCCCTCGGAGCTAATAACTCCCTTCCAATTCAGAGTCACGCTCCATTTTATTTTCGAGCCCAGCACCGATGGTCACTTGATTTATTTTTGGTTTCTCTAGGTCGGGCAATACGTCACTTTGGATTGTCGAACGCCTTTATTATTGTTTACCTTTGGCAATATCGCCAATTGTCACTTCCCCTTTTACCGCGTCGCCCATTTTCATTCACCATTGGCTAATTTGTCGATGATTAAGCTTTCGATGGTAGAGGTGGGAAAATAAACGAGACTCACTCATTCACACGCTCTTGTAAATTGCCCGAAATTAATTTGCAACTTGAGCTAAATGCTTTTTTGTATTGCAAATGGTGCGTAATTTCCCAAATCCGGTAGATATAGTGGTTGAAGTAATGGAAAATAAAATCTATTAAAACTAAACTACAAATTTAGCAATAGTTTCCTTTTTCTGAAGTGCCCTATATGAATTTAAATTGATTGCTATTATTCTGCTCACCACTGTTAAAGAGCTTGTCAAAGATCAACTGGCCATAAACAAAATCAATGCACAAACGTGAGGCAAGTCGCAAAAACATGGAAAGTTTACAACATCGACAGCAACGGCAGAAACACAGCAACTGAAACAGCAACTTAAAGAGCCACCAAACGTGTGTGGCTTTTGCAATATAAATAAGAAATACATTTTGTTATTTTGTTACCAACATCAGGCCTGAAAACCATATAGGCATCGCCATTCCCAGTGACTCTTCAAATATTCCGTGCGCGAAATTTCCGAACTCTTGGGTTATGCAAAAGAGCTCCAAAAAACAAAAACAAAAACAAAAAAGGAAAAAAACATAAACTACGCGGAGAAGTGAAGACAAACAAAGCACGTCGTCGCTGCAGCTGGTCAAGTGAAATTTTTTGTCTTTCGTAATGAAAATCAAACATTATCCGGGCAAAGCCGTCGATGCGAGCCTTTCGCTGGAGGGCAGCAGTGCCATGGGTGCTTTGTACGAGGAAAATTGGCTAAGGGCGGCGAATCAGACGGCGAATCAACCCCCTCCGCCGACGATGATGAGCTCGAAATTGAGTCGGCAGAGCAGTTCCGCCGGCAGCAGTTTCCTCATCGAGGGCATCTCCGCCCTGAGCAAGTACCAAATGACCCTGGAGAATATCCGCCAGCTGGAACAGCAAACGAGGGATAAACGTATAGTTAGTACGATCAAGGAACTCAATGGCTACAGGCCATCGGCATTGCAGCATCATCAGCAGCAGCAGATGCACAATGGTTGGGTGGCCGAGGATCAGGATGAAATCGAAGAGATCCGAGAACCGGCAGAGGGAAAAGAAAAGTTGGACAGCCTCCAGGAACCGCCGGCAGTTAACCACTATGTCCTGGATCCCACGGAAAGACCGAAATTCCCACGACCACGTCAACAGTTCTCGGTGAAACCGCCCTCGCTGCGTCGCTCCCAAACGATGTCGCAACCACCCAGTTATGCCACCATGAGGTCACCCCCTAAAATCTCCAGCAAAGCGCAGCAAAATCTCAGCAACAGTTCCTCCTCCGCCTACTCCACATTCTCCTCCGCTGCAGAGGACTCGCAGGATCAAGTGGTGATCTGCCAGCAGCCGCAGAGACTGATGGCACCGCCGCCCAGAGAACCACCGCCGGACCCACCCAAAAGGGTATCGAAACCGCTTAGTAGATCACAAACTTCCGTCCAGAGATATGCCACCATTCGGATGCCCAATCAGTCGACTTCCTTCAGCAGAAGCATACTTATGTCCAGGGATTCCAGTACTCCTGTGAGGCGTCACAGCTTGGAGCAGGCCATCAAGGAACTCAAACTGAAGGAGGGAAAGGAGGTTCGACCGCCGAAGAGTCCGCATATCTCGCCCGCTGCCAGCAGTAATGGCAGCTCCAAGGATCTCAACGGGGAAGGATTCTGCATCCCACGACCCCGACTCATCGTTCCAGTGCACACATATGCCAGGCGACGGAGGACCGGTAATCTCAAGGAGCAGTCGGGTGGGGGGCAGGAGGAAGAAGCAGAGAAGGGTAAGGGTTAGATGATGGGATAACCATATCCTTATATTAGATGGTCAAAGATGGTCTCTTAGAAGATCCTAAGTTTCAAGTCCTAACTTTTGTATTATTTTATATTTAAATGGAATATTATTACTATTACATTACCCTATTAATTTCACTATTTTCCTTCCAGATGGACGCGTCGAGGTTTCACGCGAGGGCAAATACCTCTCGACCCTTTCGGGGGCAAAGGTCCTTGGCGAACTGGCGATCCTGTACAATTGCCAGCGGACGGCCACCATCACCGCCATCACCGAGTGCAACCTGTGGGCCATCGAGCGCCAGTGCTTCCAGACCATCATGATGCGAACGGGCCTCATCCGCCAGGCGGAGTACAGCGACTTCCTCAAGAGGTGAGTAGCCCTCCGCCCGAGCCGCCACTTTCCTTTTTGGCCAACAGCCTCTCGAAGACCAAGTCCAAGACCAGGCAGACAGACTTCCCCATTGCCAATCGGCAATTTAATGTGCATTTTAATGAGCCCCGGAGCCTGTGGCGATGGCGAGATGGTGCCGACTGGTTATTTGCAATTTGGGCGTAATTAATGTTCATTTGCACTTAATTATATCAATTCCGCAGAGCACTTCGTGTATGGTCATTACTTTATAATGGCAAATGTAAAAATCGCTTAGCTTAAGGATTTTTTGCTCGTTCGCCCCGGTCGATTTGTGTTTTCAAATCGTGCAAGGTTTGTCGAATAAAGTAAGGTAACTTTCTCCGACGGGCTCCATCGACGGCATCTCTTCGGCATCAGATCGAATGCAACATTATGGCCATCCTCGTCATCGTCATGGTCATGGGCGTCCATATGACGTGCAATGGCTCAAACTGAAAACTCACAACTCACTTCAGCTAAACTTCAAACTGCGGCCAACGAACGCATAGAAATTTCTTTCTTTTTAACTGGCAGCCGTGGCAACCAGTTTTTTGGCCAAGTCTGTGCAATGAGCAGCTTCAGCTTCCAGTCTCACTTCCACCTGCCACCACCAGTCGCTCCTTCCCAGAGTGACCGGCAAATTAATCGCGTTTAATTGGTCGTCCGTAAAAACTGCTAAAAACCATAATTGAGGCCTCGACCATGCACTCGTTGCCTATTCCAGATTCAAAGAAGTAGCGGAAAAAAGCGGATAGAAAATGAAAGTGCAATGGGTTGGTGATGACGATGATGAAAGATTCAGATACAGATACTGCAGCTGCAACTGCAACTGCAGCTATAGATTCCAGATACATGTGGGCATTCACTAAAGAAATGCTAGCCAGCGGGAAAAAAGAATGGGAGGAGTAGTAGTTCGATTATCTTGGTCTACAGTTGGAGAAAATGGTATATGGACTTTTTAAATCACTTCAAAGCACTATATAGAGAAATTTTCCTAAAATTCGAAGTTTTTGTTGAGTGTAAGTTAAATGATGTGTGCGATGCACAGAGCCAGAGGGAAAACACAATGGGAGGAGTTCAGGTGCGACTTTCAGTGATCGATGTAGGTCAACAATAGATTCCCATTAATGTGGAATTCTCTTATCTAGATCGAACTTGGCTCGACCACTAATTACACCACTTTCTTTGGCCTGCAACGACGATAATCTCTCGAATGAAACTAACAATTTTTGGTTTTCTTATCTGCCGCTAGTGTGCCCATCTTCAAAGACCTGGCGGATGACACGCTTATCAAGATCTCCGACGTCTTGGAGGAGACGCACTACCAGCGAGGCGACTACATAGTCCGCCAGGGAGCCAGAGGCGATACCTTCTTCATCATTTCAAAGGGCAAGGTTCGAGTGACGATCAAGCAGCAGGACACCCAGGAGGAGAAGTTCATTCGCATGCTGGGCAAGGGCGATTTCTTTGGAGAAAAGGCTCTCCAGGGGTGAGTTTTAGATTGGAAAAATCCAAGTTACATTTAAAACTAATTAAATTAATATTTTTTATTTATTTAGCGATGATCTGCGCACGGCGAATATTATTTGCGAGTCCGCTGATGGCGTCAGTTGTCTGGTCATCGATCGCGAGACCTTCAATCAGCTCATTTCCAATCTGGACGAGATCAAGCATCGCTACGACGACGAGGGAGCCATGGAACGCAGAAAGTAAGCTTATAATTAGTAGAAACATGAATCAAGATTAGCTATGAGGAATTGAATCAACCTACAACAAGGTTAACGAACTACCTCGAATCCAAAAAAATCTATTTAAATTTTGTAGTGTATAATTATTTGATAGTCAAATGATCGCTACACGAAATCACCACATTTGTTTTGACTTTTTGCAAGTAGTTACTATACAAATCTTGAGAGGAAGATTTGTACTTGAGTTGTAAAACGCTAATTTAATTTCTTTAAAATGTCAGTTAATTTGTGATACCTATTAATTGCTTTTAAAGTCTTTAAGACAATATATGTATTATTTTAAGGAAGATCAAATGTTCAATATTTTTGTAATGTTTAAGTACTTTAATTTATTTTTCATCAATGACATTAAATCTTTCCAGGATCAATGAGGAATTCCGGGATATCAACCTTACAGATTTGCGCGTTATCGCGACCCTTGGCGTAGGCGGCTTTGGTCGCGTCGAGCTGGTCCAAACCAACGGAGATGGCTCCAGATCCTTCGCCCTCAAGCAGATGAAAAAGTCACAGATCGTGGAAACGCGACAGCAGCAGCATATCATGTCCGAAAAGGAGATTATGGGCGAGGCCAACTGTCAGTTCATAGTGAAGCTGTTCAAGACCTTCAAGGATAAGAAGTACCTGTATATGCTGATGGAGAGTTGCCTGGGCGGCGAGCTCTGGACGATTCTGCGGGACAAGGGCAACTTTGATGACAGCACCACCCGCTTCTACACGGCGTGCGTGGTTGAGGCCTTTGATTACCTGCACTCGCGGAACATCATTTACCGTGATCTTAAGCCGGAGAACCTCCTGCTCAACGAACGGGGATATGTAAAGCTGGTGGACTTTGGCTTCGCCAAGAAGCTTCAAACGGGCCGGAAGACCTGGACTTTCTGCGGCACTCCGGAGTATGTGGCTCCCGAGGTGATTCTTAACCGGGGTCACGACATTAGTGCGGATTACTGGTCGCTGGGAGTGCTCATGTTCGAGTTGCTAACGGGTGAGTTGGGGAAACAAGTAGAAGAATGATCCAACAAGATGAATAAACCTTTTCAATTTATTATTCCAGGTACCCCTCCATTCACTGGCTCGGATCCCATGCGTACCTACAACATCATACTTAAGGGCATCGATGCCATCGAATTCCCCAGGAATATCACGCGGAATGCCAGCAACCTGATCAAGAAGCTGTGTCGCGACAATCCCGCCGAGCGTTTGGGCTACCAGCGTGGGGGAATCAGCGAGATACAGAAGCACAAGTAAGATTCCCTATAACAGCATCTTAAAATCAAACTAATTAATTGGTTTTGCCCCGCACAGATGGTTCGATGGCTTCTACTGGTGGGGCCTGCAGAACTGCACTCTGGAACCGCCCATTAAGCCTGCCGTGAAGAGCGTGGTGGATACGACAAACTTTGATGACTATCCACCCGATCCGGAGGGTCCACCACCAGACGATGTCACTGGATGGGACAAGGACTTCTAAGGTCCCGTTTCCTAGATGATGCTCTCTAAACGCTTCTGCTACAGAAAACCGGAGGAGATAAAAGCAAGAAAGGAGAAGAAAGTGATCTTAAGTGCGCCATATGTACGCCAAAGCCAACAGCAACAGTCAGCAGCTCGCATCGAAAAGCTGCCCAAAAAAACAAAGAAACGTAGCAGTCGCAAGGCCAAGGGCCGACACAAAACGCACACAATCATCCATCGTTTTTTAGCTCTTTTAGATACATATATAGAAATACATACGTCTCCGTGATGTGTTATCCCCATGATGTGCAACGCAATGAATTTATTAACGAGTTTATAACTATTATTTTTTAATGAGGATATGTGTCAAGTTCGCTTGGAATTGATGTAAATTGTAAGTAGGTCTCTGTGACTCTGTTTTAGAGCTCTATTAGCCATGTGCATTGTATAAATTTATTCTATCTGTATCTATTAAATATTATTAACATTATTATTATACATATATCATTGTTGATGCATACAAATCGGGTTGCCTTATAGTCCGTAAGAACATTTTAAAGCAACATCTGACCAAGATCTTCCGTCATACCCCCTAAAAAACATTTGTTAAAATTCTATCTAGCCTCTCTTCTATCTTTCATTAGACTTAGCGATCATGTCTATTCTTTGTACGAATAATATGCCCTTTTAATTGTCTATTTTAAGTAAATCAGTTAGAAATTGAATAAACCAATTTATGCGATAGTTCATTGTATTTCTTTTAACAAGATTTCGTTGGTTGCAATAGTTAGGAATGCCTAATATTATGACATTCAAAGGCAACTGTGCAATTTATTTAAGTGAAAAGAGAACTAAACATTGTGTTTACATCATGTAAAAGCGGTTAGCATTGACCTTCTCTAAGGTACTTCCTATATGGGCGCTTCTCTTTGCACACGTTTTCACTTGCTGAAGAGTGCAGCGGAAAATATGCAATAAAAAGGGGAAAAGCCAAAATGGAAACGAAGTTGGCCAAAAACAAAACTCAGCTACGTGACAAACGGAAGAAGAATCGGAAAACAGAGAAAGCCGAGAAGAATCAGTCAAAATGCCAGACAAATTAAGTGAGAACATTCTGTGCCCGACGTCAGTGCAGATCGCAACGGAAAACTGAAGCTCTGTAGTTGAAAAACGAAAGTTTAAGAGGAAGAAAAAGAGTGTAAACGTATTCTGGAACTTTAATAGCCTGTGTTTATATTTATGAATTAATAAAAATGGCATTGATTTTGAGCTGGAGGCAACTTTGTCTAGTGTTGCTTTTGGTCGTGGGCCTCTCGTTGGCCCTTCCCAGTTTGGAAAATCAGACGCACGACCAAGCTGAACATATAATAGGTGAGCTATTTGTTTATAAACTTTATTATATTTTTAAACTAACAACTATATTATTTTCCCAGCTTGCAGACAACCCAAGGCACCTGGCTTGTGCCGAGGTCGCCAACTGCGATATGCCTACAACAAGAAGACCGGAAATTGCGAGAGCTTTTACTACACGGGCTGCGCCTCCACTGAGAATAATTTCCTGACCTTCGAGGAGTGTCGCAGGGACTGCATGCAACGCCTCCGCTACTGAAATCCTCCCTTAACTATGCTTAATATATATTTATTGTTACAGAAAATCTCATGTGTAATATTTAGTAGATTTGTGAGGCTTTAAGATCTCTTTGGCTTCTTGCCAAGTTTCTTATTGGCAGTTATAGATGGGTGTCTTTTGCACAGGTAGCTTAGGATTATTATCAAAAGAATTACGGGTATGAAAATCAGGACTACAGTATCCAATGAGTGGTATATAAAACCGTTGAGTTCTATGCCAGGCGATTGAAGTAGTTCTGCGGCCACTAAACCATTTTGTATGACATGTTCCACAGACCAAATGGCTGATTCCAGAGGCGTCTTCTGACGGTCATTAAAGATCTTCGAGATCTGAAGAGAACGTTGGGCGTAACTGGAATAAAGATATAGATTTAAAGAGTTTGGCTTCGTAAAAATTCATTCAAAATCTACCTCTCTTTGTTCAGCTCCGTAAAAGCTTTTCTTAAGTTTGGTATAGTGATATCTTCATAGTCCAATTTTAGACCCATTCCACGATTTTGCACAGAGAAGGCATTGAGGAATTGATCTCCATAGATCGGAGTGACTAGTAGGGGTTTGCCACAATGAACTGATTCCGTGGTCCCAAGTAAACCGCCATGAGACCAAAACAACTTTACCTTGGGGTGACCTGAAATAAAATTAAGAGTGAGTATTTAAATTTTAAAATATTTTGAGCCCTAATCCGGTTTTCATTTCCTAACTGGTCTTATGATTAGAATTTTGTTCGTATTGTTGTATTATGAAACCTTTAAAAAAATGAAAATCCGGATATAGAGTATTAAAGTGATGTAACTCACACAAAAGAGCCAATTGAGGAGCCCATTTGACAAAGAGAAATTTGGATGATTCTGTTTTTGGCGCCTCTTCGCCCTCCCATTTCCAAATGATTCTGAATGGCTGGACTTGTAGAACTTCCAATATAGCTGTTAGTTTATCTTCATCGATGCTTGAAGCTCGGACCATGGAACCCCAGCTGATAAAGATCACACCTTCCTTTGACTGATTGAGGAAGCTGTTGATATTCTCTGGTAACTCCTGTTCTGCCTTCTTAGTGATATGCACTCCTCCGATTTCCACAAATTGTAGGGATTGTGGACGACTTCCCATCAGCGAGTAATGCTGATTTCCGAAAATAAATGCAGTTTGGGTGCGAGCTACCTTGGCTACATCTATTTCCACTCCAAGATACTTTCGGATCAATTGGTTGTCGGCCCTATTTGAGTGATATTTGTAGAGAAACTTTAATAATTTGGCTTGAACAAAGTTGAGCAGGCGCTCATGCCATTTCAGCTGGCCAGCGAAACCCACAAATTCCGATTGTATAAAGGCAGGTGTATCCGGCAGATCGATGCGATCGTAAAAGTAGGGCATCAGAGCGCAGGTACTCAAGCCTATAATTGGGAGATTCATTAACTCGGCCAGGGCCAGCTGGCAGTCGGAGTTGAAATATTCCGTGAGTAGTAGATCATAGGATTTGTTCCGATGTCGCTCGATTACCATTTCTATGTGGCCACTGGCAAAGAGATGCTCACAGGTCTTCTGACCCTCATCGTGCAGGGCTATATACTCCCTGATCAGTACTCCCAGGGATCTTGTGGGTGTGTTTTCCGTCAGGGAAACCAAATTGATCGTGGTGCTAGACTGATCCTCACCAGGCGCTGAGATCAGCAGTTCCTCGTAGTTGGGGTAGGATTCGGCTTGGGGATTTTTAACGTACGAGATCACTGTGATGTCATGTCCGCGACTCGCCAGCTCATTGAGTATGGGCATCGCCACTTTGAAGTGGCTAAAACCAAAGTGCGGATAAACGGCCAGAACATTACCAGCGGAAATCGGCGGAGGAATCCCCAGAATTCCCAGAGATACAATTAACACTCCGCAGCTCACCCACGTTGTCATCGTTCCGTAGTTTTCGACCGAATGAATCGGTTACCCAACTCTCAGATCCGATAACCTTATCTTCCATTGTGCAGTGGGATTCTAATGCGATTGCTTTATTTTTAGTTAATCAAAGTGTTTTGTTGTGGTTTCGGATTGGAGAGTGCATTTGCTGTGAAATGCACTTGCTCGGCTTCCCATGGAAACTTCCAACTGGAACTGCTATCGATAGCAATATATCGATAGTGTAAGCCAGATAGTTAAATAAAAAATTAAGAATAAATAAATACATTATTTTAAATTATGTTTTAATATTTAGTGCGTGAAACTCTAATTATTTAATTTTTTAAGATAAATAATAAACCCTTTCCTCAAACCCTTCTTATGTATTGGACACAAATCATAGCCTATCTAACAGGAGATCGCATCAACTCAATTTTCTAAAGCATACTCTTAGGCATTTGTCGAAAAAAAACTCGCCATAATTTTTTATGGATGAATTTGAATCTTTAAATTTTAAAATATATTTTATCTTCTCATTTCATCTCGTTCCCATTGAAATATATAACATTTTTAAATACAAATAGAAATACCAAAGCATACAACATAATCATTAAAACACGCTACAACTTGGGAACATGCTGATAAGGATAAAAATCAATGGCATAAAAATTTAATAGAAACGTACAAAGGTTTTTATTAAATGTTTATCACCTATCACTTATTTTCCTATTTCAAAGGCGTCCTAATCTTAAATTGTGTCTTATCTGTCATAAAACACTTTGCCAGATTTACTGACAGATGGTTTAAAATAATATAAGTGCAGGGCTTAAACAGTTCAGATTCTTGTAATTTATAGGAATTATTTTAAAAATTCCTATGCACTTTAATTTTTAAATTAAGGGACAAATTGGAAAATTTTGTAATATTTTTTTAAATTAAATTTTAAATCTCCTCTTTGCGATCAATCCGTAAAACGTAATAAAATAGTCTAATAATATAATGTTATAAAAATCTTTAATAATATTTAAAGAAATATATGGTAATAGCATTTACCCAAAATGCTGCCAATAATATTTCGAATTCAATTATCCGTTTAGAAATCAAGTCAAGTGTTAACTTGAGTCATCTGTCTCAAGTTTCGATTACAAAACGGCCTCAAGATATTCAACTGGACAATTGAATTGCGATGGCGATGCGGAAACACGCCCTCAAAACATAGCGATAATGGACAGTAGTAAGCGTTAATTGAACCGCAAGCGATGTGGAGCGATAATAATGCAATTGCCATTCGAAATGCAGTCAGGGATCCAAAGAATACCCGCCCAGAGTTACAGATACATTTTCAGATGCAGATACATTTGCCAGCTGCTGCAGCTGGCTGTCTATCAAGTGCACTTTGCACTTTGAGCTGCGGTCGTCGGTCGTTGGTTTTTGGATTCGAATTTGAACTAGGGTTTGGGTTTGGAAACTGGGTTCTGTCGCTGGTTTGGCCGGGTCCGGCTGACATGTCCGCAAGATTAGTGGCGGTAATTTGAAGTGCCTAGCCCTGCCCAGAAATGTACTCAGAGAAATGTATAATACAAATTTCAAAGGTAATGGTAAACAATTTATAATTTCTAAGATGCAATTTATATTTAAAAGTGCTAAATTTGAAATAGTTGTTAATATAATATATTGTTGTAGGATCCAAAATAAATATAATTATAAAAATATTATCTTACCAAATAAGTGTGGAAAATATTGGATATAAATCTTTCAAGTGTGTCACATCTGAGGACGGAAGAACAATCGGTTTCTAGCAATAATTGGATTGGAGTCATTCGATGATGGCTCGTTGGGAAATTCGAGGGAACTCGGAATGGTGGGTGGTTGGGGAGTTGGCGTTTAGAGTGCAGAGTGTTCCACACCAGCTAATGGGAGTGGGCGTTATATCGACCCACTTCCCAGGCCCAGGCCCTTTCGATGCCGATTGGCTCTGGGCGAAACACTCTCTCGCACTTGATAGCAGCCAGTTAACGCTAAGTGTTTTTTCTCGGTAAGTGTTCCTCTTCTTTTCGTTTTACTTGATAAAAAGTGTGTTAAATTCAACAAAAGCAACCGCATGGGCGAATTGTATTCCAACAAAATGGGGCAATTAAAAACGAACATTCCAGGCGATAAGTAGGTGCCCCATGGGACCAATTATATTTGGATGGAGTGTGGTGCTGGCGGTTCTGCTGATTCTGGTGGCTGTGAGTGGCTTCGATCGGTAGTTTCGCCCCCATTATAAACCCAGATTGTCGATATTGCGTCCGACGGGCTGAGAGTTGTTTCTGTTTTTCTGTCGTGAAATAGGTTCTAAAATCTGGGTAATATCAGGGGTCAAATACACATGGGAAACGCCCCATACACTTTGGGCACTTCTGGTCTTGGCTTATCGCGAGCCTGGTTTCAGTGGATCACGCGGTTCCCAAGGCCCTCTATGACGCGAGGCCACTTCTTCTCCAGTCCCCAAAGTCCCGACTTCAAGAAACTTCTAAAATCTTAGCTACGCACTCTTTTTTATCTGGTTTAGAAGTCTGTCGTTTTGCAATTATGACGATTTCTTTTAAAAATAAATATTTCTTTAAGGTCTTTGCCGATTTTTTTTCTAATTTGTTATTAAAGATAATTTTTTTCGTCATTTGCTTACTGAAATCGGATTTTAGAGTGACGTACCTCAAATAACTTGCGTTTTTACTCCCATTAAAAATCTTAATAAATTTACGTTTTTTTTTTAAATCTGGTTTTCTTATTTCTTATTAAAATAAACATTACGATTTTTCTTTCAAATTTATTATTAATCATAATTTAAGCAGACCTTTTGCATCATTTATGTATTTCATTGAAATCTTTCATCAAAAAACACATTTTCTTTAAAAATCGTTAGAAATTTACTAATTTCAAACATTAAAATGGTTTCTTTTTTGTTTCTAAAACCAGCTGACGTCAAAAACTCCCCCTGAGGCTTATATGTATTTCCCCCAAATAATTAATTCCCGATCCAAGTCAACGCTCTTGTGACGCAATTCAGAAAACACGCGCCCCCATTGTCCGGCTTTAATGGCCATTGGGTTTGGGTTATTTGGAGCGAGGTCCGATGTCCTTTTTATGTGTGCCCTCTCCGCAGGACTTAATTAGAACGCTGTTTGCACAGATTTCAGCATTTCGCAGTTATGATCCAATTTGGCTCGTTTAAGGACACACGCCCCGGCTCATTTGTTTGCCCATTTGTCTGGCTGTTTACTTCGATTGTCGCCTGAGCATCGATGGCCAGGATTAGTAGGCAATCAAAGGAGGACACATCGCAGGACATGTGTGCCCAGCGGGCGTCGTTCAGCAGACAGCTGCTAAGATTGGAACCGGGCAGTAGGTCCTACTGGGGTCGGTCCAGCAGTGATCCAATTAACGTCCGGTCAAAGGCAAACAACACACTTGAAAAAACAGTTTTGAAAATGATCCCAAACATCGGAACTTTAGTAATAATTTGTTTACAAATTTAAAAAAATCAAAATATGAAAAGAATTTTTGTTTTGTTTTCATAATTCCTTTAATAAGCAAAAAGGCTCAAAAACAAAAATGTGGGAATATCATCTAAAACGTGTTAATGGTAAAATATTGAATGATTATTTATTTTAGAAAATAAATTCTATAGATATCCAAAACGAAAATTCGGAAATAGTTGCTCATCCGCCATTTTTATTTTTAAAAATCCGAAATTTATTTTTTTTCCAGTGCACACCTTTCCCTAGCAACTAATCGAGCCCGTGCCTCCGGACAATGACGGGTAGCTATCTGCTGCACTGAGGAACTGGGGAGGAGTGACGCCTATAGACTGACAGCAGATAACTGGCCAATCTCGAGTCCGAAATGCAGTTGCAGTGGCGGTCACTGGAGCTGCAGTTTCCTGTCCCCCGTCGAGTGTCGAATGTTGAATGCCGAATGCCAAGGGGCGTATTAAGGTGAACTGCACGAGCTACTTGAATTGGGTTTGGGTTTGGTTTTGGGCTTTTGATTTTGGGCTTTCGGGGTCCGTTCTGCCACTTGTGGGAGCTACTCAAGGGGTTTTAGCTGATATAAGCTGCTCCACAGACAGACAATCGGCGATAGCTTATCGGGTGGTTTGGCTCTTGAAGAGGCTCTTCTGGTCGGGAGCTTAACGGGAAACAAACATGCAGACAGGAGCTTAACTGCAACTTGTACAACTTTTCAAGGGCTGCGATTGCCGATGATAAGCAATCATTTGAATAGGTATGCACTGAACTAAAAGATTGAGGGAAGCAATTGAATATTGATAGGTAGGGATATTGCTAATTTCTTGCAGTTCCTTTTCTTTACTGTATTAACAAATATTAGTAAATATTAAAAAAAAGTAATCAGTCAATTTTTTAAGAATATTATATTACTACATTTAGTTGGTATTAACTGTCTTTAGCCGATTTCCTAGGCTCCTTTGGCAAGGCCACTTCCTTTACCATTTTCATTTCGCTGTCGCCTTGGCAAGTGTTAAAATAACTTGATTCGTGCGCCGAAAATTCAGGGGAATCGACAATGGGATGGGTCGCCCGGCATTTGTTTGTTCATTACTTGATTTTAAATTCCGGATTCCGGGCGTACGCCTCTAAAAAGGAAGTCCAGAGTCCCCGAGGAAGGGCGTGCGCGCAATGTAAACAAATGGAGAGGTGCGCACGCGCAATCTTCGGGTCCAGTTTTTCGTTTTTGGTATTTAGAGGGGAAATGGCCGAAAGGGAACTTGGCCATCGGCATGTTTTACACGTGAATTACGATGACAAAAAGGCCAATAAAACAGGCAAACACGGCCAACAGGCAACGGAGCTAAGTGAAGGTGAGGCCGTTGCTGAAAAAGCAGAAGTTTGTCCTTCTCCCGGTTATAATATCTCATAGTTTGCGTATCTGTATCTGCGCGCCCTCACCACGCGACGCGTTTTATGGTCTTTATGCGCATTCGTGGAAACTATTCAATTGATTCGAAATTGCTGCAATATAAACGCAGTGCTGCCGATCGGATCTCTAAGGATCGTAGGTAGATGTGGGACCATAAAACCATGTTTTCGGGATATATGTATATATATATCTCTCTCGGATCCTCAGGGACGCGCGTGTGTTGTTTCAAGACCGGGATCGGTATCGGAATCGGAAAGTGTGGCGAAATGCCTGGCAATTTGTTTACGGCCGGGGACAAAAGTCAGCCGAAGGTTGAGAAATCGAAGACCCAATGATGTTGCAATTATTGAACCTTCTGTATTTTCAAATTTCCATCATTAATAACACAGGCGGGGACCAAGGTGAAACATGGTTTCGGTTCGGCTCAGTTCGGCCCGGATCGTATCGTATCGGACGACTTGCTGTGACCATTAGCGAGTTTCGGCGGAATACGCGTGAATATATAGCTGCTAACAAAGCGCGACTCGAGCGCATCAATTGAAGGTGAAGGAAGGAAATTTCAGGAATGCCAGAGGAAACGCCGCAGGTAATCCGCCTGCCACGGAATGGAACTGAACTGAACTGAACTGAACCGAACGGAATGGAACCCATACTCCGTAAAACCCCTGGAACCCCGCGACTCAACTTGAGCATTAACGGTCCCAGCGAGGAGCCGGTGCTAGCATAAAGATCACCCATAATTATTCATCTTGGGTGGGGTTCCAGGGTTCCCTGCTCCGTAGATGTGTAGAGAATCTCAAGAAACTGCAAGCCAGGCTCTTCGCCTTGGGACCGCTCACTGTGTTTGTCAACGCAGATGCTAATCACAGCATTAGTCGCAGAGATTCCACTTCAGAGGTCGGATTCTTCGATGCCTTGGGATTCGATATGCCAGTTCCGAAACCCAAAACTCTGATAGTTGGGCTAACCTCGGCGGTGCCCCAGCGGCGACTCAAGGTCACTGGCATATAATTGCAATTGGATGGATGGATTCTTCGGATAAAGTTGTCCCCGAGTATTTGGCAAACAGATAATTATTTGTAACTAGTTAGCAGCAGGACCTGTAGGATAACCTGCTGGATATAACCTGCAGGATGCGGAATGTGTGTGTGGTCCAAGGTGACGGAGCGGGCACTCTGGGGTTAACCGTGAAACTAAGTTCGATTAGTTTAATCACTTAATGTATTAGCAGGGGAGTTCCTGAATACCCAAATTAAGACATTAAAATAATGCGTTTCTCTGGGAGGCTAAAGGGTGTTTAAGTAATTTGAAGCACATTGAAAACATAGACATGATTACAAGGATAAAGGTATTCAAAGTTTCTGATCTAAGAATTTATTACTTATATTATTATTAAAAGGAAGAACTAAGCATATATAATAATATTTTCTCTGACACCTAAATTCATAATGAAGTAAATTTTAAGGGTTCTATGTAAAGAAAGTCACTTTTAGTTTAGTTAAGCAAGATTTCGATGCAGAGCTCTAATAAAATTTGAATGAATAGATATTGAAAATGGGAAGACAAACACTCAAGTTTTTTTTACGATCCCGACTGGCACTCCCGGAAATCGATGGCCGCGATATCTGAAACTTCCCGCTTCGACTTTAGTGGCGGTGTTTTGTAACAACCACAAGAGTGCATAACACGGCTCCTTTCGCAGGGGCCTGTCAAAACGAAACCAAACAAAACCGAACTGATAAGCAGGTTTGGAATTTTTTAAGGAGTGTGGTTCGGTAGTGGGTTAAGTCGTATAGCTGGAACTCCACGGGCAGCCACTTGAGTGGTGCAACTATTTACTACCGTATTCGAATCTCCAGATTCCCCGAACCGGGCATTAGCCTTAAGTAGTCGTAAAAACGCAACTGCGAAACCCGGCAAACGGCAAAACACTCCCCCACTTGAGATGCAAATGGTAATGCGATTATGGACCACACACACATCACGAATGCCCGAAGATTTGACCAATAAATTTCAAATACTTAGTTGGAAATGGAAGCACTTTGGCTCAGTGCCTGAAAGTCTCGGCCATTTCGAATACAATGTCGACAATTAGTCTCAGGGAAAATGTAAACAAACTTGGGGGCTGGGGACGGGGAGAGGGAGATTTTCCAGAAATTGAAATTCCGCATCGGGTTACGGGCCACGAACTGGAGATCTGCTTTCTCCGCTACAGATCATTGGGAATATTTTCGTAATTTATGGATAGCGCCGCACTGTAAACACAGCCCTAATCGCCGGATCGAAATAACCAGCATAGCATGTAATCGGAGCAAACAAACACTTGACACTCCCGCAAGTGGCGCTGAAGGATCTCGGGATCACTATCCCGCAGGATCTCCATCTGGCATGGAGCCCGATGGACCTTGTTTTTTTGTGGGTCGCACATGTTTTGGCATCATAAATCACGCATTGTCAGGGGTGCAACCTTTCGTGTATTTCTCAACGCATTTCACACTTTTCGTCGCCCCGAAATTTGAATACTTTACGAGAGATCGAGATCTTCACTGGAAATCATCGAAAAGCGAGATGCTCGGCCCTTGGAGCACTATTAATTACACACTTGTCTTGGATTTCACGCCCGGCGATGTGGGGTTATATCAGTCACCATGATTATCTATCAATGGGTGGTCAGCACCCCAGATCAAAGACCAAAGATCGCCCTTCATTAATACTCCACGTAATTAGACGTGGCTCGAATCGAAAGCGCGAGCACTCTCCCCAGGTGTTTTTTTTTGGGCTAATTGAAAAGATCGAACGCGCTGAATAGGAACCTCAAGTAAACCCATTCATGCCATTTCAATTAGTGCTCCTTGCTGGCACCCCAACTGATCCCCAGCTGAACTCTAGCAATTCCATTATTAATTAATCAAAGCATCGTTTCGAAAGGAAGACAAAATCGAGCTGACTCTTAACCCTTGGTGGGCTGAAGGGCGAAATAAAAATGGCGGATAAAAGATTCATAATGGAATTTTTAAAATTCTACAATACTTTTATATTATAAAAAAATGTAAATACTTTCAAATATATACTGCATTTAAGATTGTTTTTTGTAAACTTTAATAATAAATAAATATTGGTTTCTATGTAATTTCGAATTCTTATGTTATTAAAGGGAATTCAAATTATATTAAAATTCCGAATGTCATTCCCAATATTTCTAAGGGTTAGTAAGGCCCAACCATACAATCACTCAACAAAATCCCTCAGTAGGTTAATTCCGGGCACGCATTTTGATTGGCGGCTGGTTTACTTTGGGGGCTGCCGACAGAGAGGCCATGGAAATGGGAACCCAACCACCGAACCACTGAACCACCGTATAAGTTAACCACCATATCCATCGAACCGTCCGCCATATTGCTAAATCACAAACGCAAATAAAGCATAAAAGGAAAATAAATGGAAAAAAGAGGGAAACAGCCGGCGAAATATGAAAGTCGGCCGATGTTTATGACAAGCGCGGCGGCTAAAATCAAAGTCGCTGGCTGGTCACCCGTCTCTTTCTCCCGCCCTAGCCCCATCTCCCTCGCTCTAACTGTGGGCCATCGTCGTAAAGGTGTTGTCGCCCCTCGTGCCGTTTTTTTTATTATTAGATTTCTACCAACTCATTCTGTTTTTGCGACATTTTCGAGGCCCTTATCAAAATACGGGGTTGGCTCCGGCTCCGTTTATTACCATACGGAAAACAGCGACGCAATCATGGTGGGGATAGGATACGATGATATGATGGTGACTGACGCCCGATCGATAAGCCACCCCGGGGAACGAGGTGCTTTAAGGTAGCTGACAACCCACAAAGCGCCGCTATCGATATCGCCAAGGGGGAGGAGTTTCGGGAGGTGAGTCACGATTTTGGTGGAAATCGGTCGAAAAATAAAACAGAGATTCTTTAAAATTACTTTTATAAGATTTTTAAATTCAAGAAACTGCAAAAACGATATTAAATCATTTGATTAATTTAAACTTAATTTTTTAAAAGTATTAAAAGCACTATTTTAATAATGTTTATATTAATTTGAACAACTCACATTCGCACATACATTTACTAGAATCAGATGCCATATATGGTATTTTCTTTAAATATTTTATCGGGTTATTTACACTACTTTAAAACTAAGTAAAGCATCAAAATTCTTGAGGTTCCCAAATGTAGCAATAGTCAATAGATAAATAGTGAACAAATCGGTTTTAAATCCCGGTTGAATTTATAGTACTTATTATTGGTTCTTAAAGTATAAAATAGTGTACCTAAAGGCTTTAAGAAAAGTTGGCAATGGTAGATCAAACCTCGTCATCCAGAAATCATTCACCAGAACCTTTCCTGTTCCCAAGCTTACCGTCTCGTCAAAGGATTAATCTAATTATTTTGGCAAATAGAGAGCAATCCTTTCGGGGAGTTGCTCGACCAAAACCCTAAACCCTTTGGATTCGCTACAGGAAATCGCAGGTTTGTTGTGGGGGAGTTGCCTTGCGCTGCACTAATATGACCAGAGAAGTCAACTGCCCTCAGGATCAATCTAATTATTTTGCCAAATAAAGTACAACCCTTTTGGCGGACTAACCCTTTCTGGATTCGCCACACTCGAAATCGGCCGAGAATAACTGGACAAGGCCACACACACACGCGAAATGTGCAAATACCTTTCGAAGGATACTCGGTCCAAGCTCACTAATCCTTGGGCTACTCCTTTTGTTCGCGCGATCTTCCAGGTACGATGGTCGTGCGTGGACGAGGGAATATATCTGGAGATATTTCTCGTTTTGGAAGGAGTAAAAGTGCGTCGCGCCCACCGCAATGCGAAAGACAATGGCCCCGAAGCCAAAGTCCAGTTCAGGGTAACGTTTAGGGTTAGGGTTCCTGGTCCTGGTCCTGGAACCCGGTTTTACGATCCCAAGATGGTATCGGCTACCTGGGAACCTACCCCTGTACACACCCCTTTAATTACGCTAGTAAAGGGTACACCCCTTTTTCCCGAGATCGAGAGAGTTTTGGTTTTGGTCGTGACAACTTATGGCCACGATGTCCTTGGGTTTACGATTCGCGGAGTCGCGGGCGTGACGCGTTTATGGTGTGTTTAGATACTTTTCGCAAGCAATTGAAATCGCAACAATGCCGCATGCACCCGTCTTTTTCGGCAGCCTTGACTTCTGCACATCCCTTCGAGATCCCAATCCCAATACCATATACCATATATATATTTACCTAATTATCATGCGAATCCCAAGGACTGCTGTGGAACAATTTTAGCGACTTTTTGGCGTTTTGCTTGGGAAATCGAGGTTGCGTTGTTGGTTGTTGTTGCCCAGTTCGCTGGAAGAATTTCCAATAACTGAAATTGTTTTTTCCTTTACCTCATCGTAGTTACTACGGCTTGGTCTGTTTTTGCCATGAAATTGCAAATTGCTTTTGAACGAAGCCTTGAATTGAGGCTTTTGGCCCTCTGCCATCTTAACTTGAGGCCTGAGAAAATGGTGCTGCATTTTAAACCTCCCATCTGGGGGAAATTATAAAAAATTGTTTCTACAGATGGTTTTTATTACGGTGCAGGAAAATGGCGCATTTAAATCTGTAATATCTAAAATATTTAATTCTAGCGACCAGAATCACTTTGGAATAAAGATCCCAATAATCACATAATTTTTCCATTTAGTAAACTTATATGTTATGGTTTTTATATTATTTAGGTTTTTTTATATTATTATAAATAATAAACAAAATTAATTTGTTATTAGTTTAATATAAGAACACCAGCTTCGAAAATTTCTTTACTATTATGACTTCCTCGAAAGCAAACAAAGATCTTAAATAACTTCCTTCAGTAGCCTAAAGAAGTTCGATTCGCAGGAAAAATAAAAAGATTTCCCTACAAGTGAAGGTCATCAAATCGAGAGTCCCAAAAAATGGGCCTCTTCATTTTCCAAATTATTTCCGTTGCTAACAAAAAGTGATTTTGGTGGAAAAGCGAAACCTCTGGCATATGGCCCACTAAAAAGTCATTTAACAATTATTGCCCATGACTCTGCCACCTCGACTCTGACATTTCTGCTCTAAAAAATCTAATTTTATTCGTGGAAACACGAAAAAATACCATAAAATATGCATGGCTCATGGCCCAAAAAAATGAGACAATGAACGCAATCCAAAAAAACAAGAAGAACATTGCTAAAAACCGGGTCAGAGTCCGGAGATCTGAGAGTCAAGCCAACCAAAGGTCTTCTGCGAAGTGTCTTTTGGGCGTTTTTATGATGCCAAAGAAGCGACTAAGTAAGTTGTCATCTTCGGTTTATGATGATCTTGTGATTTTTTGCTCTCGTTGTTATATTTTTTACGCTCTACATTTTTGTATTTCGATATTTTTTCCGCTGAGCGAGGACCTCCGGAAACAATGGCAGGCTACTAATGTCGAGCAGGCCGAGAGTTTTATAGTTTTTTATGGCTTTATGGCCGAGCCAATGACTTCTTTATTGGTGCAGGTCCTTGGCCCGGAATTTCGGGTCTTCCCATTCCCATTTTTTTTATGGCCATCTCTTCCTTCGGTTTCCGTTTCCGTGACTTTGGAGGATCTCTCGCGTTTTCCGCATGCAAATACTGGACACTAACGACATGTGTTTCCCCCGGGAGAGGAGAGGGCTAATCCTTTTGGCCATGTGTTGACAAGAGCAACAACAATAGTAATAATATTAGTATCAACAACAAATGGATATAGCAGGAAGTCAGCCAGTGCGATGCCATATATCATGTGCTGGGAAATATTCGGCCTGGGTCTTTCATGTGTCTCCACTCCATCCACTCCGTGTTTATCTATTTATTTATTTATTTGCCTTTGTACACTTATGACATGATGTTAATTACCGCTCGCGACTCCAAACCAAAGGCAGGGAAATGAAAGGGTAGGCGGAGTCAGTCCCAGTCCCAGTCACTTTGAAATGGAAAAGTTCGCCGCCTGTTTGTCAACTGTCAACAGCGGCGACAATTGCCAAACGCCGAGGTTAAAGCTGTCAGGCACTGACAGACCGACGGCACATCCGATGTTTAAACGGATCGAAAATCCAATCCGGCCAACACAGAATCCCAGACACACGCACTCTGGGAAAATCCTGCAGGACCCGTACCTATTGATTCAGCCTGTTTGATCTTTTGCTCGCCACCGCTCGGGAAAGTTTATACTAAATATGTTTTGTAAATATTGCTTAATTTAATCACCCAAAGTCAATCCTCCAAAAGGACCGCTTGTGACGGAGTGTGTCGCAATGGGCTTAGTCTCGAGGTCCATCGGATCCTGCGGAGTCCGGGTAAAACCAATCAATGGGAATGTTTCTTGTTTTGCCAAGTTAAAGGATTAGCAGCAAATCCATGGCGGAAATGCTTAACCGGCAAAGTCGACAAGTCAAAGTCATGGGAATGTACGGGACTCGGAAGCAGGATGCATTATCCTTGTCTTGTAAGAATTGGGAAATATTTTTTAGTATGTGGAAAAACCAGCCGAAAAATTCGATTGATTCGGAAGCAGGAACAAATCTTTTAGTCAGTGGAATCTCTTTAAAAGATCATGATAATAATGAATTATATGGAAAAATATTCTAGTTAAACAAGTGAATGATTTTAACATTATCTACGTAATGATAGTTTTCCTCGTGCATGTGAAAATTTTTTGTAAATTAGTTGTTGGCAATAAAAATACTATTTCTCGTTTTAAATTATCATTTAGTTTGCTTCAATTCAGTTTAAGAAAACTGTTCATAAAGAGCACCTGCCTGCCTCGATTCAATTACAGCTTATTAAATAATTATCCAAGTGAGTAGCATTAAGCATTTCGAATGGGAAACTCATTAAAGATGATTTGACAGACCCGAGCCGCACTTCACCTGGTGAATGGTGAAAGTTCACTGAGGTGCAATATTATAACGAGGAACCTTTTACTATAAAATTCGAAAAATAATACTTTAATGAAAGGTATCAAGAATAGGGAGAACAATTAAATCAATACTTTTTTTTAAATAGTCAACCATTTAGTTTTAATAACCTTAAAATAAAAATGTAATCATAAAGATCACACAGTTGTACGGAGTTCCAATATTATTGAATTCCTGAATTAAAACCCAGAAATATTTCAAAATAAAACAATTATTTTACCCAATTAAATAAATAAAAAACCTTAAATAAATGAATCCACAATTACAAACCCTCTCTTTCAATTACTATTAAATTACATTCGCAATATACGTAACCAATATTATGTTAATTTTCTGTAAAATATGTCCATCATATCCTGCCGGAAACCCTTTTAAAAACCAATCAATTTTCGCTACAAACGGCCATTTCCACCCACTCAAAAGTTTTATCGCCATCACTTTGAAGCGGCTAATTGAATTCCAGATTAAAGTGTAAACCAAAGTGGGGGGAACGAGGGAAAAAAACTGATTTGTATTGCAAATTAAAATTTAAGTGAAAACGAATCAGGCGCACAAACAGGGACAATAGATTACAATATCCTGGGGCGCAGACAGCGTGACATTAAAAAGGCACAAGGACGAGAGAGAGCTGGCGGGGAATGGCAGTGGAAGTGGAAGTGTCGAGGTGGAGGTGGAGGGCGAAAGGACATGCCAGGACTCAGGACCTTCGTGCAGCTGCTTCTGATGGCACATGCGCCTGGGAGGGATGCGTTTCGGGATGCGGGCTGGGATGGACTTCAACGATGGCTGCTGATGCCAGGCAGCAGCTACAGCAGCAGCGGCAGCAACAGCAGAAGCAGCAGCAACTACGGCAGCAACATCGGCAGCAGCAGCAGCAACACCAACAATATACCACGCTTGCGACCGTCAGGCCAACGGTTTCCGCTTGTTTACTGCTCGAACGGAAAAAGCCAAAAAAGATACAGAGCCACATCCACGAGATATAGATACTGAATGCCGAACATCGGCAAGGGCCAATCCGAGAGCAGCAGGTAGGCGTGGACCTATCTACCATTTCCAAATAACTTCAACCCCGCCACAGGCAGCTGCCGTTGGTCGGGCCGCTCGTCACCCTCGTCGCCCTCCTCCGCACTTCTCGGCCGGTTCAAAAACGGGTCGCCACTCCGGCAGTTGCAGTCAGTTATTAACGAGCGCTACTCCCAACAGCAACATCGCTCAGGCGGCAGCAGCAGCAGAAGCAACAGCAACAGCACAGCAGCAACACCACACAAGTCACTCAAAAGGCGGAACAGAGACGGGGATACGATACACACATACACACTCCACTCGTTTCGTTTCACTTCGATTTTCAACCGTTTGAGTCGGAGAGCGGCGAACGGCCAACGAATTCAGTTTGTGTCGAGACGTTGTCGGTGGCACGTCGCATCTGAAAGAACGCTCAGTCAGCCAGCTACACAAAAAAAAGAAAACAAAGCAGAGATACAGATACAAGTGCTAAACCAAAGTGAACCGTGCAGTTCCCAAAAATACAACATAAATCTAAAAAACCAAATAAATCAACAAAAAGGCAGTATAATGTCTTCCACATCGGCCTCGCCCATCAGCAACATAACCGTGGATGACGAGCTCAACTTGAGCAGAGAACAAGGTGGGTTCAAATTCAAAACGAGTTGGGATAGGAATTTACCGACGGCTAAATGAATATCCAGCTTTGATGGAAAAAACTAGATGCTTAAAGCAATCTATTTCCGACTTTAAATTATATTATTTTTACCATTAAAAATCAGTTGGATTTTCTAGTTGAATTTTCTAATAAATATCTGGCGTCAATTTTAACTAACGAAATCCATTTCTTTTCTACTCTTTTTTAGACTTTGCTGAGGAGGACTTCATAGTGATCAAGGAGGAGCGCGAGACGAGTCTCTCCCCCATGCTGACGCCCCCGCACACGCCCACCGAGGAGCCTCTGAGGAGAGTGCATCCGGCGATAAGCGAAGAGGCCGTGGCCACGCAATTGCACATGCGACACATGGCCCACTACCAGCAGCAGCAGCAGCAGCAGCAGCAGCAACACCAGCAACAGCAGCAGCAACATCGCTTGTGGCTGCAGATGCAACAGCAGCAGCAGCATCCGGCACCGCAGCAATATCCAGTTTATCCCGGAGCCACCGCCGATCCCGTGGCCGTCCATCAGCAGCTGATGAACCACTGGATCCGCAATGCAGCCATCTACCAGCAGCAACAACAGCAGCAGCATCAGCATCCACACCACCCCCACCACCATGGACATCCGCACCACCCGCACCCACATCCGCATCACGTGCGTCCCTATCCCGCTGGCCTCCACAGTCTGCATGCCGCGGTTGTGGGTCGTCACTTCGGAGCCATGCCCACCCTGAAGCTCGGCGGTGCGGGAGGTGCCAGTGGTGGACCCACTGGCGCTGCCACCGGCAGCAGCCGGCCCAAGAAGCAGTTCATCTGCAAGTACTGCAACCGGCAGTTCACCAAGTCCTACAACCTCCTCATCCACGAGCGGACCCACACGGACGAGAGGCCCTACTCCTGCGACATCTGCGGCAAGGCCTTCCGGCGACAGGACCATCTGAGGGATCACCGGTACATCCACTCCAAGGACAAGCCCTTCAAGTGCGGCGATTGCGGCAAGGGCTTCTGCCAGTCCCGCACCCTGGCCGTCCACAAGGTCACCCATCTGGAGGAGGGTCCGCACAAGTGCCCCATCTGCCAGCGCAGCTTCAACCAGCGGGCCAACCTGAAGAGTCACCTCCAGAGTCACAGCGAGCAGAGCACCAAGGAAGTGGTTACCTCCCCAGTCGCCTCCCATTCCGTGCCAAACCAGGCATTGAGTTCGCCTCAACCTGAGAATTTGGTACAGCATCTGCCCGTCCTGGATCTATCCTCCTCCTCATCGGCGAGCTCCGAGAAGCCCAAGCGAACGCTGGGCTTCACCATCGATGAGATCATGAGCAGATAAATTCACGGAACAGCAAAGCCAAACCGACATCTGGTTTCTGTTGAGAGATTCAAGAAGAGATACAGATTCAGCTGGACAGCCGCCAGGCATGGGAAGTGCCTGGAATGGAGAATCAACCGAGTCCAGCTCGCATTCTGGCCAAAGGAAAATCCTCGCCAGCAATTCGCAACCGCAATCGCAACCCAGTGAGCAGAAGAAGAGTCATCCTCCGTGCAATCGGTTCTATATAACCCGGAAATATATAGCAAACCCACATTGCGTTAAACAAATGCCAAAGTCAAATAGCAGAGGAAAACTGATGAAAAATCCAATGAAAAGTATTGCTAGCACAAGCCTCCTACAAAACAATTCCAAAACACACACAATTGTAAACTATATATTTAAATAAATACCATATAATTGTAATTATATCCTTACTATATATTATTGTACCTTATAGTCGTAGTAGCCCATTCAGTTTGTAATGCTTATGGAGTAAAAGTAAACCAAATGTTATGTTACAATAGTTCAATCAAACAACCTCAAACCCGCTTTGGTTAATGAAAGACTGTTTTAATTATTATATTTAAATAATACTTGAATAAATCAATCGATCGATTGTATAATGTTAAACCCAGACGAGTGTCATGATTACTTACTGTTTAGATCTAACAACTTAATTGCAAATGTGACTAAGCACAAAGATACAACGATCTCATTATCGTCTATACCTGTAGTCTGTATATAGATATGCCTACAAAATATTCGCATTGATATGAAGTTATCACAAAAATACTTAAATATAAACGGAAAGTAATTTTCAAAAGAAATTTTATAATGCTTTTAATTATCGCGGGTATTTGGGATTTCCAGTTATGTGACAATGGTATTTATGGCTTCATTTGTCATATTATTCCTCCTCACGGAAAAGATATAACTGGTTAAATAAACTTTGGGGGTATAATACAAATTCTTAAGCAAGATTAAAAAAAGATACCTATAAGTGAGTTTTGAAAATATTGTATGTGCCTTTTTGTTCAACTCTTAAATAGATTGCTTGATTTTGATCTACTTTTAATCACTATAAACATCTTCTTTATTTGATGACTAACTCCCACACCTTCCTGATTTTGAATTTATCTCATGCTGCGAACATAACTCATTTGACTTGATTCGTAAAACCATATAAGTTGAACTATCAAACAGCAGCTGTCAAAATTTATTAACCATTGGAATATAACTCAGTTTTTATGCAGATCCCCGATTTGCGCATTTTTAAGCAGCTCTATTAATTTTCAGGTTGCCGATTAAGTAAGCAGAAGTCTCGCCACCAAAAAAATATTCAAAACTGTCGCATAAGTTAATTTATGAAATCGAATTGGATTGAATTTGATGCCAGTTTTGCTATGATTTTGTCTTGACTTGGTTTCGATTTCGGTGTCGCTATGGTTATTGTTTAACTTTAAGGTGTGGTCCAAATATTTATGGCCTGTGTTTCAGTTTGGTTTTCAGTTTTCAATTTTAGTTTAGTTTTCATTGTGGCTTCTTTTGAAATTCGGGAACGTGCCAAATGTCTTGCAAAAGGTATGGTAGTTTTTCTTTAATGGGGGTTTTCGTTTCCAGTTCATTCCTTTGGCAACTCCATTTCTCCTAGCACGCTTCTTACTGGGAACTGTCAATTTTAGATTGTGATCTTTGTCTCAAAATCGACCATAGGATTGTCTTTAATTGAGGCCTGAGGTCGTTTTGGTCACCCCCGGAGAACCCGAGCCCGCATGAAGGGTCTGCGTCTGGGTCTACATCTGCCTCATTTGCTGCTCGATTTCCATTTCCATTACCATCTTCCATTTACCATTTTCTCCACCTTGATGACATACTCTGAAGCCTTATGGCCGTGTACAATTGATGTTGGCCCTCTCATTGTCATGGCTTTGATTTTGCTTTGTTTTCGTGGCCGAAAAGTGCAAACGTATTCGCCAATTGATGTCTACATAGAGGCCCTTTTTTTGCGCAGCATCTATTCTTGACAAGTATCCTGGGCGCGCCCCCTTGGACATATCCTGCTGACTTTGGCCAAGCCCTAACCTTAGTCTTATCTCGGCAACTTGGTCGGGTGGTCAACCGTAGGACTTGTGTTCCGTGTTTTGCAACACTTCGCCGCAGGCAGTCCTGGGGTCCCGAAAATTTAGGTGTCCTGGCATTTCGACACACCTTGTCCATAATTGCACTGCGTACAACCAAAATATTTTGTGAAAGTCCCAGCGGGACGTCGAGTTATCCCGACCAGATTGATATGTGTCCGCATGGGGTTGTGTGTCCTTTTTCTCTCTTTTTTGGCTACAATTAAACGCATCGGTTCCGCAACTAGGGTGGCATGTAGCTCGTATCCTGTGGATGTCCTGTGGATGCCCTGCCATTGTAAATTCTAGTGGCAGGACGTGCTGGAAAGTCGCCTGCCAAAAGTGAGCCATTTACTGCCACAGGGGCAGTCTCCTCCTATATTTCTGCTCCTACCGAGCATGCAATTTTAATGAGCTGCCCGGGGGAAAAGGATCGGGATCAGGATCGGGACATTGACATCCCTTTGTGCAGGACACGTTCGCACTTGGCCTTGTTGGATGGATGGGACCACCCAGTAACCCAGAAATAAAGTTGTGAGCTGGTCAACTGCTGAGGTGTTCAATTAAAACGTTGCAAATCAATTTGGTATCGAATCGAATCGAGGACACGCTTAAAATGGCCGTTGACAGAAACACTCATAGATGATGATGACAGCATTACCGCAGTAACATATCTTGAGAAACCATACAAGAGTTGTCAAGTGAGCCAAGCCCAAAAAATATATATAGTTATGTGTGTGTATAGGAAAAATAGAAAACGCAGACAAAACCAAACTTGTCTCTCGTAATTGTACATTGTCTAGATTGTCAGCTTTGGAAGTGGTTTTTGATATGCCGACATCGCAACGCCTTTTGGCCCATAGCCATAGACATCGTATTGCCACTTCACCATATACTGCGATTTGAATGCTTTTAGGGAGTAATATAGAGGATGTGGATGGGATAGACCTTTTTCTAGAAGTTAAGTTTTGCATTTTATTTAAGCTAGAAGTCACAGTAACTCAACGGGCATAATCGATATTCTATTCCCTTTTCATTTAAAGATCTCTAACCTTTTAAAAAAACTATGAAAAACATTATTTAATAAAGATAAATCATGGCTTACAAAAATGTCACTTGTATTAATCAGAAGTTGTCTCCACTTCAGATAACACAGATTAATGGAGAATAAAACCACAAACTTTAAGAGGCAGATAAAAATATTTTCAATAAATGTTTATCGTATCAATGGGAACATCAATCATTTCCATTTCTAATGTTTTTGAAACTATAATTGAATAATAAATATAAAGAACTTTAAAAAAAAACCATTACTCATTTCGCTTCTTATCAAAATATTTCATGAGTACTTGCATGAAAAGTACTTGTACGAAACCACTTCATAGGACACAAATATTTCACATCATCCTCCGATCAGCCCTCTTCAAATGCCCCCTATTATTCTAACCCCCTTTCAGCCATGTCTCTGCCATATAGGAAAACACTTGATAGTTGCACGACCATATTCTGTTGACTGTGGCGCACAGTAGTCGCATGTGTCACAATGTCGCAGCCTAATTGCACTACACGCGTAGTTACTTAGGGGAAAAAAAACTCGGAAAACTCGGCTGACAAGCCTACTTCTACTCCGTAGACGGGCGACGACACTAAAATTGGTGGGGAGATACCCAGATACCCCTATACCCCGGTGCTCAGATACCCAGATACTCGACTAAGAACCAACGACGAGCACTCGAGTAATCGAGTTCAATTTCGAACACACTGGGTGTTCGTTTTTATGGTCGTCGCCACTATCGATCGGCTATTTTGACACTTTTGTTTTGCCTAAGAAGGTGTTTTAAATATAACTTACTTAGGCCCGAACAAATCTTAACTGACCATAACAAAAGCAACTGTCTGGGATATGGCACTGAGAGAAAACTTCATGAGGTATTCATAGAGATCAAAATTTTCGGATTCATAACATAAGGGATGTTTCTGATATTTAATAATTTTATAATCGATCTGAAAGAAATATCCTAAATCAAAAATTGTTCTTCTAAAGAATTATTATTGTGTGATATAATAGGAATGATATTACAAAACATATATTTTATATTTTGGACTAGAATAATAGGATGTCAGTAAGGGACCTTAATACTTTTCGATCTTACGGAATTATTTTGAGTCCAAAAAAGGATTCTCTATTTAAGGATAAACAATTTTTTCCCAGTGTTGTGTCTCTAACAATTTAATCGCCAGAGGCAGCGTCTATTTCTCCGCTCCGAGTTTTCCGCCTTATCGACCTGGCTCAATCTCCTTCAGCCAGTGCATTAATTGACACCTAGAACTGAAAAACGAAACCGGAGAACCCTTGAGGCGGAGAAGAACCCTGGAGACAGGGGACTGGGATGTCAATTAGGTTGCTGAATTTATCGCCGGGCACAAATCAGTTTGGGAAATTTGTTAGCCCCGAAAATAAAGTTAGCCGGGCTAAGAGAGCGATCAATTTTATAGACAGACAGCTCACGGGCAGGGAGGTCCCTGGAAGTCCATTCGATAGAGAGATCGGCCTCCTCCACCTCCTCCTCCCAATGGGAACTTAATTGAATTACCAGGGAAAAAACCACAGATAAAAGTGGAAACACCTCGGTATCAAGTTAGTTAGTGGACCATCCCGACCATCTTCCATGGTCTTGACAACTCTTTTGTTTGTTATGGCTGCGTTTTCACTTGTTGTCCGCTGTCTGTTTTATTTTTTATTATTTCATTCCCCGTTCCTTGACATTTTAATGCGCCCGCTGGCTTTGTGTGATGTGAGACCTCTAAAGGTGGCCACACAAACAGGCCAATGGTGTGATGGCCATAATCCGATATAAATAAGACATTATAAGAGGCTCCCCATCCAAGCAGGATCTTCTGCGGGCCCTGGGAACGTATGCATTCCCATTCCCATTCCCATTTCGGGATTACAAGGAATCGACGACATGTGGCGCTCAAAGCTCTTATTTATTTGAGCCGGGAAAATGACTAAACCGAATCTCGGCGATTGACTCATGGACCACCTAACTAGATAGAGCTCTCGGTTCGTTATGCCCTCCCATCATTCATTCTCAAGTGGCTCAGCCAAATTCGATTGCGAAAAGTGAAAACAAAGGTCCCGGCATGGGAGTAGTTAAAAGGGGTACAAATGTAGATGCTTTAAAAATAATTATGGATATTATTTTATTATTCCATTAAAAGAATATCCAGGAATTATAAATACATTTCCCATGTTCGTAGTTTATTGTTCTTAATATTTTTTAGAAAACACCGAAAACGGTTTCCCTTTCAGAGCCCCCCAGCCTACGCTCCTGTTGATCTGCTCCCAGCGTTGATCGATTGATTTCATCGATTATGGCACAACAGTCAACAGTCTGGGCCAGGTCTGAATGTTTATTTGTTTATTTGTTTGGGCCTCGCACGCAAACAACACGGATCGGAATCGGAATCGGATCGCCAAGGGAAACGGACAAAACACATGATCAATTACAAGCCGAGGCAGGTTCCCAAGTACTCAATACGTGAGCTTCGCTTCGGGCCCACGCTCTCCGGGGAGATCGTTTCTACCCCGCTTAACCCTCTGGGGCGGTGCCCCTCTCAGCTTAACCCCTCGCCACAGGCATGCGCACAGCTTCTTTCACTTATTATTAAAAGTAACAAATTATTTTCAATTGATTTACACGCTGGCAGTTCAGCAGTTCAAAAGCGTACACCCGCGCAACAAAAAAAAAAACCAAAAAAAAAAATAAAGGGGGAAAAAACCTAACCCAGACAAACCAAACCCTGACCCTGAAAGCAGCCCCCCTTCCACCAGCCACCCCCCTCGGCCGCCGTCACTGGCTGTTGATTAACCACTCACTGGGAACATTTAATGTGTAATAACGATTTGTATCCGAGCACAAAGTAGTTATGTTGAAATTCCTTGCCGCCGTCGCAGTTACCATCATTAATCATAAGAATGTGAATCTTTTCAGGGAGTTGGAAATCGGCGGGACTTGTTCAGGGGGGAGAACACCTACATCCTACGGTGGGTTCACATGGCCAGAAGATCTTCCGAGTTCCGAACAATGATCTTGGACCAAGCGATATTTCATATCCATAAACGGTTCGGTGGGCATTGCGGGGGTATTTGGGGATAGTTTGGGCTCTTCTTCTTCGTCGTCTATGCCCCGATTTAACGCCCCGACATTTACATATGTATGTCCCGCACCTCCTCCCTGAACTTCAACCTGAATCTTATTGGCGTTGGCGTTTGCCAGTGAACGTGCCTACAAATTATGTTTCTACACGTTTACATGCCTCTGACATGCACTCCAGGGCGGGATCTGGCACTGAACGAAAAAGGGGTTAGGAATGCTATAGAACTTCATTAAATATTTAATGTATTCCTTCTAATTAAAAACATATTTCTTTGTAAAGCCTTGTTTTGAAAGAGGAATATACTTTAATAATAAATATAGAACTTAATTCTATAGATTTTAGGTAATTCCATATTCTAATATAAAGTATAAATCTATCTGAGCTTTCTGGTAATAATTGACCATATAAAAAATTAAATTTATAAATCTATTTAAATGTAGAATTAGTCTATAAAAACGGAAGGATGCGGTTGCATTCTTAAAATGAATGATGCCAATAAAATATTAAACATCATGTGTTTTCACTCATTTTAAGTCTTCTATTCTTAATTTCAAATCTCCTTTTTCCCAGTGTGGTCTCCCTGTTTCTGGCTGGGATTCAGCTGGGCCTCATCCACTCCACTGGAGATGAGATGCATCCCAGCCGAGTCGAGCGGAGGAGAGTCCCTGGCTCACCGGGGTGTCCCTGGGCATCAAAGTCAAAGCCATCAGGCCTCATCGATGCCTCGTCATCCATCCCATCGAGCAATCGACAGTGTCGGTGTTTTTTTAGTTGGATTTCGACCTGGGCTTATTCTGTTTTTGTTTTTATTTTGGGTGGGTGCCGCTTACCCGCTGCGTGTTCATTGGGTTCGTTGAGCTTTCTACGTTAATTTGTTAACAACAATATAAGCGATGCGCGGGGCGGTGTCGCAATTGCAATCGGCTGAGATGCGAGATCATTATGATATGGTAATTATCCACCGATTGATTGAAGAGCGTTGAAAATTTGCCAAATTTCATCTTAAGTGGTTTTGGGATCTTCCGATTTATTGAGGGGAAAAGTTGTTTGATTTATTGAGTTTGGTCAACGGTGATACTTTTTTGCTAAAAAACACTCATTTACATTACTTTAAGTTAAACATTATAAGCGTGTTTATAATATAACGCATAAAGGCATATGTATTTTGAATGATATTAAAAGATTAATAACGGTCAAGCATTAACTTCTTACATTTAAATATTTATTCCCCTTGACCTAGAACGTATTGTAGTTATTTTTCCCACAAACAAAAATATTTTCTTGTCTTTTTTATTAAGTTATGTTCGTAACAAAAGCTTACACTTAAAAAGTATCACAGAATAACCTTAAAATCTCTTTTTCATTCATAAAACAACGAAAATCTATTCAGATGTGAATGAAACCCGATTCCCATGATGATCCAGCGATGCGAAATATGGTATATAAATCCATTGATCTCCTGCATAAATATGAATGAAGCCCGCGGCAAAAGAATTGTCTGAATAGATTTCGACCCGCTGCTAGAAGAACCGTTGCGGCCATTTTCACATGATTATGGGAATAGCAACAAAGGCCAATAAAATCCCCTCCACTTACATATGCAGAAATCGTAATTCCCCTGCCTTTTTTCTCTTTTGCTTCTAGCCCTCTCAACCTTCCCCCGAAAGTCCTCTTGGCCAATTCCCAACTAATTTCAAGACCATATTGCATGATGTAGTGGGTACAAGAGGCGATTTTTATGTTAAGCACAAGGAATTCGGGCTATTAGCGCCAAAGGATTTTCTCATGGTTTAAAAATACTCAACGTGCGACAAATTTAGCCGCCGGCCATCTGAAGCACGAAAGCTGCACGCGGAGCAACCAGTCGATTCGAGTGGCTCGGTGGTTGGCTACACAGGGAAAAAATATACCATTAGGTAAAAAAATTTTAAATTTGTAGGTATACAAATATTTTAAATCATTATAATTACTAGTATCTTCCTTTAATATTAGCATTATATAAGTTTTGAATATCAGTTTAACGAAGCTTGATATTCTAATCTCTAATTGATATTATCATGTTATTATTATGATTTATTATGATTTTCTTTCAGTGCCCCTCTGCGAAGTGGAGGCGTTCCTTGGGGGGAGGTTTAAGGGGCTGGGGGAGGGGCTGGCCGGCTGCTGACCGGCTGTGACTTGGACCCGGAGCTGCTCCAAAGTTGGACCTGCGACTGAGGGCTGGACAGGCCATGGCAAACGGGCTGGGGCACAACACATCTGATTGCTCGGTAGGCAGCGGCGTGCTTTATGGAGGGACAACCCCCATCCATCCCCACCAACCCTCCGCCGCACTACGCCCCTCCTCTTTCGGGTCGCCCATGACCGGTCAGAGTGCGATGAAGGGGTCAGGAGCGGATTCGGGTCAAGAGTAAGTATTTATTTTATTACCAAAATATATGTTAAATATTTAGAAAAATTACGAGATTTATCAATGCCAATAAATTCCTTAAAAAAATGTAATTCTCCTCATTTCAAGACAAATTTTTCTGAGTTATAGAGTTTTTTTAAAGCTCTCTTTAGATCGTTAATTAAATTAGAAAATTTATGATTTCTATTGATAAAATATAATTAATTTGAATATTGTTAAATTTCTCCCTCAACACATCTATACATTTAGATTCCAGTTTCGTCCCTGCATTTTCGGGGTCTCGCCCGCCTTGGCCGGGGCATACAATTTAATATTAAAGTTGATAAACATTTTGACCACGGCAGTTAGTAAGCAAACGTACGATCCACCTACTCGCCTTCTTTAACGGCAGCCAAAGTAAAAAAAAACCGAGGTTTTGGGGCTGCTGAAGCTGAAGCTGCAACTTCAACTTCGGCAGCGGCGGCACCGCCATCATCATCATCAGCATCAGTGGTCCTCAAAGACGTGGTCGTGAACCGACTTTTGGGGTCGGGACTCCGACTCGGGGACTCGGACTCAAAGCCAGACTCTTGCCGCGGAAACTGGTGAAATAAATTCAGAAACTATGCCAGAGAGCCGACTTGTGGTCAACTGATTGCGCCACAGATTCGCACTTAGTCAGTGGCTGACTTGGCTGACTTTTGTGGTCGATCTCCAAGGGAGTGGGTATGGGCTCAGGTTGGCCGACAAAGGGTTAACGGGGGGGCTGTTGGATTTGGGACATAAATGGGGGCGTGTTGAGCGCAAAGTTGGCGTGGCAATGAGCTTTGGTAGTCGCCAAAAATCCAGTCAAGTGTGTGTCAGCAGGGTCCTGAAAATCCAAAGAATTTCTTAAAATTAAACCTCATTAAGAGGATTAAAACAATTCAGGAGATATGTAGTTTGAAACTAAACTTTAGATCACTCATTTTTTAATGTTTAATATCAAATATCAAAGTGTCTTTAATGAAAAGAATTTTATAATGATAAAAACACAGAAAGATAAAAATGAAGTCATACCTTGAAATGCTTTTAAAATTTTCTATGGTAAACTTCCAAATTTTCACAAAATTGAAATTTATTGAAATGGGAGAAATCGAAAATGGGAACAGCCAATAAACAATGGCAAGTCGCTGGATAATTTGCGTCGGGAGTGGAGCTTCTTCAGCCCACGCCCCAAAGCCGAAAATCTGGCTCCACCTTCGGCATTTTTTACGCGCCAGGCTTTCCTGCAGCCCTGGCTGGATAATATATACACTCGCACTTACGTACATACCCGTACCCGATTTATATATATATATATGCATGATCGTATAAAGCTGGTTCCTGGACCTCCGAACCAAACGGGCGAACGAACGGGCGAACGCTTTTCGAGAAATCAACGTCCAACGCGATTGTTCCCATGCAAGTTTCTACAAATATTTTTTTGTGAATTATTACCTTCGTATTTTTCCAGTTCGCGAGGAGTCAAATTGGTCGGCACACGCTCGAGGGCACACGCCATTTCCCACGGAGCGCATTTATGGTTGCTGCCAGTCGGCCGAAAGGCCCAGTCCCCCGCCTTTTTCCCCCGTGATTGCTGATCGAGGATCGCAACTGGTCGGTTCGAAGTCGAGTTATAGGCAAAACTTAAAGCCAAAAAAAAAAAAAAAACGAATAAATACAGAATAAGAAAAACGGATAATAAAAGAATAAAGCCCTGGCTGGGCAGGTGGCAGTCAGACTTCAATTAGGCCCAGCCTCGCAGTTCAATGCGTAATCAAATCTTGGCCAAAACCCCCCGCCCAAACAGTCCCCCTTTTTAGCCAACTGTCAACTGTCCGGGTAATGTGCAATAATTGCCAACTGCCGCAGTTGCCAACTGTCTCGCAAATCAAATATCGCTGCTCCCCTCCGCGCATCCTGCTGCGAATTTGATGCCCCGACGCTGAGAGCATTTTCGGCCTACACCTTTTGTGGCTAATGGGACCCCGGGATCATGGCCAAGGAGCAGGAGGAAGCTTTCTAGGCCCGGCTCAAATCGGCTCCCATTCTCATGCCCATGTGCATCCAGAGTCGCCGTGGAAACCCACGCATTTTCTCTGGGCTTTGGGATACCAAGTGCTATAGGGTAGATAGGGTTATGGAAAATGTTTTGAAATATCACTTTAAATATTTTATACTTTTAAACATTTTAAAACGATTTTAGGAAAGTTAAGTAATCGAAGATTACTATTCATTTCAGAGCCAAGCAAGGTGTATTAAGTATTTTCTTTAAGAGCCAAATACTTTTAATATTTCTAGTACCTAGATTGTTTAATCATAAACAATTTTCCCCATTAACAAGGTGTTAATAAGAAGTATCCACCATTCCATCAATTTTTCCCACCCATTTCATTTCTACTTCTGTTGCGATTTTTTTATAGTTTTAATTGGCTTGTCGCTGGGGGAAGAAGAGGGTCGCCCGGAGAAAGGAGATCCCGGCTGCAGGAAAGGAAGAAGGATGCGGACATGGATGAGGAGTCATGTAACCCAATGGGCTGGAGACACACTCGCACAAACACGGGGACAGGGCTAATAGAAGTGATGTCGATAGCACTTAAACACGATATCCGTTTCAATTTGTTTGGATTCTTCAATTTAAAAGGTGATAATTTTCTACTTTATGGCCCTCGACATGTGGGCCACCCATAAAACTGATATCGGAGTAGTGCCTGTCTCGGTCCCTGTCTGTTTCTCCCTCTCTTTCGCTGTCTCTTTTTGTGTCCCTATATCCCTGAGTCTGGAACTGCATCTGGAACACTGAAAAAATTACCATGTCATTGATAAAAGCCGCTACATTCAACTCGAAATAAAAGGTTATTTAAGAAAATGTGTTATATACCTATCATTGATCAAATATATCCTTATACTTTTATGGTTTCTAAGACTATTCCCTTATAAAGATAGAAGCTTGAACCAATCTTTAAATTATTTTGAATCCTTTACAATAATGAACTGACAGGAAAGAGTTGCTTGAAAATTATTATGAAAAAAAAGTATTATTTGTATTCTTATTTGTTAGGTTAAGTTAGGTTCAAGCACCTATAGATTAACTCTAATTTTCTCCCAGTGCCTCGAGTTTGGGACAATCTTGTCCATATACATTCAATACACGGCCAGTGTCAAGTTCGAGCTGAGTTCGATTCTCGTTCTTGGGGCTGCGGACATGGTATCACTCGCTTAATTTGTTATTCGCTGGTTTTCACACTTGATAATTGTGGCAGTGGTGCGGATAAGGAGGGGCCCATACCCATAGCCATGGCTATATACCACTATAACCAGGTACCAGCATCAACCATCGGCGGATGATCATCATTGACCACTTTGTGGTGCTGGCTTCGCTCTGTGTGGGCAGTTTCATTGCCGTTGTTGATGTTGATGTTGTTGCGCCTGCAATGACTTCAGTTTATCAGCCTCCAAGTCCGGGGAATGTCTATATCTTTTCTTCTTTTTTTACTTTGATTTTGATTTTTTTCCAGTTTCTTTCTTTGATTGCCGAACTGAACTTTAGCGATTTAATGCGTATGCACACACACACACAGACTCGTAAAACAAACAACAGCCAGTCTCTAAAGTCGGAGGCGTTTTAGCATCGCGTTTTAATGGCCAACTAAATCAACAGACAATTAATTAGACATTCGACTGCGACAATGGTCGCTGCTCAGCCCAGAAACCGAAAACGTTTCCAAACTGGATTCGGATTCGAATTCAGATTCGGAACTTGAATCATGATCTGTTATGTTTGATGATGCAAATGCAAATTGCTTTTGGCTTTTGCTGGGTGGTCTGTTCAGAAATAAATTCAACAGAATTGAATGAATGCCGCGATTAGCATAGCAGATCTCGTGTTTTGTCTTGGCGACTGATAAGCTCGGATTTGGGTTCGGATCGAGGGGGAAATCGTAAAAGCTAAGCTTTTCTTTCAGCCCAGACAATGAGTCTATCAAAGCCGCTAAAGTTCTGTTCGAGGAGGAAGGGGATTCGGAATGACAATGACGATGAGGTGATGATTAGTCAATGGGTGTCTTTAAATTAACTCGATTAGCAGGTGTGACAGAGCCACAAAATTAAATAATTAAATTAAACAATAAAATCCACTATATTTCTTTTAACTTTTAACTTCCAACAACTTCCTGAACACCCCACCCTCCCAATTTTCATCTATTACTCATCTACCCTCGATCAAGTATGGCTCTCATAAAATTATCCAACCAAAGCTCGAGTCCCAACCCATCTGCAACATTCAACTTCCATACATCATGACATCGTTGGAGGCGGCGGCCTTCTCTGAAAAGTCCGACAATTGAACGAAAGCCGAACCGTAAAAATACTACACAATACACAATGCGAAATCATATCACTAGACGTGGCTTACAATAACAGAGTCCAACTTTGACTGAGTGCTGGATCGCTAAGGCAGCAAAGAAGCGAAGAAGTGAGGGAACTTTTACAGTGAATAACTCGCTCTCCAACAATGATATTAAAAATAACAATTGTCTTCAGTGGTCTTTAACACCCGCACCGCTGATAGACAACAAAAACAGCAGAGCAGCAAAGGCAACATGAGGAAGAGAAACACTTGAGTGGCATATAAAAGTCACATCGACAACTTCGATTGACTAAAGAAAATATTGTACATGAACAACGAATCCAGCCAAAAGCGATCGATGGATCGACGGCATGGATCGGTGGACCAACCGGCGGAGAGCATTTTTGAATACCTGAACAATCATAAAAATAATGACGTTGCACATTCCGAGAGCAGACCAAATCCCAAATCCCCATCCCCATTCCAATCCAACTCCATCGTCAGCTGCTGCCGATGATGAGCTTTTTCAGCCACACAGCAAGGGAGCTGCAGTTGGCCAGAGCTCCATAAATTAGTGATATTGCATTATTATGAGCCGACTGGGCATGAGCGGCATGGCGAGGTCAACGCGTCGTATGCGCAATTTTTGCAGAAAGTAATTCTCCCCAGTCGGGTGTGCCATTTGCTGAACTGGGAGATACCTCAGAAAATAATAGATAATACATTTTTGTAATACATTTTTCGAAAAACCTAAGCTCCTAAATAATCGTAAGTTAATCTCGAGTTTATAAATGCCATAATTATTATTTTATAAAACATTCAAAACCTATCTTCTATGATCAATTAAACTAGCATTTTTAGAATTCAAATTGAATTCATAAAGGCCTTTTAAAAATGAAAATATATTAGCTGGCTTAGGGGAATATTTCTTTACTTAAAATGAAAATATCAACCGCAGTTTAGGTGGAAAATATAAAACAGTTATATTTAAAAAAATACTTAATCAAACAATTTTGTAAATAGTTGTATACTATGCTAAGTAAATAATATTTTTTTTTTTTAATTTAAGTAATTGATTAACCTATACTTTTAAAATGTTAGATCATAAATTTGTAGGTTACCTCTTGTGTCTGAAACACCCCGCTCCATTCAATAATAACAAAGGCTGGACTTTTGCTTCCTTGGAAATTTTAGCATCATGTTGTGATTAATGAAGCATAGCTGGGGCCCAACTATTGACAGCTTATCAGAGTCCGTCTGCCGCCTGGAACCGGGTCTTTTGCTGTCCATCTTGCAGTTTCCCCGGCCAAGAAGCGGAGTCGTCCTCCTCCTTTTGGCCAATTGTTGGTTTGCGTGTTGCGTTGACTAAAGACTTCAATTCGGCTTCAATCATTTCATTTAACTGATGATCCGACTGCCGCCGCTGCTGCTGATGGTCGGCATTTTGGTAAGCGTTTCGGGATTATAATGCTGGGATTGGGACTCGGATTTCTTGTTGGTGGCATCATCACGCAACTGCCATTTGGAGCGTTTTGGCTACCATAATCTCATATTCGGGGCGAGAGCCTTTGGGGCACTTAACTACTTTATGGCTTCTTCAATATCGCATACACTTGTGAAGATCGAATCGAATGCAGAAGTTCTTTTATGGTTTTTATTGCTATGGGCCCCTAGACGACGCAGACACAAATGTTAGGATGGGGCCTTTTTTCGACGTTACGCCCGATATGGTCGTAAAACCAACGGTAAAAGTCGGTTGATATTCACTCCGCTTTATACGATTGAAAACGTCACAAAACACGAACAAACAGAATGGAAAACGGATTTCCAAACGCCACACAATCGGGGGCTTCTTCTCATATCGCACTTCTGCTAATAACCCATTTTAATTGGCCATCAACAAAAAGGGGAAAAAAAGACTTGAGGGCCAACAAGCAGGGGAAAACGGAAAAACCAAAACGTGGCTGAGATTATGGATAATAGCCTGCGACTCCGACTGTCGTATCACTTCATCGGGTCCATATCCATATCGGCTATAAATTTCTCTATCGGCTTGCTTGTTGTTTTATTTTCGCCATTGTGTGGGGCCTACGATAATATCATCGGGCTCGGGCGTGGAATTTACCGTGCCAGGTGGCGGGCGGCGGGGGAGCTCCGATATCAAGGCGGCGGAGGAGCAGCAATATTTCACGGCCTGATGGATGGCAGATAGATCGTCCGCAGCACAATACGGGATGGGATGGTCACCTACCGATGGTGTGATATATAGACTCGGGCGGTGGTAAACATAAATCAGACAAGCGGCTTGGTGTGGGGCGAAGGAAAAACCACCGAAATGTATTGATAGGAACGTAATGAGAGGTTTTGTTGTTAAGTAGATACGAAGTCCTCTGTATCCTGCGGGGGATTACACTTCATAATGATGTTATATATTTTAGGGTGGTACTTTTTAAGATTTATTCAGTAGGGCAAATAAGTAAAATAATAAATAAGTAAAAATAGTAAATAAATAAAAAAAATTGAAAATAAGTCGTAATTTGGACAAATTAAGGCCGACAGTTAAACGACCGACTGTTTTGAACAGCTAACGACCTAAACTAACGAAGCCCATCACTTTCCAGCAAATTTAAATTTTTACCTATTTTGACAAAAATTTAAAATGTCTAGGTTGTAATGCCAATCGGTTGGCAATTAGATCACGAGCTTAACGAGGTATCACATTCCGTATTTGGATCATTATTTCCAATGTTTTGTCCAAAATACTGGTATTTTAGGGTGGTAAAAAGCAATGATTTGAGTTTTAGAAAAAAAAAGAAGGTTTTTTTTGCGGTTTTTCAATTGTAGTCAGTCTTTCTGTTCCTTTGAAAAACGTGAACAAATGGTAAACTATTACCATTTAATTTCCCTTAAAATCTATGTATATGTTACCTTTCTGCTAAACTTTTCTTTCTAAAGGAAGTGAAGTTTCTGAATTGAGTTTCCCAAGAAACCCAGAAACTCTGCAGCAAGTTCCACTTTCTTTTCGAACTAAACCTTTTCACATTGCGACCGGTGCACGCGCGTGAACTGCGACCTTTTGGGAACTTGGCAGCGGCTCCTTGGCCTCCGGCAATAAATGCAAAATTAAGTATTCAAATTCACAACCTGATGCGAAAGACGTTATGCCGAACCGATGATGATAATGCCGGCAATAAAGCGAATGGCAACTGAAATCGCACAAACTGGTAGTTGGCTGGGCTTTTAAGCCTTTTAAACTTCAATCAAAAATTCTCAGGCACAATAATAATAATATTGTAATTTGGCTGATCCGAAGAATGCTGCGTAAGCATGGAACCTTTCACTGAACGGGCCGGGGCAATCCTTGGCATGGATATGGATACCTCGAGTCTGGAGTCTCGAATCCGACAGATGCCAACACGTAAACGATTCGCAGATTCGCAGGAGGAGTCAAAGACGGATAGCTACCAAAATTGCCGGGGCCAAAAAGGAAGATTTTATGGCGATGCGAGAAGAGCCGAATTCTTTGATGAAATTTCCTTTCCCACTCCCAGCTTTTGGCCATATACAAATTGGCTGGGCCATTAGTCTTGGCCAGAAAAGAAAAGAAACACAGGGACTTAAACGTTTTAGTGGCTGCGCTTAAGACTTTTGCCGCAATTTTTCCACTTGAGTTTATTACGGCATTATAACCCAAACTCCAGAAAGGGAGAAGCGGAGAAGTTCCCACAATTTGTTGTCGCCCCATTCGACGGGCTATTCGTTCGATTCTGGAGAATCCAGATTCCCTTTATTTGGAAAACAATTCGATTAGAATTGACTTCTGTCGAGTGGCGGAAAGGAAAGGACCCGGGAAAATACTTTCACGTAATGCCCTGAAATGGACATCGAGCGATAACAATGAGCCACATTAATTGTTTGCTATTGTAAAGACCCTGTCCCCCTTTTGCTTTTTTATATATCTCTTCTCTGGGACAATGGAAACGCTGACGGGGCCAAAAATAAAATTCGAAGATCCATGCGATTCCACAAGTGTCTCTCGGTGTGCTCTTCTTTTTTCACGCACTTTGTGAAGTGGTTAGATAATCCATTGTTTACGGGGGATGATCGGCGAGAAGAACAAACTCAAGTTGAAGAAGGCCAAAAACCGTTTGGTCATTTTGGCGGCGGGAAGATGGAATCGATATTGAAATTCGTCTCACGTTTGTTTCTTGTAATTGCAGCCAACTTGGCAGACAGCCAGGCATCTGGATTGGTCATGGAATGAGTCTTGCATTAGTTGATTTTGAATAATGACGCTACTGAGGGTTTAAACGTGTTTTGAGCAGACTAATTTTAATTTTATTTTAATAAAACAAGATTTGAATAATATTTATGAGAAATTAAGAGAAAAATTATTAAATATTCCTTTTTGAAATGTATATATTTTTATGTAACCAAATTGCTCACAAATTGTTAGGAGAAACTTGGGGTGAAAGAGTTTTCATTTTATAGGTTTTCAAGACCTTCCGCGATCAATCAAACCCCAATTGACATTAAAATCTTTCTCACCACCATGCACTTGACCGTAAACAGTTTTGCTTACCCAACCACCGCCATTACCATTTCATCTTAATCTATCAACCACCTTTCAAAAACCCCAGCACCATTCATACGAAACATATCCATCGATCGAAACCGAGAGAACCCTCTATACAGAAATCAAAACTCAATGGGAGTTTCGACAATCGCATTGGGGCGTTTTAAGAATAACAACAATAACTAAGAAAGGAAAACGGGCAGCATCCAAGAAATGAAATCGAATCAAATGATGTGTATGAAAATGAAAATACTACAAAGGTAAGCAACAGCAACAACAACAATAAAGTCGGCAGGGGAAAAATGCGCAACAAAAACCATACAATAAAAAATCAAGAAAAGTAACTACAAAAGCGCAAAAGTATTCACAATGCTGTTCAGGTGAGGGTGATATGTTACTGTTGTGTACTTGGAAAAAACATAAGCTTGAACAAAAATGATTATAAAGAAAATGTAAGAAAATTATATATATGTTATTGAAACACATATTACTGCTGAAAGTTCCCCTTAAAATAGCTGTTTTTCTGAGCTCTCTGTTTAGTCCCTTTAGCTTTGTAATAAATATTTATATTTTTTCCCAGTGTATCTTGGCGTGTTGTTGTCGATGTTGCTGTTGCTATGTTGCCTTGTTGCTGGCGGCGCTGCAGACAAGCAACATCGAGCGAAGACAACAACATTCGAGCGGAGCGACAGAGACTCTTAACCTTTGACGCCCGAACAATGAAGTGGTTAAAAGCAAGACATTAACACACAGACATTCGGGCGGCATCTGGAGGGGACCGAGGGAAGCGAGGGGACCACGGACTTGTAGCACTCGAGTGGAATGACAGAAATTAGTGAAATTTATTATTGATATCCACTTGAATTTATAGAGCAGCGAACAAAGGAGGTAACCCTCTTTCTTTCCCCGGATAAAAGGTGTATCTTTGTTGGTCGGTCGGGTGGTGGCGTCGCAGTCGTCCCTTCCCTCCTCTCTTTTCCAGCTGCTGCAGCTGAAATTGATGGGCGAGAAACCAGTGGATTTGGTTTTGGCCCGATCTAATGCGTGTGATAAACAGGTTCGCCTGGTAGGTGTCGCTTGGCCCATAAGTTATGGCCCAAAGACAATAAAATGCACACCGGGCAGCAGCGCTAATAGCCGATAGATACTTGACTCACCGCTGCGATCCCCATCTGATCCGATCTGATCTGGGATGCGCTTTCTTTTCGTTACCAACTTGATTTGCCTTTATTGTGCTACATATTGAGCCACCCAGAACACCCGCAGCAATATGAAAACGAGAAGATCGGCAGCAGCCGATGGATTTCCGAGAAAACTTACGCACAACAATAGAGTTATTTAGGGCCGAACATTATTGATTTGAAATATCACACGAAATAACCAAAGTGCGCGTTGAAATAACAGGCCAGATCATCGCTGGCTTCTTGGCCATGAAAAAGTTGGGAGCACTCAAACAAAATTTATAATAATTCGTGTTCTTAAGTTTTGGTAGTTGATTATAATTAGTTGGAATAAGTTCTAGTTCCAAAATTAAAAAGAGTATAATATAATAATAATATAATATTATTTTGATATACCTATAATTTGGCTATGGACTGTTTAGTTTAATGAACAAATATCAAAGCTACAATTTTTTTGAGTGCAATTTCTTGAGCGGGTGGGGAACGGTAAAAAAAGCCGCCGAACGCCGAACACACTCCACACTTGAGGGCTGATGCTGATGGACTCGAGTACTTGGGGAATGGGCGAGACTCCACCTCAAGATCCAAGACTCAAGTCTGAAGTCGCGGGACCAGAAGAAACCCAAAGCCCCGAGACAGGGAGGAGCACTCTTGAGAGACCCTCGTGCTCGTGCCCCGTTTCAAATGTTTCGTTCAAAAAAACAAGAGGAATTGTGGAACCTTTAATTAAACGGTGGCCTAAAATATGCAAACGAGCTGGAGACGTCGGAGAGATGGGAGAACGGAGAAGTAGGACCCGGGCAGTCCGACTCATAACTCATTTCCGAGCAGCTGGCAAGCAGCACTTTGCATACTCAAGGCGCTGCTAAACGGATCACGCCCCACTTTCAACACAGACGTATGTGTATATCCAAGGATCAAGGAACAAGAACCAAAAAAACAAAACAGAACACACGTCCTTCGGGCATTCGCTGATCTTTTTTCGGCAGTCAGGTGGGAGGATCCATGCGGGCAGAGGCTACTGGACAAAAAAAGATGCTTCGGCTTTCTTGCAATTTGCATGGACCGTGAACATTTTGATTATGGTTTTCGGTTTCTGGGTGCCCCGAAAGAAATCTCATTTAAAATCGATTTATGCAGGAATTAAAATTCAGTTTAGCCGGGCAACCCTTTTCTTCCTCCAGCTATCCGAAACCCAACCCCATCCCCCTTTCCATTCCCATTCCCTCGGAACTGTCCATCAGACGGACTCTACGAAGTTGAGAAATTAGTAAAACTCATTTTGCATTTTTAGCCTCTGGGCTTAAACTTAATTCGGAAGCACAGCAGGAGGTTCTAAGTAAATAAATGTGCCTCGAGTCGGAGGAGCATGGCCAACCGTAGAACCGGAGGAGAACTGGAGGACCCGAGGTCTTGTGTTGGTTCGTTTAATTTGCATTTTATTGCTGGCCAAAAGGAGACGCAACCTGGTCGGTGGAATTCTGCGACTGCAGCCAATTAAGCGTATATTTGCCACGCTTTACAGCTTTCTGCGACCATTGAGCTCCATCCAACCAGCCTCCATATTGCGATGTCCATGGAGCGAATGCTCTACTTTGGCCATCCAGAGGAGATAAAAATGATTAAAAGCCTCCTCCACCAGCCAGACAGCGTTTTATATTAATTTGTGTATTATCTTCCAGGGACTCTGGCTTGAGAAATTGAAAGTGAATGCTTTTTGGCGCTCGGATCGGAATAAAAGGCAGCAGGAAATGAGTTGCCAATAGAACAATCACGGGTCACCATAGGGGGTGACGATTTGTTTATGGCCCAGGATTGTCTGCCGGTTGCTGTATCGTATCCGGTAGGATCCTGAATTCGTTCCCTCAGAAATTGGAGACTTAAAAAGAAAAAAAAGATAAATTCCGAAAGTAACAAAAAATATATTTTTCAGAATTATGAAGATTTAAAATGCTAAATACACATAAACAGAACGACCAATGGTTCTAATAAATGTCATAATAGATCTTATTGTTTTTGTAATATAAATTTCACGGCAAATTTTGTATTTTAAAGTTTTTTATTTTATAATTATTTTTATTTCTTAAATTTATATTTTTATTTTCCCGACCTAACATACGACTTGATAGTGATTGTGGGTAGTTGCACAACGCATTATTTTAAGTAGGTATAGTAATTGCCCTTTCACCCTAACCTTGCCAGTCCATCTATACACAAAGTATCCCCTAACTCACCCTAGTAACCACTCGCTTTTGACCCAATGCGAATGCGAAATTGAAATACATTTCTTTCTCACGTAGTCGCCTGTCATTAGCTCAATCAGAGAAACGTTAAATCGCATCGCGCATCAATTTGGCCATTTAGGCCTTTGGAAAACACAGAAACAACAAGTCGACCATTTGGCAGGCAGAAATAAAGAAAGACAAGCGGTGACCGCGAACACGGAACGATGTTTTATGTTAGGGTTTGAGATCGGATTCGGGTTTGGTATCAGACCATCAGACACATGACTTCCTATATGTACAGGGAGGCCTCCTTAAATCGATGATAAATAACTAAAAGCACTTAATATTTAAAAAATAGGAAATACATTCCTTAAATACTTTGTTTTTGTACATTGTTCTTAGCTAATACAAAACTTAATTGTGGTACTTTTAGAACCAAATGTTCAATCGTTTATCTAAAAGCAAAATTCCACTTCTCGATGCCCCACTGTAAAGCCCATGCCCCAGTCAGCGATGCAAGACGAAAAGGCTTCGGCCGTCACTCATTCAAGCCATTCATTCAGTCACTCAATAATTCGGCAGTTGTACGTCTTTTACTACTTCTGGCCGCGAGAAAATTGCAACAATTTGCCATTGTTGCAGTACGTTTTTACTCCGTTTGCTGCAATTAATTGACAAACGGAGCCCCTCGACCCTCGGATCATTGACTTGAACCACACTCTCTTCGGAGTTTGAGTATTTGTGCATGCAAATTGTATTGAACTGATTCCCACGAACGTTTCGCCTCGGCCAGATGGTTTCGATTTGATTGGACCAGTTCGGTTCGGTTCGTTCTTCGACCAGAAACTCGGTTTTGGATCTGTTCCGATCGGATCTCCGGAGGCATGCAAATCATTCGCGGAATGTTTTGGGGGAAGAAACATTTCACATTCGCACTGTTCTCAGCTCGGAATTGCCATTGGACTGGGTGTGGGAATTCGAGTCGAGTGTGATGCATAATCACTTTGGACGTGGCCCAAACAATTCGAAAATTGGCAACCATGGCGGAAATTTCCAAGATATTGCGCTATTCAGTTTGTGAGTGGCGCCAGCGGAACTCATTAAACCACAATAAAAATGGAGTTTCGTTGCATTCAAAATATACAATTTGTATTTTGAATTTACTTTATACATATTTGTATACATATTTTATAACTGCAAGAACTTAGAAATTTCACAAGTCTGGATGTAAGAATCTTTAGAGCTCGAACCAAAATCAAAGACCCTCCCAAATAATTATCCCAGTTTATGCCACATTCTCCCACTTTCTCATCTGTCCCGTCCCCCTCCACTTACCGAAAGAAGAACCACACTTATTTGCTGATGATCTTTGGCCATGCGCCAACTCATTTGTTGTTTGCCCGCTCAAGAACTGTGTCAATAAACGAAAAGATTTCAAGTACTTCCAAAACAACAAATACGATAGGTCTTGACCTACGGCAAAGATGAAAAGAAATATTAATATTTCCTAATCCATTGTAATTATGATTCCCGACCATTGTTTGTCGCAGGCAACGTAACCTTCGGATAAAAAGACAACAAACAGTTCGCAGCGAGGTCTTTTCAATAGATCAAATTACCAACAAGATATGTCAATTCCTCACGTAAAACGCGATAAGAGATCTGCGTCAAATGGGGAATAGAAATAGGAATAGGAATAGGAAAAGCAAAAAGCAATAACCGACATCTAACCACAGAAATATCGACTACCGCCTGTCTTTTTCTTCCCCCGAAAACCTGGGTCTCTAATCTCTGTCAGGGGATTATAGTTGGTCCAATCAGCGGCAACGCCTGCGGCTAATGAGCTGCCGTCTGTTCCAGGGAATCCCGAAACAAAAAAAAAGTAGGCATCCAAAACGTACGCCCCTGATAATTACTCAGTTCCAATAAAAAAAGTCACTCCAAAACAATGGACCAGATGATCGGTGTTAAGCCGGTGATCTTGGCGATCTTATCGCAGCCCTAGATGTGTGTTATGACTTTTACTTTTCTTTGTCACGATCGTAGTGTGTCGCTTCAAATCAAAGCAGCAGATTAATAATTCTGGGCCCCCACCCATGCTTTTTATCCAGCCATCGTTTGCGATCGGAAAGATGACAAGAGTCGGTGGAAAAATCAAAATCAAATTAAAAGACAGCAATCAATAATTTGACACGACTTGGGGCGATCGACAAAGGCCCAAAGACCACGAGGATCTTTTACACGTGGAGAAAATATATATTAGATTTTAACTTGTCTAAAATATTTTAGAAAATAATGTAGCAATTTTCGAATTGTATGGGTTAAAATTAGGTTTGTTTATTTGACTTTAAGATAGGACTAAGATAATTTTGGGAAGGCAATTTTTTAAAAGAACCTTAAATTAAGAACCCTAATACAAAAAATAATGTTATATTTAAGTATGCGATTATTTAATTAAATTTATACATCTTGAATTTGATTCAATATTTTCCAGTGCACTGTGGATCGTTTGTCGGTGTCCCGTTGTTCCAGATGGGTCTTGAAGTAAACCTGGACCTGTGATCTTGAAGCTCTCTGTAGATTTGTACGACTTTTGCGACATTTTGTATGAGGCGATGGATCGATCCCTTCCGATCCGCTCCGATCTGCTCCTCTCTTTCCCATTCCTGCACTGATCCGGATCCCGTCCCGCTCCCATGTCGCCTGCTATGTACAACATCAAGTTTTATCGCTGATCGTGATCATGTAATTCCAGCCCACGCATGCGCACTCGGCGCTCGCTTCGAAGGAATCAAGTTTAGCGCATTCTTATTCGACTGAGACGCAGATGGAGATGGAGACTTCGACTGGGACTGGGACTGGAACTGGGACCTTGTGACAGATGGTTGTGAGGCTTCAAGGCATTCCCTCGGATCGCCCAACCCAACTCAGTCCAGGAAAGGAACCGAAAGGAAGGGCAAGGATAGGACAGGCAGGAGCAGGAGGGACTGGTTTCACCTTTTCCTTACACTTTAGAAAATTTAAAACTAAAGGTTTGGCTTAACGAGATAATTTTTAATAATATATTTTAATGGTAAGATGGCCTAACATATTGTATATTTATACTAAATATTTTGTATTGGCGGAAACAAAAGATATTACAAAAATTGATTAGCACTCAATTCTTCTACTACTAAGAACACCTGAGACTCAGCATCTGTTTTTGCCAAGTGCAGCTAGCTTGAGCCCGTGCGATCTTTATGTAAACTGGTACTTGAAATTTGAAATCATGTACCATTTGCCTTGAGACAGACAACGATACTTGGCATCGGATGGGATTGGGGACCTGGCGATGGAGCCTGGCAATCGATGATCGTGTCCCTGAAGAGGAGACAGGAGATGCTGTAGAGAGCCCAGTGATCGAGGCGGCACAGGAAACGAGCATTTAAAAGCGCGACTATCGAAATATAACGACATTAAGCCAGGGTTTTCATTTAAAGGAAGCTTGTGTCAATACGACGGAGCTTACCTTGGAATGTGCAATCGCGATTGCTGATCTTTTGATGGCGCCGCCATTCAGGATGATCTGGGGATCTGGGGATCATCCTCGCGATCATCATCATCCGTAAGCCGGCCACTAAGCGACATAATTGCTACCGTGAGACTGAGGATCTGGGGTCTCGAGACTCGAGGTTCCAGATTCCAGACTCCCGGATCATTAAAAGCTGCGATCCTAATGCGCTCCAATCAAACACACACGAAACGAGCGTATGACATGTTTGTGCATTATTAATCACGATAATATCTGTATAAATGGTAGAAAACTGCGAGTCCCGGCCAAATTGCAATTTAATGCAAAAATAAAGTGCACTCGGAGCTGGACTGGCTTTTTTTTCGTTTCTTTTTGTATCCAGCCAACCGGCAGCCGGAGAGCTGGCAGCTCCCATGATTATTGGTCATTTACTTGCGCCGTTTAGCGCATTAAAATCCAGTCCCCCCCACTGAATCCTGGAGCTCCAGACTCTTTCCATAAAGAATAAGGAAATAATTGACAGTTGAAAAGTCCCAGCTATGATTGCGGCTGTGATTCGAATTGTGATTGGGTTTGCTATGCGAGCGTATTTATACCCGTTACTCGTAGAGTAAAAGGGTATATTGTATTCGTGCAAAAGTATGTAACAGGGAGAAGGAAGCGTTTCCGACCCCATAAAGTATATATATTCTTGATCAGGATCACTAGCCGAGTCGATCTAGCCATGTCCGTCTGTCCGTCTGTCCGTCTGTCTGTCTGTCTGTCTGTCTGTCTGTCTGTCTGTCTGTCTGTCTGTCTGTCTGTCTGTCCGTCTGTCCGTATGAACGCTGAGATCTCGGAAACTATAAAAGCTAGAAGATTGGTATTTGGCATGAAGATTCTTGGAGTTCCTACGCAGCGCAAGTTTGTTTCAAAAGGGTGCCACGCCTCCTCTAACGCCCACAATCGCTTATATACGATTTTAAAAATTTCAATATTTCGGAAAAGTAAAAATGCAGTTTTATTGTGTTTATCAATACCTATCGAAATGTAGAAATTTTTCAAATCGGACCATTCGTTAAAAAGTTATGCGTGTTCAAAGTTTCTATCTCCATCTCCCTCGCACTCCCTTTACCTGAGTAACGGGTATCTGATTGTCGGGGCACCCGACTATAGCGTTCTCTCTTGTTTTGGATTCGGATTCTTCTGGCAGCATTCTTCTCTCGCTCTCTCTTCTGCGCTTCTTCAGGGATGGCGTGCGAGGAGAATCATTTCAATCAACTGGCTTCGCTTGGGGCTGAAGAAATCAACGCGTTGACTAATGGCCACAATTTGCAAGTGCTAGCAGGTTCATGCACTTGGAAAAAAAATCCCTAGAATTACAAGTGGCTGGTTTTAGTAAAATATTAATTTCTAGGAACTCCTCTAAAGGTGTTTTTCTTTGCCGCCAATCAAACGCCTTTAAAGATCGTTAATATTTAATAGATAAAACCATTGTTCCACATTTGTTACTAGGAATTTCACGGTTGCTTTTGAGGTTGAGAAAACAGCTGGTTTATGTTTCCTTATCAGGCGATCGCAATCCTTTAATGATCGCCGAACACGTTTGATTCTAGAGAATTTATGAATTGTTACTTGCCGTATTTTTAAGATTAAAAGGATCAATCTTTAAAACTCAAGAATAAAATTCCTGTCTTATAAGTAATCATACAATTAGATCAGAATTTTAATATGTTTTCCATTTATGAACAGGCAAAATCAATAGGAATTTTTTATATGCAAATTAAAGAAATATTAATTTTTGCATAACCTGTGACTTTTTTTAGGCTTTTATTTGAATTAAAGTCAAACCATCCTTCAAAATTTCAAGGTTAAAAGTACTTTGCGAAAATGCCAGAAAGCCTGCGAAATTTCCTAGGAAGAATCATAAACAACTACTTGCAAAAATGATAAAAATAAACGTAAATAATCAAACAAGAGCGAGATGGCAGGAGGAGAGAGCGAGGGAGAAGGCATGAACGGGAGGGAAAGAGAGGGCGGGAGGAACACCCACTCAAAATCAGGCATATCAAGCGCAGAAACCGGTTCTCTCTTTCGCACTTTGGACGCGATCTCTCTCTCTCTTCCGCCGAACTGAGTTTGTGTGGGTGAAAGAGCGGAGACGGAGTAAAAGGTGCTCAAAATACAGGGACAAAACGAGTTTGCACCTGGCTAAGGTACACTTCTCCCGCTCTCTGGTCACTCTTTTTGTAGGTGATCTTGTGGGCGATTCGCTCTCCCACTCTCGCAGAGAGAGATCCCCAATGTGAGAGAGCCAGGGCGATCAACAAGTGAGCGCAGGTCCGCGATATGTCCGCAGAGCAATGGACTTTTAGTTTTCCGAGATCTTTTACCAATATTGTGTGCAGCGACGGCTGATCGACGTCAAGAGAAGAAGAAGAAGCAGCAGCCGAATCAGAGAAAATAAACAACAAATATAGTAATATATATATAGCTAAACACGTGTGTGTGCATCTGTGTGGGTCAAGACCGGAAGTCTGATTAAACGGAAGTTATAATATAGAAACTAAAAATCATCTCAAAGAGACGTTTACTTAATTCTTCGCGTGTGCGCCAGCCAGCTGAATTGCTATATTATTTTATTCCGAAAATCGCACAATCGCAATATCGAAAAAGCGTGCCTGCCAATTTGACTTAACTTGGCTGAGACTGCAGTTTGTTGTTTTCGTTTTTGGCCAGACGTCAAATTCGATTTTTATGACTTTTGAAAGCGTGACTAAGACGTGATTTATGATGGCGTGTGGTTTTTAATATTCATGTGGACGCGCTCCGAACCTCTCAACCTGCGTAGGTGCGCCAAACAATAAAAAATACAAAAAAATCTCCACGGCAACCAGCAACATCGCAGCCCCGAGGCTTTATCCCGATATCCAGCTGAGCGTGTGTGCGTGGATTCGACTTTTTTATGGAGGCAGTTAAGCATTTGAGTGCCGCTGCTGCTGCTGCAGCTGCAACTGGCAGCGATATGCCGGCCAAAGCAGCATCATCGCCAGCAACAACAGCCGATATGGCCGAGGCGCTAAGCGATCTCGAGGCGGGCACCACAGCAGCAACATCAGCACCAGCAACATCGAAGCACAGCACTAGCAACAGCAACAAGCCAAGTGCAGCAGCAACACCCACAACAACGCAAAAGAAAAGCCACCAAGAGAATTGCAACAACAAGTGCACGCCGGCAACATCACCGATTGGCAGTAAAACCAGCAATGCGGCCATGGCAGCTGCAACAGCAACGGCGGCGGCAGCAACTAACGATCTAGCAGCGGCCGCTGCCGTCGTCCTTTCGCTGCAAGGAACCATGGTCAGCAGTCTGCAACAGGCCGCCTTGCTGCCGGCCAATTCGGCGGCAGCAGCTGCTCTGAATCTTCAGGCCCTTGAATCCTATTTGGCACTGCAGCGACTCACAGGGAAATCGGATGTATTCCGCTTCTCCAGCAGCAATGCCAGCAGCCACAGCAGCAGCAGCAACAACACCACCACCTGCAACAGCAACAGTAACAGCAGTGAAACGGAGACTAATGCCTTGCCCTCGCTAATAGATATAGCCAATATAGAGCTCAAGTCGAGTTGCTCATCGAGTTCCTCGGGGGAACCCCCTTTGACAGCGGCCGCATCATCAGCTGGTGCCGTTGCAACATCAACGGCCAGCAGCAACTCCACCAGCAGCAGCACGCCAGCAACATCCAAGTGCCTGCCACTGCCCTCGATTGGCACCGTTAGTGCTGCTGCTGCGGTGGCGGCTGCTGCGGCTGCTGCAGCTGCTGCTGCGAACCAACAGGCGGCTCTCGATTGCGCAACTGCCGCCGAGCTGGCAGCAGAATGCGACTTACCCTTGCTGGACGGCGAGGATGCATTGTCCTTCGAGGCCGGAGATCTGGACAGCAGCTATGGCAGCTTCATGTTCAATCCATCGGCCTTCAGCCAGGCGGAAACGGATTCCGCTCTGCACTCCCTGCAGGCCACCATGTACCAGGACAAGATGAGTGTCATTTCGGGGGCGGCAGGAGGCGGAGGCGGAGCGGCAGGGGGCGTGGACGAGGCGGGCAGCTCGACGGCAGCAGCGGCGGCGGCAGCGGCTGCCCAGCGATCTAAGAAACAATTCATCTGCAAGTTCTGCAACCGGCAGTTCACCAAGTCCTACAATCTGCTCATCCATGAACGAACCCACACGGACGAGAGGCCCTATTCCTGCGACATCTGCGGCAAGGCCTTCAGGCGGCAGGATCATCTGAGGGATCATAGGTAGGTCGGGATATTGTCTCTACTTAAAGAAAAATAACTATTCTTTTGGATCTTTTAAAGAAGAATTACTTCCAATTCAAAGATTTGCCTTTTTACCATAACAGTTAATTTTCCGTTCAACTGATTTTGATCTTTCAACCAATCTTCTTTGTTCATTTATTTCACAGATATATCCACTCCAAGGAGAAGCCCTTCAAGTGCGCCGAATGCGGCAAGGGATTCTGTCAATCCCGAACTCTGGCTGTCCACAAGATCCTTCATATGGAGGAGTCGCCGCACAAGTGCCCCGTTTGCAATCGCTCCTTCAACCAGCGATCCAACCTGAAGACCCACCTGCTCACCCACACCGACATCAAGCCGTACAATTGCGCCTCCTGTGGGAAGGTTTTCCGCCGGAACTGTGACTTGCGACGTCATAGCCTGACGCATAACTTAGCCGCCGGAGTGGGCGGCGTGGTGGGTGGCAACCTAAGTGATCTATTTGGCTCCGGTTCCAGTTCCAGTTCCGAGCTGGGCTTACCCACGGGCTCTGCCAGCACTTCCGGATCCTCCAGAGACCTGGTGGCCGTCAGCGATTGATCTTGCAACTCTATATTATCCCCACTCAATAAAATTAAATCTCATTTGCAGCTCTCATGAATACGAATCCCTCCATTTCGTAGTCGTAATCGTATTTACTAAACAGCATTTAGTTTAGTCTAAGTTTAGTCGTAGTTACTTTGGTTTAAGCCTTGGATATTTGTGACGTAAGCTTAGCAGGAAAGTTTGACTTTGTGTAAGGCACGCGATATGTTTAGAAACTAAGTTAAATTGTGGACTCTTTTTGTACTATCGAATAAAAGATAATAGCTTAAAGGAAAATTATGAAAACGTTGTTTATTTGGGTTTATAAAACATTTTATTATTCAATTGATGCTACAAAGGTATTAAAAGTATTATTAGGTTGGATTAAAAAAAGAAACTGTATTTAATAATAAAATACAGTTTTATTTGATTCGAAAGGATCAGGCCTTCATTGAATTCCAAATTCTTTTAATATTCCTGTTTGAAATGACAAAGCTTGCTTTTCCAATTAAATCTTTTCCGAATTTCTTGAGTAGATACATTTACTGAAATGTCACCGATCGTTTCACATTTTTCTCACCCATTCTACCGCTTCGATTTTGCTCTTGTACTTACACTATTTACCCACTTGTAGCTAACTAAAATCAAATATTTGTACCGATGTTTATCGCTCGAGTGCCAACAAGGGCAATTAATGTACCATTAAAGGTGCACACCTTCAAACACCTATCGTACACCTTTTCCAACAAGCCTTTGACAACAAACAAGAATGACAATACCGGGTCTAAAACAAAGAAATATTTTCCCACCATTTCCAGGCTGGTTTCTCCTCCAGGCTGTTCCATTTTTCAAGTCAAATAATGTCGTACAAGTCGGTTTACAAGTAGAGCAGGCGCTATCGCATCGCTCGAACGGACCACCCACAAATGTGAAGATATTGGGCCACCCTATTTCCCACACTTGGAGGAAGAACCAGATAATTCCGGGCGTGTCCGTTGAAAGAGTTTGAAAGAGATTTTATAGCGAAAAGTGGGCTGTCCATTCCAGAACAAGGGTGGAGCTCCAACTCCACCAGACTGCCACAAAGTTTACAATTTTTATTATCGACTACAAAAAGATGCGGCCATAACGACACAAACACATACAGTGCAGTTCAAAAGCGAATGCCGACCGGGTTTCCTTCCATGGCCATCTTACCCCTTTTTACTCTTTTTGTTGTATTTTTTTCCTTAACTCTGACTTCCCGAAAAGATCGCCGCGTTTGTCAATCGTTAAACGGATCAATGTAAAGCCGCCTGCAATGTTGTCTTTATGGGGCCATTGCTGTTGCTGTTGCTGTTGCATTTCCTGTGCTTCAGCTACACCAAACCAATTACAACGATCAAACAACAATTATGGATGAGTCCGAGTTTTGAGTCCCAGTCCCAGTTTGAGTCCGAGTCCGAGTCTTGACCAGAGATCGCGGCTCAGTTCTGGTTTGTTTGTCGTGGCCGGCCGAGCTCTTCTGCCCCAACTTCCCTCCTCGGGTGGTTAAACATTTTAAACACGACCTGCTTGCTGCTCTCTGCAAATATTTGTGCGGATATTGTTCTATTCAATGGAACAAGCGTGCAAGGGGCACTGAGAAAAAATGATCCAAAAATATATAATATTTTAAGGTCAATTTTAAAGTTTAATTTTAAACAATTTCCAAAACATTTTAATAAATTTAAAAGATTGTTCAATTGTATAAACTTTAATACTGTGAATAAATGTTCTTTTAAAAACCAATTGAACTATTTTTCTAAGTGTATTGACATCGCCCATTAGTCCAGGCTCTAAACAGCCTCGAAAGACTGAGAAACCCCGAGAATGGAGCGTCTCTGCGAATTGCCAGCAATTTCACACTTTATGCGCGACGGCTTCATTTCCACAGAGTGCCACTTTCGGTGTTCCCCAAACCCCAAGCCCCAAAACTATATAGTAATATCCAGCTCATCCTCCGGCCAAGAGTTGGACATTCTTCCCAAGCGGCGCGTGCGGGAAGAGCGGATGTTTGAACGCTTTCGAGTTGCGAGTTTGGAGTTTACGAACGTTCGAACGAAGCTCCAACCGGCTGTTGGACCGTATTGATGGGAAAATTATGAAATTCATTGTTTGTGTTTGACTAATAATTATGACAGCAAACGCATTGTCGTCATAAACGCGAGGGGACAACCCAGAAAAGGGGCGGAGGAGCAGGGGCTGCGGAGGGGGCGGCAGCGCACTAAATTCGCTTTGAGGTTTCCGCACCACCCCAGACACAAAAAAAAGAAGAGAATAACTCTGACTAACTCTAATAAGCCCATCAACGGCAAACGACAACCCGGCAACATTCCACCTTCGATCTGCAACACTTACAGTAACAACGGCAACGCAACAGCAACATTGAAACGAAAAAGGGGACTTGTTATAATAATAATAAATTATAGAACAAAAACAACAGAAATTGGAAAACTATAAACTGTTATATCATGTAAAAATTATGATCTTTAAAGTCAGAGGCATTTTAAAAGTTTTTAAATGGAAAATTGCCCTATCAAGATCTATCTAATTTTTAAGAAATAGTTAAAATCACTATCCATCCATTCTTAGTCTATAAATAGCTTTTTGTTTCAGTGTACCAACAACCCCATCCAACAATGTTGTTGTCTAGTGTGCGAGGCGTGGCCGTTTCGAAGATTCTTTGAAGTTGGCTATTGCTTTTGGTCAAGGTGTTGTTGTGTTGTTTTGGTTTGGATCGGTTTGGTGGAGAGATGGCGAGGGAGCTCCATGATGATGGGGCAGATGATGATGGCCAAGACAAGAAGAAGAAGGGAAACATTTTGGTGCGTTGTGAAATTTTGTTGCGTTTCCCGGAACCAACGCAAAAAAGCGGAACGTTCTCGTTGTCGTCTGGTTGTTCGACGCTTTTTGGTTGTTCAGTTGCTTGGCGTTGTCTTTTTGGGGCGAATGTAAATGTCAGGGGGCTGTCGGCTGGTTTATTTGGTTATTTGGCCACTCTGCCATTTTGGCTCCGGCCAGTTAGTTTGTCGGCACCATTTGCTTTATGATTTGATGTATGTGGCTGTCAGTCCGGTCGTAACTACGCCAATATTTTGACCCCGTCGCATCGGCACCTCAATGGGAACGAATCCGTGTTTGCTCAGCGCTGATATACGCACCAAAAAGGCACTGAGCTATTTTTTGCTAATATTTTAAAAGATGGATTTTATAAAATCAGGTGGGTATCACAAAAAGCATAAATAAAATATAAGAATTTAGGGACCATAAATGTTTAAAAATATAATAATCTATTGATGTAGATATAATTACAAATTTATCAAATCACTGGATTTTAATTGTTCATATGTACAATTAACGACAACGAATTTAAGAAAATTAAAATGCATACAAATACGAGACCTAATTGTTGTTTTCCGTGTAAAAAAAGCGCTTCCCCTACCTTTTCTTTTTTTTTGGGACAGCCGCCGGCGTTCGCGGATTTGAAAAGTCTGAAGTATAGTTTGAACAGTTTGTGTAGTTTAAAGCTGCGCCAGAACTGAAGGAAACGTAAACTTCTGGCGGCGTTCTTCTGCCTAATTAGGTGCCATCTCGTAAATGTTTTCGCATTTTCACAGCCCCAGTAGGTCTAGTTTTGTGATAGGTTTCCGGACGGGGAACTTTACAAGATGTTAATTTTTCTTTTTCGCTTTAGACCTAGGTGACCTAAGTTAGAAAGTACAATAATTATTCGATATTAGAACATCGTAGAATGGAAATTTGATTTACATTTTTAAGTAAAATAATCAAGTCTGAAAAAAATATTTTATTTTTCAATTCCTTAAGGCAATTTATAGACATCATTAGTAATTAACTTGTGTTGACAGTAAAATGGTTATTTTACCCATTTTGTGAATTCCACGAATTCTTTCCGTAAACCTACCCCCAATTGCTCCATCTATGTACGTTTACCCATACCAATGTCATCACAGCTGTCTCCCAGACTCTTCGTCTCCATCCGAACCCCCCTTTCTATACCCTTTGACAACCGACAAACGATCATAAAGCCAGGAAAAATAAATTTCTGGAACTGCAGTCGCCGCCGCGTCTTTGTGCCAATGTCATCATACAGAAGAAGAAAAGCTGCCGAAAATCGTGCAAGTGAATAGCGAGACCTTGCTTATAAGGTCTGCTGTTGGTCCCTTGGAACATCAGAACTCCCCCCAAGAAGAAAGGGAAGGGGAGGGGCGAACAGAGTCCCCAAGTGGTTATTAGATTTTATTGGACGGGACACTTTTGCCGACGGGGAGTTGGGGCATTTCCACAGAGCTCTACACTTCTCCAGAGTTCTCTCACGTTGCGGCAGAGAACTGAAGCATGCATATGAAATGCAACTCGTAGGTCAGTACACCTTAAGAAAATATTAGTATCAAGGGAATCAAAAAATATCTCACTAGTATTTTGCGGACTTTTGGTACGAATATTGTAATATCTTTTGCGAGTACTCACCTCCAAAATTTCTCCAGATTTCGCTATGTATAGATATACTTATTTTAACTATGATCCAGAAAATCAAATTGGTATAAAAGCTACAAATACTTAATAATCTTCACAAAATATCATAAAAATATAATTAATAGCATTAAAATATCATTAAACAATATTTTTGACATCCCTAAGGAGCGACATTTTTCAGTGTATTTCCATATGCCAGAACCTTTAACTCTTGCGCGATGTCGGTTGTTGGATTTTATTGCAGGCAGGCGCAAATGCAAACAAATGCGACAAATGTCGAGTGCGCACACATATTTAGAGTTGTAATTGACAGTCCGCCGAGTGCAGTGAGGTGGTCCCCGCTCTCTGGCGTCCAGGGAACCACACTCCATACTCGGGGCTCTCCGTAATCCGTTCTCCGTACCGCTCAGTATTCCGTAGTATTCCCTGCCTCGCATTTCGTATTTGCCCACGGCTTGTTTGACAACTTGCCGGGCACGTAGCACGGAGCAGTCGCCGGATCGACTTGTGTAGTACAACATCACGGTCGTCAAACAGTGACAGAAACAGCCATACAACTGGACGATACACTTAAACGAATTGGGTTTAACTAGCTTACAATACTAGAAAATATTGTTTTATATTGGGACCCATACAAGATATTTAATTTTGTCTATAACGTAAAGTTTTCTGGAATCATTGGCAAAAGGCCTCCAAAAACCCAAATAACATAAATATTTTTGAACATTTTTTTTTTGGATTATATATTTTTTTTTAACAACAACTATACTTTAAGTTCTTACAAATATTTATTTAAAAAAATGCGGATTAAGTCTGTAGGATTTAAAGAGCTCTGTTTGGACCTAAATACTTTCCATTTCAATTTTGTCAATTGAAATATGCTTCTTTTTAATGTATTCTATTTTCGATATTCACTAGGAATCACTTAATGTAATGCAATATTTTCGACGAGTGCAGAGAAATCCCATATCGAAGAGAGCGAGAGAGGCAGTCAGATAGTGGTCGAGCTTATCTCCGCACGCCGCCCACCTACCTCCCCTTCACCCTCTCCAGCCACTGCTGCACCCCCTTCGCCATCCCTGGACAAACACATTTAAGGGGAGACGGGGGGTTATATGACTTTTCGGAAACTGATAAGCTCCGCTGAGCTGCAAGCTAATTGAGTGACGACTACGAGTGCGCGGTTAAATTAAAACGAAATCATTTGCAAGCACACCCCTGAGATCCCAGCCCCCTGCCCCGCCCCCCTTTACACACAGCCACCCCCACCTACATATATACACTTTTTTTAACCACGACTACTTCGTCGGCAGTCGACGATGATTAGAACCAAAACAATCAAACAAAACACATCAAAGAGCCGGTGCCGTCAATTTGTCATTAACGTAATATACTGACAAGATTGCTTTGCACGGATATCGCGGACGTTAGTTGACTTGTGTATATGTAAGCACCATACCATACCACTCCATACCTATACCATACCCCTTAATATTTGTCAACAAACACTGAGTTTAGCGTCCGTCAAGGTGTTGTAATACTGTTATAGTCGGCTATTTTGAGAGTCGCTATTAGTGGGGGGCAGTTGTAAATTTCCGTTTTTAGAGTGAAAAAATGTGACATATTTTCGTTGTTTTGTTTAGGTAACTTGGCTGAGATCTTGTGTGCCCAAGGATTAGCCATTTGTGTGGGATTTTTCTTAATCATGAGTTTTCTGAGTGAAGTAACAGTGGTGGAGAGAATGTTTGGAGAGTGATTAATTTTGGGATTTTTTTTAAATATACATATATAGACTATTTTTTTCCATTTAAAATATTTTAACTAAGATTTAACTTGGTTTCCGAAGCTTAAAACCCTCCAATATGTGATGTTGACTTCACTTTCACCCAAGCCTTATGTTATTTCCCCAATCATCTTAAACCCGAGCAGAACATTCACCGACCCATTGAACTCAATGTTGACAACTCCTTCACTTATTTCTAAGCCGACAGTTGTGACATGATGGCGCTCACTTTATGGTTAATTAGGTTGAGTCCCTGTTGGACGATTACGACACCTAATAACAAAGTAAGCTCCATATGAATAGCTAAATGGAAAGAGAAATATGATGAAGAGCCCGCGGCGGCTCTCCAATCCCCATTTCAATTCATCATGAGGCCGAATATAAAAAACTCTAAGTCGATGCATACGAGCGATAAGCTAATGCACAGATATATTTTACACTCAGGGATCAAATTTAACCCTTTTTTAATATCTTAAAAAAAATGTTATACTTTTAGATAAAGTATTTGTTAAAAAATAAATGTATTACATATAACTACAAAATTTGTAAATTAAATTGTATACAAATAATAGAGTAGTTTCTTTCTGTGTATAAAAATGATAGTAATAAATTTCGCGGTGATTCCCATACCATACCATTTCCTTTAAACCCAACAGATGCAACAGACAGGCGACCAGTCGACTCAATTATGGTTACGTAAGCCGTTTTGCGTTCAAAGATCAACCAAGCATATAACCAAATATATTTGCCGGATTCCCAAATTCCAAATTCCAGTACCGGTAACCCCGACAACCGTTTTCGGATCCCTTCGGGCTGCCGTTGACAGTTTACGGGGCAATTTCGAATGGACACATATATATTTCACGCTTATCAGCACCCTCCCTGTGGCATTTCGAAATGCAAGGGGACAAATTGGTTCTTTCCCTCTTATATCGGCCATATCCTCTTCCTATTGTTGCTTACGCTGTTGATTAGCTTAATAATTTGTACCCACTTCGCACCCCATTTCCAGAATTTCCCTCTCGATGAAACGGGGGATGTTTAATGATCTCCGGATGGGCGTGGCATGGTGTAGATTACGAGCGAAACAGTTGCTACTAATGGATGGTTATAGTCATAGGCAGGGTGAATTGTTCGTGGCTCGTTTTCCGGGATGTTTTCCGTGGGCCACCATGCTGCGATAATTGAATAAACATTGAGGCGGGCACAGGCGCGTTAATGTTTGAAGTTTGCTAGGATTTTCATTCAGTTACCAGTTAAAGTGATACATATCGCAGCTTTTATCTTCCATGGCCAACGGGGGCGTCACAACTTGATTTGAATCATGACTTTGGCAGTGTTTTGATTTTGTTCTTCTTTGCATATCTGAAATCGAAATCTTTTCTGACTTTTGGGGGAGGTGACCTTTGAATAATGAAGACTCTAATCTGATTCTTTTGATCTAGATGGAATAAACGAGTCTTGTTTAAGTTTGAAATTGAAAGTGAACATTTTTTGTTTTATAGAAATAATATTATATTATTTAATATGTTTTTAATTTTTAGGGAATTCTTTTTTATTCACTTATTAATATTTTTATCGCCTAACTCATCGTAATTAATTTGTTAGACTATCATCGACCACTAAGAACGAAGAAAGAGAAGCGTGAAATACTTTGTATTTCCACCTCTCGAAGCCAAGCTTCTGATTCCGAGCCCGATTTCTCGATCTCTCCCTGATTGATGATCCCAACACGCGACTTCTTTGTACTAATAAATTCCCAGCAAAATTCAGACAAAATTCCAGGGCCCAGAGATAAGGTCACAAAAAGCAGACACCAAAAGAATCCGAATACGAATCCGACTTTGAATCCGATCCCGATCCCGAGGCCAAAGTGTGGAAAAGAACGATCATCAATGGATCGGGGAGAGCGGCTCTTCCGGTTGGACATTTGACAGTTGCGGCCATAAATAAGCGTACAATAATTTTGTAGCCCTTTGTTTGAGTGTAAACAAATTAGAAATCACACGGCCACAAAAAATTGACCACACTTGGCGTGTGTGTGAGCTGTGTTTACTTAACCACTGATAACAAAGTTGAAACAATAAACATTTTTCTCGCACAACAAAACACACAAATCCACTTAGCCACGCGCGTAGTAGAAAGAAAGCCACCGATCACCGATGAGAAGAAAGAACGGGGACCACCAGGGCCCGAAAAAAAAGAAGGCACCTCGACTCAGCTCGAGAAAGAATCGAGAAGAATTCCATATATTCGTGTTGTTGCGTTGGTGGTTCCACTGGCGTCATATAACCCATGCGAAACAGACGGCAATTTATTGATGAGTTTATTGCAACCACTTCAGGGGACGTGGATCGAGGAGAAACCGAGGGGAAGACTGAAGAATGATGCTCGATGATGTCTATGTCGTCGCATCGGCATCATCATCAGTTGATTCTTTGTATTATATTTTTCTTTTTTGTTTCGACGGCGGGGGGACACAATTTGTAAATTTCGTTTTATGACAACGCGCGCCACGTAAAATAAAACCATCTGCGGTGGCTTCGTGTGTCTCCGCTGACAACCGAAACATGCACTCGGAGAAAAATCTATTTTTAATTAGGAATATTTATTGGGAATTAAAACGACTCAGACACAAAAATTGAAACTGATTTCGGACTCATGGCAGTGATTTTGATAATGTTTGAACTAATCGTTCGATTGTACTTGTGTAAAAATCTAATAAATTGTTTTCAGTCTCAAACAAATTCGGAGGCTGGCTCGAAAATTTGTAATTGTGAATCGAATACTGAGTTAAGAAATGTTAAGAGTCAAGCTTTTAGTTTCAGTGCAAACCCAAATTGAACCAAAGCCACGAGAAGATGGAAACAAAAATGCTAATTTAAAAAATTATGAGTTTCGTTCGCTTTTGGTCACACCTTAAAAATGTTAACTTGATTTCAGCCGAGCTGATCAGACTTGACTTGGGTTGTTGTTGGGCTTTTGTGTGTTATTTTGGGAAGATCTTGGCGTATACGGTAGGTCCAGCTCTAACTGTTATTTATCGTTAGACAAGACAAGCGGCAAGCTGCCGCTGTTTTTGAAACTCTGTTCCCCTGCTCTTCAGAAAATAAAACAACGATGCTATATTTATAACGAATATTTATGGGAAAATCAGTTTTTTTGTTGTTACTGTCACGAGGTTATAACAAAAGCTAAAAATATTAATGAATCTCAAAACACGAGTGAAATGCAAATATGCTTCAAATTGAAAGAGGTAGTCAATAGAGTTGCCTTAGCCGTTAGCCTGACTTAAATATGATATATCTGTTTGGCATACAAGTTTGCAATTTAATTCAATTAACAAGTGCATAAATCAAAGCCATTCGAAATAGTGTTATTATGTTCTAAAATTATTTTCAATGAGGATTAAGTTGTTTTTAAATGATTATTTCACTTGAATATTTAGAGTTCGCTATATTTATTTAACAATAACCCCAAGTTTCGCCATTCCCAGTTGATCGGCATCGATCCAATCCTTCTCCGAATAGGCGGCGCTGAGTTGGTGAGTGAGTGTTAAAGGCAAATAATTTTTTAGTGCAGTGCAAACGTCGTTCCCCTCGTCTTTTTTGTTGCCTTTTTGGTCTTTTGCCGAAAATATGATTTAACTAAATTATTACCTGGAGCACACCTTAAAGTAATACAAAGGCACCAGCCACCACCGGCCGGCAACAACAATAAAGGAAACGCTTAATTCTGCATTGTCTTACTTCTTTTTTCCTGCGAGGGGAGCTGAACTGAAACCAAACTAAACCGAACCTAACCGAAAGATGCACCTTTAACCAAACCGAAACCAAAACCAAAAACAAATCCGAAAAGCTCACGGTAAGAGGGCTAAAATCGCGGGAGGAGGGAGTGGCCCCAGTGGAGCAGTCATCATCATAGTTTCGCTGGCTTTCTGCTCGTGGGTGGGTATCATACATTTGAGCAAAACGCCCCTCCATCTCCATCCAGCTCGCCAGAAAGAGATGGGTAGATGGGGAGTCTGAGGCCGCTTGCTGGGTCCGTTTTTTTCACATTTTTACTTTTTTTGTGAAGCAGGCAAAACGCATCACCATCACAATGTGCCATCAATAAGTGGTAACAGCGTGTGTTGTGCCCCGATACCTCTTCAAAAACTGTAGAAAAGGTATACCGAGGTTGTACTTGAAGAGTTTGAATTTTTTGAATTATTTTGGTACCAAACACAATAAATATTAAATTGATTAATAACAAAATAAAACAGCTTAGTCAAAATCTTCGGAATTTTTCGGGTTAATCACATTTGCACACGAACGTTATCAGTAGTGACCACAGAAGAGATTAAATTCATAATCATTCGATTGTAGTGATTCACAGAAATTATCAAGTATTATTATTATTATTATCTAATGTGGTTTTATTTTTGAGCTATAGCAGCAAAAGGCCTTAAGCTCGCTTGTTGTAGAATTATCAAGTAAAAAGACATTGTTGTTTTTAAATGTTTAAATCTTTAATAGCATTTTTTAGTACATATATAAGAACATTTTCGGGTACCCAAGGACCATATTGACTTCCACAAGATAATATTTCATAGCGAACTGGCTCTGCTTAAAATATGAAATGCACAGTTAGTCAATTAATTCACATTAGCGAGCAGACAATTATAAATACTTACTTTGCTGCAGGATGGTTCTCTTCTGCTTTTCTGCTTAAGTCATAATATCTCTGCCCATCGATATAATAAAAGCTCTCGCAGTCGGTTGTTGTCGTGGCACACATTCTTAGTGGCAAGCCCTGAATGCCCATCAGGAATATGGAAAACAAAATAGCTAAGATCCTCACTATTTTCATTTTCGGATTGTTCTAATGGCAAATTGCTACTGATTTCATTCTTACAGCGATTTCATTCTTAAATAGTTCGCATTGACCTCAGATTATGTTTGAACTAATCATAATCATTCTATTATAGTGATTTTTGGAAATCTTCAGGGAAAAACAACATTGTTGTTTATAAATCTTTATCTTTCGTCTGCAGTGATTCATGGAAACTATGAATTAACGCTGTTGTCTTTCCAAGTAATAATGGTCGACAAAATAAAGTGTTTGTCAGTCCAAGTCCAGGGTATCCGTTGGCTCCATCAGCCCCCAGTGATTCCTAGTCCTACAGCTGTTGTCGTTAGTGGTGGCGCGTACCCAGATCTCTGTTCATTCGTGAGCGGAACGTCCATCAATGTGGCAATACTCCGGCTCCGGTTGTTGTTGCTGTTGCCATTGCGACTCCGACGACGATCATAACTTGAAGTTCAATCGCAATGCCGCGGGCCATTTGCCCAGCCTTAGTGCCAAAGCCAAAGCCCAAAAGCAGAAGAAGTCGCAGCTGAAACTCAAACTGAGGCTCAGGTTGAGCCGCCGCTGAGGCCCGAAAGCTGAAAATCTGGGGAAGATGAGGCCACGAGGTACGAGAATCAATCGCCCACGTTTATGAATTGCTGCGGCGCCGAAAAAGAGGGCCAGCCAGGGGTTAAAAGGGGGGCGAAAGAGGCCACAAACCACCGGCAACGTGCAACATTTTAGCTGTCCACTGGGCCACAAGCCTTGTGTTTTTCTGTGGTTGTTTTTCTGTGTTGTGCCTTGCAACCACAAAACGTCGCCACTTGCGCCTCATAAAATCGACAAAAAAAATAAGCAAAAAAAAAAACGGAAAGAAAGAAGGAATGGAGCCAGGAAAATAAGGGCTAGGCACACGCGCCATCCCAGACTTTTCCCTTTGCGGTCTATGCACTGAGCGAAAAGGGCATACAAGTGGGAAAATTAAAATCAGAATTGAAGAATATTCATTGTCTGGAGTAATAGTATTCCTACAAAACTAATTCTTTAACTAAGTTGCACATTCCATCCTATCAAAAATAAGTATTGTATATGCTCAAATTTTGTAATATAATATTATTTTAATTTCTCAACTAATGTAAAGATTACTCTTTTAAGATTTTAGAAAATCAACTGAAAATTGCTGCCAGTGCTAGCCTTTTTTTCTTTTCTTCTTTTCCGGGTGGAGGAGCAGACTGCACCTCGTGCACCATGGGGTTAACGTTAACCCAAAGCCAAAGCCACAACCACGGCCCAAGCCCAGCGCCACCTACGCTCGATGATGCTCCATGGAGATCCCAGCCATTGGGGATCGGGATCTCTCGAGTGGTGCATGCGACAAATATTTCAACACACAGTCCCACCGCTTCGCTCGCTATTCTAATAGACCGATTTGTCAGGGATCAGATTACATGCCTGCTGACGCCCACATCCGGTGGAGGTCTCTTGGCCAGAAAGCTCAGCCAAAGAGCCAAAGTGTTGAATGAATGTTAGAGCCGAGACTGTGAATGAACATATTTCACTAACTCACGCGGCGGGGGAGTTGAAACGCCACAGAAAAATGGCTGAGAGAATTTCATTAAAGAGTGCCCTAGGGAGGGAGACCAATGGGACTAGAGCTTTTATATATTGGAAAAGATCGGAGAACTGGTGGAGTTTTATATCCATCGAGTAAGCTAATATATTTAGCTGAAATAGATTTAATAATGATAAATTTAATACATTAATTAAGAATAATTCGAGCAATAAATAATAATTATGGTAAATAACTGTTGCGAATCAATCAGCTGAAAATATATCTAAGTTTCATTAGTCAGTTTTATAAGGAATCGATTTCAGTGCTAGAATGTTACCTTCTCGGTTGATATATTTATAAGATATTTATTATTTACGCTGAGTTTTAGATAAACTCCCGTATAACTTCATCCTTTTTACACAACCGAAAGTCCGCCTTCAGGACCACAGTCCAATAAAAAGGTCCCAGGACTATGCCTTCTTTTGGGCTACCACATGGCTGCCTCCCTTGGCGCATTGTTTATGGATAATCTTTATCAATTTAAAGAAATATCTTTGTTTCGACATTTGCACATAAACAGCGTAAAAAACTTTTTGAACAAAGCCCGCAGTGGCCGCCAAGATCAGCGATCCGCTGCCCAATCCAATTCCAATCCGATTCTCCAGGGTCCAATGTCAGTGGCGTCTCCAACGGAAGCAAAACCACAGGGGGTGGGCGTGGTGGCGGCGTCGTCCCTCCGGCCTGCTCGAAAAATCCCCTTCATCGCCGTGGAACAGAGACACCTTGGCCAATGTCTACAGACATATTCTTTTTGGCTGGCATCCCAGAAGAACTGAGCTGCCAACAAGAAGCACCAAAAAGCACAATTTTAATGAGAATATATTTTGTGAAGTGGTCAAATGACAGCGGGTTCAACATTGTTCTGCCAACGGAGAGGGAAAAAATAATATTCCGTGAATTATGAAATGTAGGAGGTGGATCCTTAACGAAGCGTCCCGAAGAAAATGTCGTTCACACAGCGTGAAATGTTTCTGAAAATGCCATCACCAAAGGCCCCAAAGAACCGGAGAACTCCCCCCCGCTGCTGGGCGATGACTACTACCAGCCAACTACTACTGTGGCTACCCGCAAAATGGAAATAAACGGCAGGGGGATCGGATCAGCGCAACGGAGTCCCCAAAAACCCATCCCAATCCGCATCACAGTCGACCATTTATATGGTCATCAATAAAAATAAATCAAAGCGCATTTTTAGAAACCTTTCAAAAGCGAAATACAACTTGGAAAGAACTACCAGCTATTTTGTGCCGACTTCCTAACTACTCTATAGTCTAGACTAATAAACCTATTCTAGCAAATAGCAAATTGTTTATGGTATTTGCTTAGGTGTACAACAAACTTGAAATAAAAAAATAAATATATGGCATCATCCTAAACTTAATATACCCTTTGGTAGGTGTAGTAAAAACCATAGTAAGGTCATAAGATTTTGGCTTCAGACCCAAAGCTGAAGACAAAGAAATTCGAGGCTGTATCTGGGATATGTGTCTGCGAATTCATATATGGAAATTAACAAGAGATACCAAACCTCCTCAGTCACACTTGGCTTGAGAGCTGATTCTGGATAGGGCGTTGAGGTGAAGTCTTGTTATTGCGAATCCTTGGCGCGTTTGCAAAAACAAACATTCATTCACATATGCCCAACATCGCTACCGGATTATATGAGGAATATAATGCCAACTGTGACGGCTTTTTTGTTTTGGTTTTTCGCCTTTTTGAGATCTGAGGATCATCTTTACCACTTGGCACTCTTGGGGCGTCTTGTTAACATATCAACATCATGTCGCACTCTCGCTTGTTCAGTTTCCCTTTCATATCACCCCCTGACTGCCCATACATATGTACGTATATGTATATACAACCCTCCACCCCTCCCATCACTTTGCCTTTTTTACGATTATTATTATTTTTACCGCTGCGGCGGGATTCACACGAAGGCGCCTGTTCAGTTCTTTATTTTTTTTTGGTTTCGGTGATGCCTTTTTGTGCGCCTCCTTTTATTTATTTCGCATATGGCTTTGCAGCTAATTGGGAATTATTTTTATGCATGAATTGTGTGAAGAAATTGGTAATCATTTGTTGAGCGTAAGCCATGACAGCGGCGACAGCGGCCTGCTGCTGGGTTTAATGCCTGTCCCACTTCGAGAGCCGATGAGCTAAACCGCCATCTACAGGAGGATTTGAGCGGATTTTGAGCGAGTGTTAGGCAGCTGTCTCTTGAGCAGCTTTCGGTGCATCCGAATGTCAGCCAGAAAGAACTCGGCTGTCACTTGAAGATTCTTAATAAAGAGGCAAGTTGCTTAGGAAATTAAGAAGTATTTTTTTAATATCTTTTGAATCATTTTAAACATAATCGTTTACTCCTATATCCATAAAATTAATCATTAACTTTGTTAGCCTTCCTAGACCATTCATCTTCAGGCTCTGCCCACATCCACTTTGTGAGTAATAACCATTTCCGCAACGTCAACCGCAGATCTCGTTTCACACATCATTACAAAATGGGCTCAACCGCAGTGCCAGTAGACAACGCCGGAACTACGATTTGTTTGAGTTTCAATAAGCTCGGCACACACAATATAACACACACGTGAACTCTTGGGAAAATTGATATTTCGCATTAGCGACAGCAACCACTACAAAGGTAATGACAATGAAAAGGTGTCAAAGTCGGGCCGACCAGGTGCGTGGGACTCACATTCTCGGGGGAATGGGAATGGGAATGGGAATGCTGCACATCAGATGCAAGTTGGCTGGCCATGGGAAACTCGAATCCAATACGAAGATTTGAGGACTGACCAACAACACCGGAGGGGAGGCCGAAACCGAAACTGCAGCATTGAACCATTAAGACAAATGGGCTGGCATTCAAAGCCAAAGCAAAATGCTGGCAAACAAAGCAAAGCTCGAAAGACAAATGAGGCGGTGGCTTGGGGCACTCACACAATGTGTTGACACGCTTTTTGCCGCGCAGGAGAATGTGCGAGTATATCGCGCAGATACAAACATACACAGGTACACCGATTCTGATACAGATGCGACGACAATTTGTCAGCCCGACAAATAGCCGATGTACGTGAGCGAGCAAACCGTACGTGAACTGGGTGACAGAATCTTCAATCTCCTCCAAAAAAAAACAACAAACAAAAAAAAAAGAAAAGCGATTATGCAACCCAAACATTTGTCTAGGAATTTCATCGATTTGTTGTGACCACCAGGGATACAACAAAATTTAAAAAAAAAACGGAGAAAGACGGGAGAGAAGCCTGATATCAATCTTGATCTTGATTTCAGTTCGGCGCCTCTTTGATGGAAGCGGCCAAACAAATTCCTTTCGAGCTTTGGCTACACGACACCATGCCGGTATCCGACCTCAATGTGCGCTGAATTGTGTAAACAAGCTGACTCCAAACATACTCGGCATCATCAATTTCCAGAGCAGATCAGCAGAGACTGGAGGCTGGAGATCGCTGCAGATCGCTGAAGAGTGGAGAGCGGCGTCGGGTCTTATTGGAAATTATCATAGCAGAGCATCTGAGTTATGCCCTATGCCGTCTCATCGTCGTCGTCTTCGCAGTTCGCAGTTGTCGTTGTCCTGCCGATAATCAGACGCGCTTGGTGGCTCCGATTCTGAGTCGTGACACTGAGAGAAAAGAAGCTAGGGTGTCAGATAACATAAACTAATTCGATTTTATAAACGGAAGATCAAGGATGTCTCACAAACACAGCGAAGGGCAGATGTTTCGCCCATTTAAATAAATTGGCGCCCAACGTGGGGCACTTCAATCCAGCTAAAGGCTTTTTTGACCCTTCCAAAAAATTTTTAAAATATCGGTTTTAAATTTTATAAAATCATAATGCTATCTAGCATTCCTTAAATGACTCGTAAAAAAAATAATCTCGATAGCAATTAAATCTAAAATATTTTGATTTAGAGTGTATTTTCTCCGGGTGGACTCTCTCGCCTGATTCCCATTCTGACGACTCCTGGCTGGAGCGACTCCACATGCATCGCAGTTGGAATATTTCAAGCGAAATCTGGCCAATGCGGTATCGATTGACTTGGCGACTTGGTCTCGATCTGGATCTCTTTTGCATTGGCCCGGGGTTTGGGCCTTTGGCTGCTTTTTAGCTGCTTTGGCTGCTGCTTTTGCGGCCTTTCAACAAATTGACTCGACGATAATTGAAACTGACATGTGACTAATCTGCACCGAAGACTGCTCTGCTCCGTCTGCTCCTTCAGCCCCTGAAGAAACTGGTTGGTTGTTTGGTCGCCTGTCTTTTGGCCTTCTTTTTCAGATGTTTTTCGGTTTTTTTTTGCCCATTGCCGGTTGACAATCGGGCACTGTACTTTGCGCCATAAATTTTCCAACTGTTTCTCACTCAAGTCCGGGGCCGGCTACTTTGTTGGACACAATTTTCGATTCGATTCGATTGCCTAACATGCGGGCTGGATATTTATTTCCACACACACTCTGTGTGGATTTGGACCGTGTGCATGTGGGTGGCTTGGCTCAGCGGCGCGTTATAGAAAATGTTACTTTTGATTATTATTTATGCGACATGATGAAGCGACGCCTCGCTCGCTTCCAGTCCCGTTTCCCCATTTCCACTCGCGATCGATGGCCGGAGCGTGAAAACAACAATGATGTGGGAGGGCGGTGGATAGGTAGATGGATGGATTGTTAGATGGATGGAGAAAGTGTCACTAGATAGATCACCAAGAGGCGGTGATGCAAAGCTCTAAACTTACCTTTGTGATCATGGGGTGTCTTTTAAGTTTTAAAATTAAAGCTTTATGACAAATCTTCAGAGACTAAACTTATTGATCCTGAGAACAAAGGGTTATTATAAAGATATGACATTTATTTTTCATGATCTATTTATGTCACATTGTTTAAATTAACCAGGAATATTTTCCACTCTAGTCCCTAAGAAAAACGTACTCACCAAAACGATTTTCATTAATCATTATTAGCAGCAATTTTGGTGATTTAAAAGTGGGTATATCCCCAGCTTTTTTGGCAACACCCACCTAAGAAAGCGCTTATCTCTCCTCTATTTATATGCCTTCTGGCAAAATGTCTCACTACAATTTAATGGGAACCTAATGGTCTTTCGTCACTTGCATTTCGAGTGGGGGCCATAAAGTAATTTCGATTGCCAACGAAATAATCATGCGAAAAGAAGGAATCGTAATACAATTCCAGTAGTTTTTCCATATACATCTGTGTCATATAAAGCTTGTGCGCCTGCTGTCCGATAAATGTTTATGGGGGCCCATAGGTACTGAGAAATTTAGATTTTCTTAGATCTTGTCCGCCCACGAAAACGAAGCGATAACAATCAACACTTATCGAAAAGAGCGCTTGAGAACACGTCATCGAACACTTGGCACACTTAACGAATCGAACATCTGACCAATAATGGTTCCTAATTAGTTGTCGCCAATTGCAAAAGAAATGAAATGCTAGCTAGAAGAAGGACCAGTAAAATGAGATATAGTACGATAGGGTGGCTTCGAGTGGTTGAGGTTTAAGGGGAGCTGAGTTGGGGTAGGGATCTGAGATAGGGGGGATCGACACATTTCGGGCATTGTTCAGGTTGATTCCTTGGAGAGTCAGCGCTAACTTTTATATATTTGATAGCATCGAGCGCCATAAATTTGGAGACAAATTTCCGAAATACTTGTGACAGCTTTTATTTAGGCGGAATACCCTTACCAAAGAAAACATGATGCAAATTTTGGAAGATTTTGTGAGCTTGAAGAAAAAGGGTTTCAAACTTCATTTTTATTAAAACTATAACCGTTTGGAATTTTTATTTTATAGGTACATCTTTAGAATAAAAGATTTTTCTTGTAAAATTAAATTGTATTATCCTGCAACTACAAATTTGTATTTATATTACTAAATGAATATAATATTTTAAGATCATTTAAAATTCGACTTGGCCAGATGTTTTTGGGCCTCTGCCATTCTTCTTTTAATTTTTTTTTTTTGCCAAAAAGAACGCCACCATAAAGATAAACTCTAACATGCTTTATACATCATTAAACATTCCTGCACAGTCGTCGCTCTTTTTATTGGCTGCTCTGGAGTCGCGGCCTTCCATTCGCCCCCTTCAGCCCCTCCTAACCCCCACCTCTGCCGCCCACATCCCCCACCGACCCCTCTTGACCCACGAGGATCCATTTTGGGGAGAGCTTGAGAGGTTGAGGTGGTTTTGGTTTTGGCGCAAGCTCTTTTTCAGGTGATTTATACATGACAGGGCGGGTTTGGGGCTTTGGGGGCTCTGGGCTCTCGTCCCCTTTTATTTTCCTCTTTTACTTATCGTTAAAGTGGCGTGCCAAAGCTACACGAGACCCGATAAATGTCACTGATATTTAATTAAGTCTGGTCGACCAGGAGTCCAAAACAGGCTGTTGGGGGGGGGAGGTCACATAAATGGTATATAGCTGACTTGCGTACCAAAATTCATTAGGGTGGTTCGTGGTGTATTTTGATCATATTTAATTAACAAACCAAAATGAATAAGTATCCCATTCCATCCTATGGAACTGATATCGTTCAAATGGTTTTTCAACGTTAGTACCTTTTTTCTCATTCTTAAATCTTCTCAGTCGAGCCACCCTAATGTATGCAAATATTTGTAGGGCTATTCCGGTCATCCAAATCAATCGTAAATGCTTGAAACCGAAACTGAAACAAAGACAAAACCTTTAATTTTATTATACCCAATAGCCCCACCACCCGATTCGATTTCACCCGTCCCACATTCCAACTCTGACTCAGATCGGCCGTAAACCCGACTAATTTATAAGCCTATATACCCCACGAAAGGGCCGGGGTATTGGAGTCGGAAAAAAAGTATCTCAAGAATCTCCGCTACCGCTGCACGCGCCATAAATATGTGTTAAGTATGCCTTATATCGAAAACTTGTGTTCATAACAATTTAATTTTGCTTTTGTTTCCACCAGCCAAAGAACAACAATGACACGAAAACGAGGCTACAAGAAATCGAGCAGCGGAACCAAAAACGCAAAAAAAAAACAAAGATTGTCGCGTGTCCAAGACAAGACGACGACAGCATCGCAAAATCCCCGATATTCCGAGCTGGAAGGGAAGTGGATCGCTCCGGTTCGGGATCGAATCTCCAGCGACAACAAGACGACAGAGTCGTGCTAATGGGAATAGTATGTAAACGGATGTTTTAATGTCCAAAAAGTAAACTGCGAAAAAACACCAACAGCAACAGCTTAAAAATCGTTCGGTTTTCGAACGGCTCAGGGAAAAAATGCGAAAACCAAAAAAAAAAGTTTACGTATCGATCGGCCGAAGTGAGTGTACATTATAAACACCTACGAGAATTCTTCGCTGGCCGATACCCAAGTTTTCGAAGCCCCCGAGTTAAAAACGCGTACAAATTGCTTTAGGAAAGTGGTGACAAGCTCCTCGATCGCCAACATCATCGAGTAAACAAAAAAAAACTCAAAATGTGATACAAAGTAAATGGATGAATGAATGCTGAATGCGAAGAGGATCGCTTGGTAATACTAGGTAGATGACATGTCCAAGTAGAACCCAAAAGCTAAAAAATTAAATGAAACAAATTCCAACTTTCTACTCTTTTTAGACATCAAATATATAATTTTCCAAAAGGTTTAAAACTGATTAAAAACATTTTAAAATCATCATACCATACTTGTGAAGGGTATTTTAAAATTCAAAATCCCTGAATCCATCCAACGGAGGCAGCAAAATGTCGTCCTACAAATTAACAAAAATTGCAAAAATGTTTGCCCAGTCTGCAAGGAAACTCCTCCTTTACTTTTGGCTTGAATGTTTCGTGCCACATTGATCCAATCATTTTGGGGATGCTATCAACAATACATTATACGCACTATCTCCCTCTCTTGTTATTCTGCATTCCATTTGATATGAGGCTTAGGAGAATTTGTAATGACCTACAAAAAATATCGAATTTGTAGTGTGCTAAAAAGTTTTGACCCACATTTAAATAATAATTATTTGTTATATACTATTTAATAATACTATTGCTTTGTTTCCATTGGTGACTAAAGGAGACTAAAATGTCTTTTTAATGACACAAAAACCCTGCGATCTTCATCGATAATATCGCTTGTGTAGGGCAAAAAAGGAGTAGGGAGAAAATAAACCAAGAAACCCGGTCAAGCTCGATCGGACCAATCGACTGAAACTGGACAGGGAAGTGAGCCCAATACCCGTCTCTTTCCTTTGGCGTACTCCCGTCTCTTTCATTTCGTCTGGAGCCCGCGCCCATTCATGTCATCAAGCGTGGTAAAACATGCAACGTGCCATTAGCCTGGGCGATGGGACACAACACAGTCGAGAGATCGAGGGAACCCAACCGAAACCCAACTGAACGGCCGGCAAAATCGAATTCCTTGTTAGATGCATTCCGACAAGTTGTTTCCTGACACCTCGCCAGCAAAATACACTCATAAGCAGTCGGCAGTCTAGGTGTTGGCTGCGATTTTACGACTGCGTAGAGGGATCCAGCGATCCAGCGATCCAACCATCCAGCGATAGCTTGACAAGAGTTTATGAAACGAGCCACAGTCGTCGCCCGTTTTTATATGGTCCGTAAGTTGACAGGCAACTGGCGATCCGGCAACTGAACACGCCTGGAGATACAGTCCTACTTGCCTAATAAGAACTGTAAACCATTTAATTGTATTATCTATAAAACAAGGGATAATGATTGAAATTGGAACAAGCTTACTTTAAATTAAATAATTATTTCAGTTATAGCTTAAAATTTAAAAGAACATTTTCGTATTAATTTAGTTTTTTTTTGGAAATATGCAAATATATCGGGGAAAGTTTCAAATCTAGAAGCATGACTGTGATCAAGGGATCAGTGGCTCAGTGGTTCGGTGGTTCTCCATCGTCGTCCGGTTGGTGAATCATTATCCTCTACACGACTCTTGCGGTTGCCCCGCCGCTGAGGTAGTATTAATTATGAAACTTAAGCTTAGTCGCTGCCGCTTGCAATTTATTTTAATCGCACATTGCTAGGCGCATTTATAATCGATTAGGTTGCCAATAGTTGACCCCCCACAGGGGTGTGGTGAAATGTGTGTCAATGGGTATCGTAAAATTGGTTAGTTTTATGCTAATGCAACGGGTTTTATTCATTTAGTCAATCGTCTGGAGTCGTCGCCAGCTGATCGCATTTTAATTGCGGTCTTTTCCCGCTTATTAATCCCGAACCCAAACGCCATACCATCCATAACAATCCCTCCCGCTTGGCTACTGATTTAAGTTGGGCTGGTTCTGCTTAATTAGCCATTGATTTGTTTGCTTCCCGACTTAAATATGTAAATTCGGATCGGCCAGCATGACTAATAGGCCTAAATGGGTCGCATGAGCTGCCGGGTTTTTTATCAGCTCGGAATGGGACTATCGGACTATATTAAGTAATCTCTGGAGTTCATCGGTGCCATAACTCAAAATTAGGGATAATGGATTTGAATGGGAAATAGTTATGAAAAGTTATTCATATTTACACTCATAGAAATTTTTACCTAAATACTAGAAAAGTCGCCCTAAAACCGAGATCGCCCTAAAACTACGAAAAATTTTCTTATTATACGGGTGGCTAGCCCTAAATATACGAAAAATCGCCATGGAAAATATTTTTTAGGGTTAGTTTTTTCAAAAAGGCAAATTTGCCCTATTTTTTAGGGCGAATTTTTATGAGTCGAATCCAAAAGTAATTCCTTCTTTTTAGGGCGAAATCGCCCTAAAACGTAGAACAAAATAGCACCAAAAATTGCCCTAAAAACTACCAAAATTCAAACGAAAATTTTAAGACGCAATAAACGGATACATACATGTAAAACATGTTATGTACATGTGTGTGTAGTTGACAGGTCAGAGCAAGTGAGTTAGAATGGGTAGCCCAGCGGTCTAAGCACTCGCACTTTCAGCTTTGCTGTTTGAAAATACAGGTCGTGGGTTCGATTCCTGTGTAAGTCAACACTTTTTTTTTTTTATTAGAGTTTTTATTACTAATTAAGTTTTTTCGTCCACATTTTAAATTTAAAGTAGTCTTAAAACCTTATATACATATGGAAATTATGAGTTTAAAGACTAATTTATGTTAAGCATGCGAAGAAACGGCCCTAAGTATCACAGCCATCAGCAAAAAATACAAGTTTATATAACTTAGACCGCAAGAAAATAAGATGTGTACAGTGTTTGTACGTTGCTTAGCGCGATGGGACTGTGGTGCAGCGCTAGAGCGTTAGACTCCAACTCGAGAGGCCGTGGGTTCGATCCCTCGTAGTGACCTAATGTTTTTCTCAAGTAAGTTGTTTTTTCGCCTTATATATATCTCCTTAATTCGATTACAAAGATGATTTTTCAGTTATAACCGGCGGTTATACGAGTCTGCTGCCTCCTGCCCCCAACGGCATCGTCCGATAAAGCGACAATTCCACAGATAAATTATCTGAAACGATGTCCGTGTGTGTGTATGTGTTGAGTTCAGTTCCCAGGAAATATCAACCCGCCCCCCCCCCCCCTACCACCGAAAATTTAATACATTTTTTTTGCTTTTATTTGGTTTCATTTTTAGGGCGATTCGCCTTTAAAAATAGAAAAAAAAAACCCTAAATATAAGAAAAAACACCCTAGATTTACGAAAAACTGCCTTTAGTTTAAAGGTCCCATTTCTTATTTTCAGGGCAATTACCTTTAAAAATAGAAAAATCGCCCTAGATCTACGAAAAATCGCCCTAAATGTATGACTAATTCACCCGTATTTTTAGGGTAATTTGCCCTTATTTTGTTGCCTAGTCGCCATTGACCCCCGTTTTAGGGCGATTTTCCTTGTTTTTAGGGCGATTTTACCGGAAAATTTCTATGAGTGTATTTGGTATCTATTAAAATAGGTCTAAAAAATAAATAGAATAAGAAATGGATCTAGATGCATCCCAAACCTTAAGGTTCTGGTAAGTTAACCTCTTGTATAAAATTCCCACAGAATCAATTCCCAAAATCACCCATAACTTTGATCTAATTAATAATAGAACCCAAGAGATATAGCACTTGCCACCGCGCAAAGAAAGAATGGTATCGGGAATTTGGATGGGCAGAAAGAGCATATAAGTGGGAAGCCCGTCCAGACGCAGACACATTTAATCTTAATCATAACTTTGTTGTGAACACTGTGTGGCACTGAAATCTCCCAAATAAAATTCCCAGAAATCAATCAGACAGCGACTGGAGGCTTTCGGTAGCATAGCCAACGGTCTCCAGCTCCAAAATAAAACCCATGGGCAGTCATAAGTTGTCTCAGTTTTGTTTTTTTTTGTTTTTGAGGGGCGCTGCCCCGCTGAATAAACGCATAAATCTGAAAGCCACAAATTGTAACATTGGCTGTAATAAATGCCGCGATCCGCCCACCATTTGCTCATGGGTTAAGGCAGCAGCAGCAGAAGCAGCCACGCTAATCGAGAACGAGGGTTAAGCTAGGGGAAACGGGGAACGAGGAAACCTCGGGACAGACATTTTGGAATTTTCGACAGTTTTTTAGCCCTGAGCCTTTGAAAATTCACACGGGCCTAAACACAAAATAAACAAAATGTTGCGGTCGCAACGGCAGCACCGCAACAGCAGTCAGGATCAGCCTCTCGAGGTTTCTGGCCGTGGGGATCCCGAACCCATAAGCGAACCCAATGCCAGGTTCAGATCCCGAGCCATATTGTCTTAATGCGCCGTGCCCTGTTGCCGCCCCCTTCGTGTTGCCTTTGGTCCCGTAACCCGTAACCCGTAACCCCCAACCCCAGTACTCCAACGCCCAACCGTTGCCCCAATTAGTCCGATCTGCTTCTGATACGCGCGCCGAAAACGTCGAAATCATCGAATGACCCAGGGCCAAAGGGTTCAGCCTAGAGATGGTACGAAAACATGAAAAACCCATGGTACCATTAAAATGGAGAAAGTATGGGAAGTCTTGTCAATTAATTTTTAGAAAAATAGATTATGTTAGTTAATATAGTTTTTATATTTTTTAAATCTATACCACTCTTTAGATATATTTTGTTCGTAATGTAAAGAAGATAATTTTTAAAGAAATCACTGAATACTTCCTTTTAAATATTGTACTTTAACTACTTATTTAATTTTCTATAAGTTTAATATTTATTTTTTTAATATGTTTTTAGTTTACGCCAGATTGGCTTCACATGTAGTTCACAACAAAAATGACCCCTCACGCACTCATCTCCAAGTCAAGTGAGGACGAGCACAGTCTCTCACTCTCTCTTCCCCCGCTACATATATTTCTCGACCTTTTGACAATTTAATAATAGGTTTTTGGTGAGTTGTACTCGCTGACCAAATGACGGACTACAATGTGGCCCTCTGCATATCCACGGATTGTGGCCACTCCGATGTGTGTGCGCCCACCACATTTCGTAGAAATCCCTGGTCCACCGACCTCACCCTGCCCCTTTCCCCTTTGATCTTCCATATGAAAAACCCTACCTATATGGCATGGTAGCTCCCTTTCGTTTTCGATGGGCGTTAAAATTGGGCTGATCACGTTCCTGCACGCCGTTCACTTAGGTAGCCGTTTATATCTGCGTGTAATCCGAGTTCCAAATCCCAAAACTCACACGGAAAGAAATGTTAATAAAGTTGGACAGATGTTTGAAAATAATTATAGTGTTATAGTTTATTTCAAGAGTAAAATATCTGCAATGTTCAAACTTATAACTGAATATTTTATATTATTTTCTTATCATATATTGAAAAACTCCAAAGTTGAAAATAAAAATTCTTAAATATTTCTTTATCTGTAGCTTTTTCAGATCTTGCTGCATCATCCAAAGCGTCGGCGTTAGACTTTCTCAGTTGTCTGTTTTTGGGCCTGGTTTAACCATGGGTTTTGCGGACTTTTGAGCCAATAGACCGACTGACTGAATGATTCCGTCTATGGCTTTTGATTTTGATAAACGCTGCTAAATTGTGGCAAATTAAATTATTAAACAACATTTTTTTCCGTTGCCTTTTTGGCGTCTGGGTTTGGTTTTGTTTTCGTTTTTGGCTCCGTTTGATTTGGGGACGCTGCAAATTGTTGCAAATTATTTTTGGCCTTGTCTAAGTTTGGCTATATGGCTATATACATAGGACGTGATCGGCGTTGTGGGCCGTTCATACGGCCGTTTGCAGTTAGTTGGATCGATTTAAGCCGCAATTTGAGCCACTTTGATGTGTGGTCGAAAGGGAAGCCGTGCGGGGACTAACGTGTCATTAAATAAATAGTGGGGGAGTTTTACAGTAATGGATCAAGTGATCTGGTTCACAGCGTTCTTAGCCAATTCCTCGAAACCGTTGGAAATTGCTTAAAATTAAACAATTAAAATTTCATTTAATTATTAATAAAAAGACTTTTTAATTGTAATAATTGTCCAATATTTTTTATTATTTATTTCATTTTTTTAAAATTATTTGTTTTTAAATATAACAGCCGGTTTGAATATATTTTGTACTATTTCACAGATTACATAATATACGACATTTTCATTTATTTGCTACCCAAAACTTTAAGTTACAATACCTTCTGACTCACTGAAGTTTAAGCCCTAATGTGACTAAACTACTTCCCCACCGAATTAATTTCCCATCATGACACATCCAACTTTGGACATAATCACGATTACTTTTGCAATTACCTGTCTTCGGTTCACTTTCCCCAGCATTCTTATGAAATGCCATTGACTAATGATTCAGTTGACCATAAAACAAAAACCTTCGGAAACCAGTTCCGTGATGTTTTAAACTTTTTCGGCTGCTTATCCACACAAGATCCCCCTCTTCTGGGTTAAGGCCTGACAAATTTGCTGACAAATTCAAGGCAGCAACCAGCCACAAAACTGCCAGCCATCAATCAAACCATTAAAAAGAATGCACCACAAAATGAGTCAAGTCAACGCCACCTACAAAAATCCGTTGGCTGACAAAGGAGGGTCCCAAAAAAAAGAATCAGAGAGGGTTCAGAATTGGGGTGTTTGCACCGAGATAAAAATTGGGTCAAGAAATAAAAAAAATAAAAAATTAGAAGTAAGAAAAAAAATATTTTTCCTTTAAAATAAATTGTATTTTTCATATTTTCCTGGTAATTTAAAATTTGTATGATATCAATTTTAATCAATTACTTGTAAATTTAGTCTCAAATTTGTCTCTGTGTAAGAAAGCATTCCCCCCAAAAGAGACTGGCGAAATTATCAGCAAACATGTTGATTGTTATTGATCAGCGCTGTTGATTAAAACGACGGGATCCCAAGTTGCCTTTTTATTCTCGATTTCAGAGAGGTTCGGGATCGGCCTGGGACATCTGATATTTCTGGCCTGGGTGGCCGTCAAAGCGACACTATGTCGCCTGTCAAAATTCTTAATCAAATACGCGGCGGAATGTCATCATTATGCATAAAAGCGAGCCTCCACGGAGACTCAGCTCCTTCTTTCTGAAGACTGCCGCTTTTGTGCAGACATTTACAATTACACGGGCGGCGGTTGGAGGGGGTGAAAGGGGGTGAAAAGGGGCTCCTGCTGCCACCTTTTCTAGGCCCCTTTACCACTTGACAGACGGCCAACAACATTTGCGCCACATTTACTTCACACGTTGCCGTCGTCTCAAGCCAAAAGTCTCTCCCTTTCGCTGTCTGTGACATTTTAATCGCATTTGCTAAAACTCACTGAACAATTCGCCTTTTGAGGGGGACTCAAGAAAGGGTTGGCTCATAAAATAGTAGCACATTTATATACTCTAAAATGAGAAAGCTACATTTGCAATAGATAGTCTCTAAATATAGTAATAGAGACATAGTAAAAACTTAACTTCAAGAAATAAAAATAAATGGTTAAATTAACATTTTAATATAACTTTAACTGTGATTTTTTAGAAGTAACTTGATCAGATTGATCGAGACAACGAGACTCTATAGTTACTATACCCATTTTCATAGACATAATATTCGCTATAGCAACATCAACTTCCAGGTGGAGGCTCCTTCTACGACTGTCATTAAAATAGAGGATCGCAAACGCGCGCGACTCGCACACGCATTTTACGAGTCAGCGGCAATCCGCAAGATCTGCCTCCCATTCCCTCCTCAGTTCTTTTTTAGCTCACCCAGGTGTATTTCTTGGCCCACTGTGACAAAGCGTACACTTAAAGAAAGAAGCCATAATTAATAATAATAAGATTATAGTCCCTAACTACAAAGATAATTTTAACAAAATAAGTAATAATACTATCTTGATCTTTTAAGTTGTTACCAATAGGATTCTTCAGAAATAAAAACGTATTAGCAATAAAATAATAATATTAACAAAATCATATGAAAGATAAATATTAATGATATTTCTTTGGGATATTACAGATATTTATTCATTATCCAATTTAAGAATCCACTGTTTTCTCAGTGCACCCAGAGCCTCTGCATAAAGTTGAGAAGCCCGATTCCGATTCCGAATCCGATTCCGATCCTGAGACTGAGCCCGAGCCTGATGATAGCTTACTTAGTGACTGCGACTCCGTGTGTGTGTAATGTATGAAGCGGATTTCTGCAGGCCGCGTCGCCTTATTTAGGAGATCGTGATAAAAGTTGGAAGTCGCGTTGATTTATGTCAACGCATGGGCTCCGGCTCTCCGGCCGAAGAGTCCCTCACTTCACCTGGGCCGAAAAAAAAGAAGAGAATGCCCCGATCTCATTGAATTTAAGTGCCAAATTAGGAGCAATATTGAAGCACAATTGCCGGAGACTCGGTTCTTATGGGATCTCTTGGGATCTCCCTTAGATTGTCAACCGAACTGAAGTGAGCTGTCACGTTTGCGGTCTGCTTATGTCAGCTTCAGCTGCAACCGGCTGCAGTCCCTCAGATTTCTCAGTCCCGCCTTTAAGCCCTTTAAAATGTGTTGTTATGATCGGGCGGCGGCGATAAGTTTTGCCTTCAGATGGAAATGAAGTTGGAGCCGATTCGAGCCAGGCCAAGTCGCCAAGTTGGAGCTGCGCAATCGCAATCTGGCAGCCTTGCCACAGACTCTAAAGTTACGCGGCATTGGGTTTTAGGTTTTGACTTTCGATGCAAATCATTTTACGTGTTGGCGACATTAAGCGCGAAATGACCCCGTTATCCCACTTGTCATCATCACTTCATAAATTAATGCTAACCGAGGAGGTAGCCAGGAGGCCAGGAGGCCCGGAGATGAGGAGACCAGGAGACACCGGAGACCAGGCAGTGGGTTTTTAACTTATTTTCTCGACCAGGATGGTTTGTGAGGGGGTCTAGAAAAACAGAAGTTGTGCACCAAGGAAAAAAGGGGATAACAAAAATAATAAAAGTATAAGTAGGTATATTGAAATCCACAACTGTATAATAACAAAAAAAACTTTAATACTAACATTTAAAATTAATTAAACTAAATTAATCATAATAATGTATTTTACAACTCGGTAGTCTTCAGTAATAATCCCAACGAAATTTAGGGAGTTTACAAAAAAATACGGAATTAACATCTAATATTGATTTAGGACCATTCAGAGTAAAGAATACCCTAAAAACAGATTTTCAATTTGGATACCCACCAACACTTTTGTTCTATTCCTTGGCTGTGGAACTTCCGCCCCCCTCTCAATTGGCCTCAAATTTGTGCAGACAAATTGGTGCCTGGGTGCCTTGGACTTGGCCAAAACGAAACCAAGCCAAAAGCAAACTCAGCTCCATCGCCACTGAGACACTCGGTCTGGGACTGCGTCTTTTGGGCGTGTGTGCTCCGCTTTGCGATTACGATCACTTTTAGATCCAATATATCAGGGGCGCGCTGACGTCGTACATTGGACGACAATTGATATAAGTTGTGGTGAAAAGTTTAGTGGCATTCAACGATTGCTTTGCTAGATTAAAAGCGACAGGCAGCCGAAGCTGGAACTGCGGCTGGGAAGTGAACATGGATTGGTTTGGGCTTGGGGCCGGGGCTGGAGATCTGGTCCTGGAGACCTGGTCCTGGACCTCGACCGGGATCTGAAGTCTTGGCCGGCCACAAATCTTTTCGGCTCCGCCACAATCAAAATGCCAAGTAAGACAAACCAAAGGCAACTGAAAAAATGCGGAACAAAAATAAATAAATAAAGGAAAATAAGTTAAGAAGCAGGCAGACAAGTCAGCAGACAAATAGCCGCGAGTTTGTACGTGCCGCTTTGGAATCCGTTCAGTTATACATACATATGTATATAATACATATATAAGTGTGTATGAGGGTGTAGATTGCTTATATAGAGTGCCTTGCTCTCTGCACTTTATGGTAGTTGGGATCTTTTAATTGCAGATACAGCAGCCGCCACAGGAGCGGCCGCCCGTTAGCCGTAAAAAGCTGAATTATGCGATCCTACGTGATGACAACCTGGTGAAGCATTCCAATACATCGCACTGATGCTATCGGATCGGGGCAAACGACTCTCGGGTGTATGAACGTATACATATATGGCCAGACCCACTGTCACTTATTACGTTCAAATTAGGGGAATCCAAACAACGAAGTCGGGATCCCCTTTAAATAATATTTTAAAGCATCTTCTTAATAGTTTTTGGGCACCCATCTCTTTTAAAAGAAAATAAGACATCTGTAATACTCATTCTTATTATCAACAACCTTTTTCTGTTTCCCCCTTCAAAAACTAAGTGCTATTAAAGTGTATTTCATTTTTTTAATCACTTAAACCTCCCTCGTATAGAGTATTTCATGTGTTTATCAGCAAATGACATCTAATAAGTTAGACACCGTCGCTTAACGGGTCCCAAAGTCTGAATCCGAATGCCGAAAGGTCTGATGAGTTGGAATCTGCTGCTGAGGTTGCTGCTCAGTTGCCCAGATATATCTGCTGCTGACTCGTCGCACCTTCGAGATCAGTTTTTATCAGTTGGAGGAGTCTGGCACTGGAACCTGTTGCCAAATATCTCGCTTAGATGTGACTGCGTGAGATTTAGCCGCAGACTTGGATAGAAATTTGAATGAGTCAGTTGGTTGAGAAAACGGTTTTTTCTTTTGGTAGCCACTCAGCGGCTATGAAGAGTGGTGAATCAGGCCATAAAAGAAATCTGCATTTGCACTTTAAAAAAACCCAAGTTGTCACCTTGTGAGAAACGGAAATAATGATTGCGCTACCGAAGTGTTGAATCAGTTTTGGGCCTGGCTAAAAAGAAGACCGAGATTTATAGAGATTAGGTTTATGTTATATAATTGATAGTGGTGTAATTAATTGAATTGTTTTGGGAAATTTTTAGTTGTATGTTGCAAAATGTCCTATAAATTCATTTGCATTGTGGGTGTACTTTCTGTAGTATTATATAATTTTTTGGTTGACTGCGAGTGGGTGGGCAGTGGCTCGCCCCTGACCATTGGCGATATGTGTCGTATCGCAAGGGATCGGCTTGGTTTAGTTCACTATTGGCTGGGCCTCGGACCTAAACCAATGTGCGGCCAACAATATCAGCGGGTGACGGCGCACACAGCGGGCCTCCGTTTGGGCCTCCTTTCTGACCCGGATTTGACTCTGAATGTGACTCCGATACCACCGATACCAGCGACTCCTTTTCGATGCCATTCCGAAGTCCAACTGCGTGGCCGTCGTCCTTTTGGCCGGGAAGGAAGGTGGAAACAGTTTAGGTTAATGCCATAAGCAGCAGCAGGAAGCGGCGGATGCAGCAGCAGCCTCTCCAGCGGTTAGCTGGAAAACCACACGTGCCTCGGAAGGCGACCACATGCCGCTCCACAGCGGAGGTCAAAATAATAGAAGTGCCACCGAGAAATGCGAGACCAATCGCAGTGCAAGCCAATTGCGAAAAATCACTGCTGCTTACCTTGTTCTTTGGGCAAGAAAAGCAATATCTATTGCTCGTATGTATATTTAGTTTAAAAAAACATTTTAAAAGAAAATGGCTTTGAAAAAGAAAATAATTTAAAGTGTTTACAAATCTTCAGTTATTAGAGGGAAATTAAATATAAACTTTTAGATTATAAAGCACAACTAGATTTATTTTATTTTAGTCAAAAAATAATAATTAATTGCTTGTTAAATTCTTTAGATAATCGAGTAAGTATAAAAGGTATTAAAGTAAAATTGTCGATATTATTTTTCTTAAGAAATTAATTGATTTGGTTTATAATTTTTTAAGAAATATTTTCATTTTTCTTAATATTTTACATTTATTTAGTTCTTTACTTTATTTTCTTTCAAAATAATAAATCTATTGAACTCTATTGAACGTTGACCTGGTCGTCCTACCTATAATTCTGACCACTTTTGTACCTGCGAGATAACCACAGGCCACATCCCGACCACAGGCCCTATATCTATATGTCTATATGTCCTGGCCCACACTCGCCACAGTAGCTGTTCCAGCATTCGTTTCGCATTTGGAAACGCTTTCATTATGTGCAACTCGCCGTGGGTTTGGTATCTTCTTCTCCCTTCTCTGGGATCCTGCCGCGTAGTGCTAACATTTAAATTTGTGGAAAATCGAACCTGAAATCGGAGTGAGGACTCCCTCCGCGGGGCAAATGTTACGGCTTATCAAAACATAGTCAATATTTAATTAACACGAACGCAGCGGGCCAAAGGGAACAGTGAACAGGGAATTTCGAGTTTCGAACTTGAGAAATGATTTATGATCGCATGTGAAATTATATATGCTCCTCTCCTTTACCCGTCGGAATTCTGGTATTTACCAATTGTGCGAGCCGACAAAGGAGCAGTTGGTCTTAATAGTTTGCTTAATTGTCGGTAAATAGTTAACCTAAATGCTCGGCAAACGTTGCGATGAATTGATTATCGCATCCCTCACAGGTACAGTGGGTTCTCGCAAAGGGGAGATACCAGCCACACATCGAAGGTGAGAAGTTTCCTGAACACACACAGTACACCCACGTGCTGTAGATAAGAACTCGATCAGAAAGCAAACGAAATATATTGAAATTTTGGTGTTGTTTCAAAATGTTTCAAAAGTATTTTGTATTCAAAATTCATTTTAAAATATATAACGCTAGCAACGTGGAAGTCAGAATATAAGAATTAGAACGAAGGCAATTATTTAAGTCTAATCGGCTTTTATACTGTAGGAAATCAATACTTTTTGTAGATATTTCTCGCACAAATGAAAATTAAAAATTTGCGCTTTTTTTGATACTATGATTTTTACTATTATTAATATTAAGATTAGCATAATAAATAATATAATAAATTCCATAACTTCGTGTAATTTAATTACAGAAAAATAGAAGATCTGAAAATCACCAAATCATAAAAAACTTACATCATGCGCGGATCCACGGGCGGTGATATATCACCCCCCACTCGGGTGAAAAATGCAACAAAAAATTGTTCTTATATCACCCCCTACAACAAAATCCTAGATCCGCCACTGACTTACATGTACTATATTTTTAGAACAAGCACATCTACTTAAGAATATAAACCTGAGATTGAACTTTTATGAATAATTAGGAAAGATCGGCTATGTTCCACACCTTTGGCTTTAATTTAAATTTAAAAATATTCCCATTCTCCGCTTTTTAGCTGAGACACCTATTTTAACAGAACTACGATAAAAAAAACATAAAAAACTATGTGACTTCCCATAAATCCTTTCTCCTAACTTTTCCTACAAAGTGTCCTAATATTTCCAATAGACACTAATTGTCAAATTCATTGCAGTTTTAACCAATTTATATTCCACCATAAAATACACATTTTTGTAGGGTTTTTATGATTGTATTTTCTTTTAATTGTATAAATATGATTATTTAATTACTTATTATTTCGCCGTTTAACATTAGGTTTATTTATAAATTGCTGTTTATCGTTTTAGCTGATTTATTCGAGGAAAATAAAACAGAAAATGTCCAGAGTGAGGATGGCATTATTAATTAAATCATTTTTTATTATAAATAGCGGAAAACATTTACAATCTTATTGCCGGGCACTTAAAAGAAGGAAACAAAAACAAAAAACAATTTTTTCGTTATTTTTCGTTGATTTTACGCACAATTTATCGCTTGTCTTTCTATTTATTTTAAATTTAAACTTAAACAAAACAATCGCATATCGTAATTATTTATTTAATAATTGTTTTCATTATTATTATTAATTATTATTAATTTTATGTAATACATTTTCAACGTGTTTTTTCATTCGTTTTTAAAATACAAATACTTATGATGTATGTGTGTGGGTGTTTGTTTTTTGATTTCTTTCATTTTTAATAATATTATTAAATTGTAATTAATTTGTATTATTCATAAAAATATAGCGAGAGTGGGTGTATGTGTAAATCTTTAATATTGTTTAAGGCAAGATAATTGCAGCTGATTGTTGTCGCATGTTGCTGATGGTGTAGGTGTGTTGCACGTTGCATGTTGCTGGTGTGTTGCTCTGTGTGTGGCTGCTGTTGCCTGCATTTTTAAAAGCACAAGAAGCTTGGGCTTAATTGCACTTTCGCTGACAACACGAGCAACACATGTGAGAAAGCCAGCAGCAACATGTTGCTGTTGTGTTGCATGTGTTGCTGTTAGGTGTTTTAGTGAACTCTGTTGGGATTTCCTGGATCTTCTGCTGTTGCGTGTGTGCTTTTGCTGTTGTGGATTGTTTATATGTTGGTTAGCAGTTTTTTAGAGCTGCCGAGTCTTAATGTTCATTATTGCAGGTAGAAGTTTTCCAGATGTTATTTGTTTACCTTACTGCAGCTAAGAACATTTATAGATATTGCAGTTCTTTTCCTAACTTTGTGTGCTTTTAAATGCTGCTTTTAAGGATGTTGCAATCTCTCAGTTATTAGATGTTGCATGTTGCTGGTTTTTGTTTACTTGTGCTCCTTCATCACTTTCCGAAGCAGCCACGCCCACAAGTGTCCATGTGTAGATTTCTGCAAGTATTTTTGATAATATGGGGCTGCTGTTGCAATGTTCGCTGCAACTGTTGCAACTGTTGCAACTGCTGTGGTGCTGCGCCTGCGCAACATTTGGATATTTTTTTGTCTGCTGTTGATGGGGGCGTGGCAAGTGCATTGTATAGACCAGATAACCGAATAGATTGAAAACCAACACCTGAACTTAGCATTCCATTCACTATAATCGCTTGTCGTGGCTGTAGATTGCATCTTGTAGTTTAAGCAATATTGCAGTTGCTGCTGTTGCAGGTATTTTTATATATATTTAAAGAGTGGTGCATGAAGAAGTAGGCGGGGTGTGTTGCAGTTGCCTCATCAGATCCCATTCATTCAATTTGTGTGTGTAAGATATAGCTGTGATATTGCGTGCTGTTGTTGGTGCGGCGGTGCTTAGATATCGGTTTTACTTTATATATTGCTCTGTGTGTGTTTTTTATATATATTTATATATATGTTTATATGGTATTTAAGCTTATCGCCAAACACACTGACTACATCTACAAATAGAAGAGAGAGAAACAGAAAAATAGAGAATAATTCGTGATGTGGAAAAAAAATTTCAATAATTCTTAGTAATATTAACAAAGCGTTGCTGACTTTCCAAAAAATGTTTTCGGTTTTTTCATGGCTGGTTATGTGTTTATGTATGTATACGAGAGTGTGCTGATATTGTGATTAAGCTTTTTATTCAATCAAAAAAAGCTTTTGCTTTGGGAAATTCGGGAGTTATCTTAACTTTTTCGGCTAGGTCTGTTAAATGTATCGACTTTATTGATAAAATAACTTTTTCTATATTTAAGCTCCATTTTATCAAGGTTTCCCTATATATTGTTGAATAAAGTTTGAATAGATATAGTTGTTTAAAGTGTTTGAAAAAAACTAAGATGTAATTCAACCTGTCAGATCAGAGAGAGAATTAAATACCTACTGTTTAGCATAGCAATTTTTTAATAAATAATGTTTATGTATATTTTCCTGGTATTGCCGTGCAATTATGCATGAGCTACCTACTGTATTCTACATTAATATTTATAGATACCAGGGGACTTTAACTTTCCCTACGTACTTATAATAATTACAAAAATGTAAATACCTACAAAGAACTTATCCCAAAAACAAATTTTCACTTTTTATTGTAATATTTTTTTAAATTTCTCATTCTCACCTAATAATAATATTTATATTATTTTTTCTGGCGTATTTTAAGGAAAAATAATTAAAATATATATTTTATTTTATATAACCAACACCATTGAAAAATAACTTATTTTGGGTAGTTGCAGTAAGCTAATTTCATGCATTATATTCTTGGATGTTTGTATATTTACACGCATAAATTAATCATATTGGTCTTTATCGATTTGACCCATACTTTGTTTCGTATAGAAGCCAATAATGATTCATATTGCTTTTATATGATTTTCATTAGAATACCTTAATAAGTATTTAACTATTTTCAAATGAGAATATATCTTTTATTTGTGATATTAGATTGTAAACAATATTACATATGGCTATCTAAACATATAGACTTGAATGGACTTTAAAAATTAATTTAGCAATTAACAAGGAATAAAGTTTTTAATGGAATAGTTAAAAATTAATCTGCATAAAAATCATATAAAATCAGATTTAACAGGAAAACGTTTTCTGTGCAGCAGTAATGGGGTGAATTTGGACTTGAGGACTTGGGAACTTAGGAACTGGGATATTGCTTACCTGTGCTGGCGCAGGTTGTCCCGCTGCTTGAAGTACTTGCCGCACACCTCGCACGAATAGGTGATCTCGGGGGACTTGTGGGTGCGCTCGTGGATCATCAGGTTGTACGGCTTGGTGAATCGCCGCTGGCAGTACTTGCAAATGAACTCGCACTTCGGACGCATCTTGCGGCGGAAATCGGACCGGCAGTCATCGTTGTCGATTCGCATTACAGCAAACATTTTGACAGGCGATATGTGTACTTCTGCTCGGCGGTGTTGAGTGTTTGAGTGCTTGAGTGGGGTGCTCCAAGTGTGGCTGCTAAATATTGCTCGGGGCTCTCCAAGCCGTATACTCGCGCTCTCGGCAAATGGGTATTTCTGTAGGATCCACTCCCGCTTTTCAGCCCTCGCTCTATTGCGCTCAGTTTGGCTCCACAGAAGGGGGTTTTCCACTCAATGGGGCTTATTTTCTCGCCACCTCTAATCGCTATCTACCCAGATAACACCGCGTTTAATTGCTGCCTTTTTGGCTGATTGGTCGGTGAAAAGCGGCAACGTCGCTTCCTCTTCCTCCTGCCGGCTTTATCTTTTTGGCCCGTATATCGCTGCTCTGTGATTTCACCTCTCCTCCCCTTTTTTTCACAGTTTTTCACGGGTGACCAGTAGGTGGTGTTGCGTTTCGGTGGGCGTTATTTATTTTTTTCCTCTCCGCCGACTTTTAGGTTTGGCTTTTAGTTTATGGCGCACTTTAAGGCAAACACCTAAAACAGAGGGAGACGCAAAGTTTAAATAAAGTTAGCAACGCCTGCGACAACTTTTATGGGTTAATAAATTTTAAGCGAAATATATATAAATGTCCCGGCTTATATCTAAACAGCCGCGGTCAAATGAATAGCAACTTAAATTCGTGATTTCGATTAATTTCGTATCACATTTCAGAGCTATAAACAAACTTCAATTTATAAACTTAATGTCTGTTAAATTCAGATAGTTAGAGTTTAAAAAAGTGGTGTACCAATTCTTAAACCATTTTGTTAAGGAAAAGCCAAGTTATCAAGGAACAATGAGTGGTATATCAAAGAAAATTAATAATTTGAGTCATTAGATTTCTCGTATTTAGTAACACTTCTGCTACTAATATTGTATTTAGCTTCTGTTAATCAACAACACTAATTTATGGTTAAACCCAAGTGTCATTACTTTGACCACAACAGTGTGCATATGTGCGGCAACAACAATATGTCGAGATCACGCAACATGAAATCGGCAATGACTCATTAAAAGCAACCAAATCCGCACCTCGGACGCGGTGTTGACATTTACAAATCACCCCGACGTCCAGACAACTGTTTTTCACAGTTGCCAACCTTCGGCGGGCTTTATAATAATTTGTCTTCAACGACACCAACGAGTGTTCACCGTTGTCTCTGGGTTTACATACTATAGTACTTGTATACATTTTCTTTTAAATTTTTTAGCGAAGTTCATTGACGGAAGTTTATACTTCCGCAAACACAATTATTCAATTAGTGGGGTAGGTACTTATTTGAGTACCAACTTTCTGTACTTTTCACCAAGAGTATACCAACCTATTTAAGAAACATATAAACAACTGTTCTCTCAGATTTCATAATATCCAAATAGCTTACTAGCTGGAACTGCCATAAAATCATTGTTAAAGAAATGCCCTTAACAAAAAGACACCCCATACCAAATGTAATAATGTTATCTCCATTAATACCCAAGTTCCCATGGTCGGTTTGCATTTCTAAATTAACTGAGTCATCTCGCTGGCATGCCAATGCCTTTTGAAAACTCCCCCGCCGCGTTATGACCAAGTACAGTTGCCAAAATCTCCCTGTTTTTGGCCACTTCATTAAGGTGGCGCTGTAACAAGTTTATTTTTAATTGGCGCCTTGCGTAGCCGATCGAAATTTATGCCCATCGATGCGCTTTTTCCCTTCTCACCCGCGCGGTAGTTAACAACTGTTATTTTTTATGTAATTTTATTTTTGTCATTTCGGCGCCGCTGGATTTCTGGATTTTTCCCCCTGGCCTCTTCGTTTTGGGATATATATTTCCCAGATTTACTGGCCTTTTTGTTTCGCTCGGGGTATTCGGGATCTTTTCTGCGCGAAACAAAAGCCAGCGCTGACTGGTAGCGACAAGCGTCTCGGCAAGACCCGATTTCGATATTTATTTATATGTTATGGTGCTTTCAGCTCGCAGCTGGAACACTTTTGGGAATGGGAATGAGAATGGGATTGGGATTCGGATTCGGATTCAGATGCGGAATGGGAATGGAAATGGAAATGGAAACGGGTACGGTTTGGGGAACGGCGATCGGGGAGCTAACGTTGACAACAAAAGGCAAAAGTCACAGCGGGTGCTGCACCAGCCGCAGACGGTACGTAGTTATTGTCATTATAACATTAATGCCCACTAAACATATTCAAATTATAACACTGGGCCTCGCTTGAGTCCGGCACTCAGAGAAAATGGTTCTTCATTTGAGTTATATACTTTGTTTAGCATTATCCTGTTATTATAATAAAATTCTAACCTTAAGATCTTTTAAAAACCTAAAATGTTATATCTTCCACGATTCTTTATATAAATTAGATTTAATTTACTATTTTAAAATATCCCCGATTTCTTCTAGTTCTTCTAAAAATTGTACTCTAATCTCCGAACTTTCAAATATAACTCCTCTTTTCGATACCCCTTTTTTCCCCAGTGGGCGCGGTGCAGAGGTTCGGGCTTGGGTCGCTGATCGCATTGGTCATGTCTGGCGGGAGACTGAGACTCGGCTCAGATCGGCTCAAAAGCCTGGCCAAAAGAGAGACTCCTCCAATGTTAATTTGTGTACACAATGTGGCGTCACATTGGCATTTTAACGCCGTTAATCATGCGACACAGGGCGCCTGCATAAGGCCATCCATTCGATATGGATTCTTTTGGGTCCGGGTCTCTCCGCTCCGATCGGTCTCGCATTTGGCCATGCCTTGCTTTGGATTTGGACTCGGATTCGGATTTGGCCGTGGATTTGTATTTGTATTCAGTTTGTCTCTGGGAGCGTGGGCCTAAGTGGAGCACCATTAGCCACGGGTTGCTCTCCGGGGTTAAGCACTCTATTTGGCCATTTGCTGGATGCGTCGAATGACGATGGAATTGTCTGAAGCCTTGGGATAACAGAGGGAAAACCTTCGAGAGCGGTGAAATTCGAGCTGACAATTGAGTGAGCCCATCAATTTGGAAGGTTAAGTGAGTTGGGGAATTTAAATAATAAAGGTTTCCAATGGCAGAAGGACTAACCTATTGCGTGATAAGTATGCGTTCTTAAAAATATTTACGGAAGATGAGATTAGTAAACATTGAGTATTTTCAACTGAAAACTACTATGAAACCAGAATAATACATGAATTTACCAGGGATAACACATCAAAGTCAATCTCAAAGCCTGTACACATCCTTTAAACTTCCCTATGTTCAGTATACCCAATCTTACGATCAACTAAGCAGATCTTTCTAATCCGTTGAAAATCCAAGCCAAACAATCACCACAACTCATCGGACAACCTGTGCAAAATTATGCCAAAATCCAAACTTGGCACCTTTTCGATCCTGGATTCCGTGCGATCTCCAACTGTTAGTATTTGGCAACTGCGAATAGCAATCCGCTTAAGCGAAAAACGAACACCCACAGAACCGGAGGGAAACTGCCCAAATATTGTATAATAAACTGTTGTCCAACGCAAAGATAATCCCATTAATCCGCACTGAAAATAATTAGTGTTGTACACACACACTTTTTGGACGGCCAGGTTGAGATATGGAGATCTGGAGATCTGACGATCTCTGGGAGATCTTTTGCACAGCATGATCCTGACTCTGGACTTTGGGTTTCCGTGTGAAGGGCATGCGAAAGGCGTTAATGCTGCGTGAAATTAGATTTGCACCGATGGGAAAGAGAAATAAAATGGCAAACTGCAAACAGAGAGTGAGATTATATATGGAAGAGATCTGTGGCGAGATGCCAGCACAAGAAGTGCAGAGTAAGTGCGTCGGGGACTTCCACGAATACGAACCTCGGACCTCGAGAGTTACAGTTTAACACCCCGAGATAAATGTGTAGCGGTATGGGCGATAACAGGCTCAAAAACTGGGTCCAAAAAAGGGCTCAAAGCAGTGACACACACGTCGAAGGACGTGGGATATGGTCAAAAGCGATTACCACACTTCTTTCACCTCTCATCTCTGACCATCCCTTTATGTTTTTTTTACTTTTTTTGTAGGAGGCGGACAGTGAGTTGGCAAGGTGCCATTAAAAATTACAACCGAAAAGTGAAAAAAAAGAAAAAACCGAAGCGAGAATAAATGACAATAAAAGGACATAAGGCTGGCAAGACAAAGGCACCGAAGTCCATTTGATACGAATCTAATTGTGCTAATGGCGCAGAATTCCCGGGAAAAACACCCACACACACACGGGGTCCTGTCCTGACAACAGAACCAATAAGTCGGTGGAAACAATTAGGATATGTGGCAGTGCCACTTCAGCGCGAACAAAGGATGGTAACCCCAAACACAAACACACCACAAGATACAAAGATACAATGATGGAATGGCATGAGGGATCGGGATCTCCTTTAGATCCATCGCAAATCGGTTGGGAATTTCGGGACGAAAGAAAGTCGATTTCACCCGCTTCTCACCTTCAGCCGTTAAGATATGACAGTTGCTCAAAAGTCGGCGCAGATTAGCTGCCAGCTGAGCCCATTTACCGTAATCGCTTAGCTAATTAGACTCTAATTGATGAAGGCCAACGGGCGGTCCAGACGAGGTCAAAGATCAGACAGACGGAAAAGAAATGGTCGCGAGAAAAGCGGTAAAAATTCCAGAGTTCCTCAATACAAACAGCAAGAAACCAGAACCAAGAAGTCGCACATAAATTATTTTTTAACAGTTCCTAAATTGTTCAAAAAGGTGACATGGAGAAAAAATTCTTTAAAAATGCAGTGTTCATATTGTTAAGATTAAGTTTTAAAAGTTCCCTTCGAGTCATGGGTTTGTGGAGACTTTTTAACACTTGTTTTGAGGGAATGAGAAATAGAAAAAGATTATAAACACCTACGAATAGTTCTGATTTCTACATTCTCCCTCTAGAATCATGGGAGTTTTCGCACAAGTGTTGGCCACTTGATAAACTCTTTGGTATTTCAAAAAACTTCGACATTCACCAAACTTTTTGAACATCTGTTGGTAGCTTGAGCCGTACTCATTGGTATTTCATAATCGAATGAAAAAAGCGCAACTCCATGACTCATAGTTAAAAAACTTGTACCAAAACGGCTGATGATGATCTGTCTGACATTCTTGGCGATGATTCGCTGTGTTTTGTGCGTCTTGTGATCAACCTTCGACAAACTAGGCTTTTGTCCAATCCCAAAGAAGTTTCTTCATGCTGACTCATCAACTTTATGAGCTTCCATTCTTTCGATTTCAACAAATGCCGACGGCTTTATGAGTTGCTAGAGGATCTGACACTTGTTGGTACAGGAAAATCTTGGTAATATAAGTTATTCTATACTACAAATCTATTTTTTGCCCTTTTCATAACAGAAATGCAAAAACATTCTGTTTTATTTGTCAATAATTTTTTGCATTGATTGAAATTTAAGTGTTGAAAGTTTTCAAATAAAATTTTAGTTCAGAAAATGTTTTTTTCCACAAATTGTATCCTTAATAATAATGTTAGATGGGGAAATGTTTGATTTTATAAATACTAAGCAATTAAAGATTTTGAAATTTGTGTTAAGACTTTGTAAAATTCTTATATAATTATATAAGGAATAATTCAAGAGATTTCCCATTAATGAAGATAACCCCATTTGAGAATTTGTGTCAAGACTTATGGGTAAAAACTTTTTACAATCCAATAGGGAAATGTTCAAACTTGGCGTCCGCCATTTTGGCAAATGGCGACACTTTCTCACGCACACAGAGGCCAAAAAAGCTCCGTTGGCCACACGCACGCCATATTAGACGCATCGCCCTCTCTCCCTCTGGCGCACCAAGTGCCCAAGCAGAGAGGCCCGGGCAGAAAGAGAGGGCGATACACGCACCCGTGTTACGTGTGGGGTTTTTACTTGTTCTTCTTTGCTCAGTTTTCAGTTGTCCAATGAAAGCGGCGTAAAACTGGTAGCGAAACAAGTGTGGAAGGGGGAAGAACGACGAGCAGAAGAACACGAAGAACGCCATTGAAGAGAGAGGCGGAAGAAAGACTTACCCAATGGGATTGCACTGGAATTACGCGTTCTTCGGGGTCGAAATGTGGCTTTAACCGATTTCTTTAGCTGTTTTTCCGATCGATTTTCGTATGTCCGTTGGTAAGATGAATCGATTTGTATCTCTTTTGAAGGTACTCGCGAAGGAACTGTTACTGATGTTGTTACTGATACTGATGAGAGGGAACTCTATATACGCACGCTCGAGCGGCACAAAGTTGAATGAATGAATGCTACTAATAACTGAAAGAAATAGTAGTCGCCTCTGCCGCCGTCCTCTGTCGGCGTCGCTGCCGGCGTCGCTGCTGGCAACTTGAGGAAGCGAGATCATCGCTCTGTCCCTGTCTGTTACTCAATTCGGTGGCACTGTGTGAGTGTGTGCAAGTGTGTGAGTCATCCGAAGAGAAACGAAGCAAAACGAAGACCAGTAGCCGAAGCTACTGCTCATGCGCAGCGCTCGCTAGCCGTCTCTTTCGCTCGCCCTAAGTTCTTATGCGTAAGTACAGTAGCTGGCAAACAGAAGCCACAAAATGGCGTCGCTTCTAACGGAAGCCGAAACGAAAAAGCCACAAAATGGCGTCACCACTTACCTATTGCAAAAGCTCGAAAATCCTTTTGCTATTTGCAAAAGCAAAGCACAAATAAAATGCGATTTCTGTTTGGTAGCACTGTGTTGGGTAATATTATTAATAAAATATATTTCACTTCCGAACGCTTCTGTGCGCGAGAGTCAACTGCAAAGTTACGATCGAAAACTTCAGCTTGATGGGTTGAACTTTTTGTGTTTTTCCTTTTTTCGTTACCCTCTTTTTTTAACAGCCCTCTCTCGGCTGGCTGTCTCTTTCCATCGCACTGCCTTGGTCGAGTGCGAACGAGTTTTGAGTGTTTCAGCTGATTGGTCAGAGGAAATGAGCTAAAGAGCGGGCTGAGAGAATGAACGGGAGAGTGAGCGAGCGAGCGAGAGAGGGCTACCTGAGTTGAGTGGTTTCGAAGGCGTTACCTGAGTTGACTGTTAATTAAGCTTAAGTAAGTCAACATTTCAATTAAGTTTGGGGTACTAATGAGTGAAAGGTGTGTTGGTGAATACAAGTTTTAATATATCCAAGATTTCTGGGCATTTCCTTGGACTCCCTCTCTTTCCTTCTAGCTGCTGTTTAGTTATAATAGTAACTTTCTTTCACTTATACCTGTGCATATTTTTATAGATGTGGGCGTGGCTTTGGGCGGCGCTCTGTCTGTCCCTCTCTCTGGTTTACCCTCTCTCTTTCTCTCTCACCCTCTTTTTAACTGCTTCTTAACCCGTTTTGTGTGCGAGCGAGAGGCGAAGCATAAAAACCAGTGGCAGAGCAGAGCAACCGTATTACGCAGCACTGAATTTCTTGTATATTTTTCCTCGTTTTTTATTTTTGTGGAGCTCCATTTTGTTTTTAGGGCCTGGGAAACTTTTTCTCGCATTTCCTTTGGCTTTGCCGCCTCCGCTTTTGTTGTTTCTCTTCTTCTTGTGTGGCCTCTTTAGACCCAAAAAAAAATAATACAAAAAACACCATATTGATGGTCTGTTTATCTTTTCTGCCTCACCATATCTGTTTATCTTTTACGATTTCTCAATGAAAACTGAAAAATTGTGTCTTCCATTCAACAAAAAACTTCATTAACTTAACACCCAGTGTTTTTAATTAAGTGCGCCCGAAAAGGATTGTTTTTAATTAAGTTTTCGCCTGTCCATAAAGTTTAACAAATTATTTTCGACTGCTTTTGGGCACTTTTAAGTGCAATCCGTTGGCAACTCCACTTTGATGGCTTCATCTTTGTCCGCCTCGCTTTTGTTTTTTCTCCGTTTCCCTCTGTCTTATTGTTTTTCGGATCAAATTTGCATATTTTAAATGGGCAATCAGCGGACTCGGAAAGGAGACGTATCGACAATTGCGAGGAGCTTCTTTATAAAGGAGAAACTAATTATGAAACGGCCAAAGAAGACCCAAAAATGGCATTTTTTGAGACTTAATTTCGGAGGTATTGAATATGATGCAATATTTCATTGGATGTGGAAAGATCTTTACCATACAATAATAATTAAATAAGAACTAGTGACTATGTTGCTATGAACATAGCTTCCACCGATTTCTCTTCATTTTATTAGAACGAAAAATAGCATTATTCCATATTCCAAACTCATCTATCATCTGCAGACAATCTGTCACTTTAAAACCCCTGAAGTTTGCCCAAATACCTTGCCACAACTTTCTCAATCTATCAATAAACAAAGTTAAGGCCAGAAAAAATTCCTACGACCCAAAATCTTGCCCCAGACAGTGCACACAAAAGTATTAAGTTTCATTAATTGCCAAAATTAAAAAGGCAAACCGAATCGGTAAAAAAAGAAGACTGGTGAAAAATTCAAAATTCATACGGCAGCGATGCGGTCACATAAATTTTCAAGACCAACAAAGACCACGGCTGAGAGCAGAGACAGATGCAAAAAAATATAATAAATATATACACGAAAATATACGGATGAATCTGTGGAAGCAGGCAAATCTCGAAGACGTGGGCGTTGAATGGGATCCGTTTGGGGTTTTTTCGGATTCATTTTTTATACTTTTTGGTTAATAATAATGAAACTGGACCGCAGCCACCGCAGCAAGGCGTTGTCAACAGTTGGCGACGACGAAGCTGATGATTCCGATGATGCTGATGATTCCGATGATGACGAGGCCCGACTTGGTTCCATCTTCATTTCTTCATTTGGCACACGGTAGTTGGCTGAGTTGTCATTTAGCTTCGTGTCTCTGGGCCTCATTCAAGGTGTGCGAGTGCTAAAAAACTGGGGGCATCACTTCACTGAAGAAAAATCGAGACACCTATCACATAAGCAATAGAGATTTACTCAAGTTTTAAATAGAATTCTGACGGAAATTAAAATGTAAATATTAAATCTTGGTTTTTAGTATGACAAAATTGCATTTAATCTGTGTATAATTTTTATTAACCAACAAAGTTTTATTTTTGCGGCCAAGTAAAATATTTAAACAATTTTTTAAAAAGTTATGTTAAAAAAAAACCCATTGTGATTTAAGATTAAGAAGGAAACTAATAGATTAGTTGGTCAAAAGAAATACACCGCACTTATAAGGATTTTTTCCAAGTGTGTCATCTCCCCACCAAAGTCGTGACTTGATTTATTTTTTTGGCCCGGTCTTGTGTTTTCACATAAATTTGAATTATGGTCGGCTGGCTCGTAAAGTCGCTGGGTGATGTGTCTATTTTAACAGTTAGTCGGGGGACGGAAACCGAACGGCGAACGATCTATCAATGAATCCGCAGCTGAATGAACTGGCCCGAACAAAACTTGATCGGATCCTCATTTGATATGCAGTTTCGATCTTCAGTTTGTATGCTAATTTTCGTTGTTCGGGTTTCGGTTTCAGACCGCGTCCATTGTTCATTTTTGGCTGTTTGCCGTGCGGTGTTTTATTTAATTTTAATTTTTATTTCGTAAATTTTAAATTTGTTGTCACTTCTGTGGGAGCAGACGAGGTTTTTCCACTCTCCCGCCGTCCTTTGTTGTTGTTTTTTATTATAATTGGGTGCGGTTCGCAGTGGTTCGGTAGTATTTCTGCAGAACTCCATGAATCGATCCTATTGTTCAGTTATAAAAAATAAAACAGTCGCACACACACGAATATCTATATTTTTTTGTGAGGCAGCCGCTATAGAAATTAATAAAATTTATGGTTTATTTGGAATTCTTGTTCGTTTTTTCAGTCATTAATTTGCCATAAAGAAGTAGGCAAAGTGTGTGGCAAAAGCTTTTAAAGTGGGTAGACAGGAGGGAATCCATTGTTCAAATGGATGTTTGTTGTTCGTTAAGTTTTAAAATCAATTTCGAGTTTGATAACTTAGTTAGATCAAACATCTTGTATTCAAATTGTTTGTCCTGAATACTTACAATAACATGATTTCATCATTAAATCACTTGACCATTTATTTTGAGTCCGTTTAATGATCAAATGGGACAAATGTCTTCTAAATAGGTTATTTACCATAAAATCACTCAACCACTTGACGCCAAGAACATAAAAGCATCCCCACCCAAAAATGGACCATTGTAACTCGGCTCTTATCACTGACCAATTGATCTGAAAAGGTGTCAACCCATGTCTCTTCGGTGTCTAAATAGAATTTCCTCATTTCCCGTACCGCTTTGTGCTTTAAAACCTGTAAATGGCGTTATTTTCTTAGGAACACAATCCCCATTCTATACAAATTACCAGCCCACATCTTTTTGAACATTTTCACCTGGATTCTAGGTGATTTACGGTCTATTTAGTTCTTTGGTCTTTTCCTTAGCGCCACACGAACTTCCGTTCCGAACATGGGGGATATATAATCTCGAAGGTGTCGCCTGCGTGGGTGTCACAAATTCAATTCGAAATTAATAGGATAGGATAGGGCTAACCTATGCGACATTTAATACTGCTAGCTGCACAGAGACATAAATGGTAGTCTTTATCACTCTTTAAAAAAATAGTATGAAAAAAAGGTTTTATTTTATTTTAAAATACCCAATTTTTGATGTGAAGTAATATCTTTAAAAAATAAAGTGGACAAATTTAATATTCCATTAATAGATCCTGATCCTATTAATAGATTAATTAATTAATTATGAAAATTTTTTTTTTTACTGTAAACCGAGTTGCAACAAAGTGAAAAGTCGAAAAAATGTTTTATTACATTGATTTGCATTTAAAGCGATGTTGGCGGCGGCGTCACTCTGTCCAATTTTGGATAAATGGGCATATGCGGTTAATGCGGGGGGATAGACCAATGATTACGGGCCCCGCGAGCGGTCAAAATGTTGACAATGATCCCCGATATCCCACACCGCGATCAGGTCAAAACCCAACCCAAAAATCTTAAAAGTTTTCAATGAATTTGTTTCTTTCTTTTTCTCTTCCCCATTCTTTCTTTTTTTTGTTGAATGGGAAGCGCCGAAGTTTTCATCCTTCACTCTGGAAACTTTTTTCTTTTGTATATTAGATCATAAATTATGGAACTTTGCATATATGACAAAACAAATAATTTTTTCGGTCTGTCGTGCTTCCAGTAGCCACCCCGCTGGGTCTCGAACCCCCCACTTTGTCTCTCTAGTTGGGCAAAATTTATTAGTTTTTCCATTTTTATTGAGGAATTACAAAGGGAGGGCATCGGGCAAAAGGAATCTCTGGGGTAGGTGGCGCCTTGCTTAGGGATTAGAGGCTTGAAACTCGGAGAGACACAAAAGGGAGACCTATGGAGGAGATCCGATCCCCTCACGATTTATGCTCACAAAATGCCTTTTAGCCAGAGGCTCAAAAAAACCAACTACAAAAAAATAAATTTTTTTCATTCAAAGTCGAAAACGGGCAACAGGTTTTCTTCGTTGTTTTTTTGTTGTGTACAGTGGAACTTACTAGAATAGGATTATATTAAATTAGTTTTACAAAATCTGTTTTTTAAATATATTTATATCCTTTAAAAATACATTTTTAAATTATTCGTTGATTGTTGGTACAAAAACCTTTTTTGAATTATAATTAAAGTCGGTATTACCAAAAACATTTCGATTTGTATGTTTAAAAATCTGTAATAAAATTAGCTTAAAAAGCTAAAAGAACGGTTTTCAAAATAAACAACTTGTTTTGAAATTTAAAAAATTATTAATGATGTTTACCTGAATTCTATGTTATTTCTTTAAAATTGACTAAATTTGTTTTGATACATTTAAGGATTTTTGTTTTCTGATTGTTCATTTTTGTAATTACTGTAAATTAAACAATGAGAAAATGAAATTCATCCGAGTACTCGCACAATAACAACAACAACCATGAGAGCAAGAGAGGCTGATGCCTCCCACAAAGCAGCCGAAGTCAAAAACGAAGCTCAAATCGAGCTCAGGCCGGGCAACAAAAACCACATGAGTGAGAGCTGCAAAGAGAGGCTCCCCTTTTGTTGTTGTCGTTTTCTGTCTCACTGGAATGGCATCCGAGAAGAGAGAGAGAGAGGAGTCCTACCGTGGGAAATGAACAGTAGTCGCCTTTTGGCTTTTTGCACCACCAACAACAACAGCATTAAGAGCAACAACAACAATGAGCAGCAGCCAGTTTACTGACGTTCCTTCTTCCTCCTTCTCCCCCACCCGCCTCCACCCCCTCTTCAAACGCTTCTTCTTCTCTCTTTTCTGTTTTTGTTGTTCGCTGAGTGAGCTTTTGCCATTTCACTGCATCGTTTTGCTTTTGTTGTTGTTGTCGGCGCATTTCAAATAAGCCTAATAATAATGCAATTTATGCCAAGTGGGAGAAGTGCGAAGATAGTGAAAAGGAAAGAGAGAGGAAATGGGAGAGAAAGGTGATGATTTGACATGTGTTAATACATACATATGTTCAATGTACATTGTACACGGATTCATATAAGGTTTACGTATACGTAATATTCTTTATATTATTGTTATTCTTAAGAATTTTAAATTTAAAAATATGATTATATTTTCAGGAATACTTAAAAATGAAAAGTATGTTATGATCAAGTTCGGAAGTATCGGAATTCTGAAGAACAATGATTTAAGTACTTCTGTTCTAATTTCCAATTGATTTAACTATCTCTAATTTTCCACAGGAAATCCACGTGCTCATTATGTTTTTCTTTTGAGTGGCCAGCGGGTAAGGAAAAACCTTTTAGCACCTTTGGCAGGCCGCAGCAAAAATCACAACAAGTTGCGGGCAAAACCGAGTCTACATTTGGCCGAAACACACGCAACCTTAAGAACTCCGTTTTGGCTTATCAGTTGCCGGGCCAAAAAGTGGGCAAACAAGGAATTGTGGGATATGGTTATGGTGTTTGAGATGTGCAAAGTGGGATGCCCGCTGCAGATGCGCAATGTGGACGCGGATGCAGTGGAAAACACCTCTTTACTGGATTTCGAGGGTTTCCCAGGTTATAATTCATTTGCTTAGGCTATGGTTGTGGTTACACTGTGAACAATATGGTTCAATTTATTTATGATATTAATACAAATTCGGAACACACTAAAAGATAATTTGTAAAAACAATAAAAAAAAAATTTCTATAAAGTGTATAAGAATTTGTTATATAATTTATTAGGTTTCTGATTTGTTTCAAAATCCAGTTCCATAAAAAAGAACTAAATCATTTAAATTAATTAAAAAAGTTTGTGCCTAAATATTTAATTGAATGGTTTTATTTATAAAATAAACAATAAATATAAAAAAGTAATTTTATTGAATTTTAATTAAAAGTTTCTTTAACAATTTTCATTTTCATTATTCAATATATTTTATCATCCAATGCGTTTGCCTGTAATTTTTCTTTATGGTATTTCTTCTATTTTTTCTCTCAGTGCACGTCTATTTAAGAGGTAGTTGTGTGGTAGTTGCGGCGTCGTCGGCGGCATCTTTTGTCAAGTACGTGCGCCTCGGACGGCAGTGTACCGCAGCTACTTAGGCGACCTCCGTACCGTTATCTACAATCGATCGACGAAGGATAGGATAGAGATCGCACGCGCTTGTTGTTGTGTTGTTGTGTGTGTGTTTTGGCCGAGGAGCAGATAACAAAGAGGTGATAATTGACCGCCCAATTGGCTTGGCAACCAATTACGAAACTTATCAGCGGCACCGGCAAACGAATCAAACGATCGTCAAAGCGGGCGGGGTCAACGCCGGTGGTCCAAGTGCCATCCCTGTCTTGCCCAAAAGGCACTCAGAAAAAAATTATATTCGAAATAAAATTAGAAAATGTAAAAAAAAAACATGGCCTAGAAAAAATATGACAAATAATTAAAAAATACTTGGAATTTATATTTTATAAAAAGTATGAAACAAATTTAGCATAAAAATCTATTCACTCGAAATAAAACCAGAACCATTATTAATAACAAATTATATTCTTATCAGTGTATTATATTCCAGTGCAGTTATCTCTTTTACAACAACTTTAAACGAGAGCAACCGCACACCCATTCGCGAGGTGTGAAAAGATCGGGCTGGCAGGGATATACCAAAACCCCTATATAATACCACGATGGTATGCTAAGCAGTTCCTTATCAGTTGGGTCTTCAATTTTATGGGTTGTTTGTCAGGTCGGTGGTCTGGTTCTGGTTCAACTGCCGCACCACAATGTCCTGATCGTGGGCATGCACCAGCAGGGCCACCTCCAAGTTCAGTTGCGCAATGTCCTCCTTCAGCTTGGCGATCGATTTCCTGATCTGCTGCACCGAACCTGATAAGTAGGGAAGGGCAATTCAGTTGGGATTAGCACCGTTTAGCAATGTGGGTGGTTTCCGAGGGATCTGTGATTTTCTGTTGACCAGAATCAGGGATCAAAGATGGCAAACAGAGGACGTCTTATCATTGCAGGGCAAATAGAGTGTGAAAGGTGTCGCTGTTAGAGGTATATGGCCCTCGTCCTAACTGATTATGCTATTTGCTATGGATGGGAATAACCAAATGCCTTGCTTTATGATCCACAAAATGAGTTTGGAAAAATAGCTACTGCCTTACTCAAGACAATACCTTATGGGTAATATTAAAAGGTATTAGAATTAGGACTTAATATTGAAAATCAAATGTTAAAAAAAATACATTATTCTTAATATTTAATTTTCGGTTTTTAGTTAAGTCTTAAACACATAAAATAAAATCCCTTAAACTTCACATTATTATTACTATATCTTGGATACTAACGAAATGTGAAGGAAAACGATTTCAAATGTTACCTTTACCCCTATTAGTTTTTTATACTTACTGCCATCGGACATGACCTGTCCACGTCGCTCCATTTCCTCCTTTTTGAGCTCCTGCTCCATCATGACCTCGCTCAGCTCCGCCTGGTTAAATATATATTAGATAAAACTTAAAATACCCATAATAATCATAATAAAATCTTTACAAAAATTAAAAAAAAAATAAAATTAAACTGAAAATTAGTTAATAAACAATATTTAAAATACAAATACCATCTGCTTCTCCGTATCCGCCTGCAGTTGATTTTGGGCATACTGAATGGTGGACAGCTCGATGGAAAGTTCCTTGAACTGCTGAATCAGGGGCTGAAGCTCATTGTTCAAATGCTTCTCGCGACTCTCGATTTTTTCCAAGCTGAAGGTGAACTCGCTGTGGAGTTTCTTCAGCTGAACCTCGGCGATCTCGGATGTTTCCGATATACTGTCTACGTGAGCATCCATCTGACTGATGTGGGTCCTCCAGTCTCGAGCATCGGCCTTGACGAAAACTTTGAGATGCGGCAGAACCCTCTCCAATTCCAGGCGCCACTCCTGATGATCGCTCATCCGGGCATCCAACTCCTGGTTCCGCTCATCGAGATTAACATCCCCAATGGACTTCTTCTGCGGTCGATTTAGCCAGTTAAGTTGCCTGAAATTATGCGCCTCCAACTCCATGTCGCTGTCATCACTCAAGGCGGCTGCGTTCTGCTCGTCCTCGAGTTTCTCCAATATGATCTCGGCATTGTCCTCGAGATAATCGCCCAGGAACTCCTCCTCCTGGGCGATATGCAGCTTTTGGTAGCCCACTTTGGCCACTTTGCAGGCCTGCGTGGAGAGGACATCCAGGACCATCAGGCAAATGGGTCCCGCTCCACGGATGAGTTTATTGGGTTGAAAGTCCACCGGGACATCCTAGGAAAAATGTGGAAATTGTTAAAAAATTTTAATTAAAAAATCTAATCTTTATTTTTACTATCCCAAATTCCAGTACTAACAATCTCCCCCAGCATTTTAATAATATTGGCGGCCACGGTGTTGGGATCATCGTACTCCTGTGGTCGCTCCATATCCTTTCCCAGTTTTTTGCACAGCCACCAGCATATCAAAGTAAACATATAAAACTGTTCGCCGGGATTGGTGGCCTTCACAAAATAGAAACGCGACAACGGCTTCAGTTTGAATTCCTTTAGCAAATGCTTTTCGTAGTTGAGCAACTTTAGTTTTTCCAGCAAGTCATCTGATTGGAAGTTTTGCAGCTGCTGGGCTTTCTCCTGGACATCGTCTTGCTGCATTTTCTTAATTTTATTTAGATAAATAGTACTTCTTTCAACATAAGCAAGTGGCTTGAAAAACAAATTAGTTGCTAAGGTAACGAAATTTGGATAAACACAAGACAAGCGCATGCGTTTTAAATGTTTACTTTTTATTTATTATAACTGATTTTATTGTATTACGTTTATTTTATTATAAACTAATTATTAAAACTTTAAAAAAACGAGTTAAAATATACTTAAACTTTTTTTAAATATGCATTTGTTTTCCTAAAGAGGGCGACACTTTAAATTCTGTTAGAATGTAATTACAAGGAACTGTTATCGCTATTAGCTGTAATTAACAAAGAGTATAGTACTATCAGAAGTGAACTAAAACATCAAAAATTAAATTTTTCGGTACATACATTTAATTAAAGCCTTTCTTTAATAAATTAATAACATTTTTAAAATGCACATGTATTCCAGCAGATGGCGCTCAACACCTCTGCTAATCTGCGCCCAACAGCACTCATAGCATAGCTGTTAATTATAATCGCTTGCTAACTTACATATCGATTATACTATCGATATGCTATATCTTACACTTTTTGGTATCGCTAACTGCAAGGTCACACTGTTGGCGTCGTTTTTTTGAAAAAAACAATCATATTTTGAAAACGATCGAATTAAAAATCTGACAGAAAACTTATCCCGATATTAAATATGTTCAAAAATCTGGACCTGAACGCACTGAGTGTGGACGACATCGTGGAGGAGTACAAGCTGCTGCACGATCGCCACCAGCAGCTGAAGGATCAGAGCGACAAGGATGCCCAGAGGATCTACGAGCTGAAGAGGAGCCTAGACACCGCCCTGGCGGCCGAATCGTATTTAACCCAGGAACTGGAGCAACTCAGCAGCCAGCCGGTGGTCAGCAGCTCTGGAGGGGATTCCCAGGAACTGGAAGAGCTGCGTCGCAAGTACAAGACACTGAAAGAGGAGCAGGACACATTGCAGCAGGACTACGACTCCAAAGTGGAGGAGACCAGCAAGCTAAGGGACAAACTGGCTGCCACGGAAAGGGAACTGGCGGATAGGTCAGCCGCCCGGTCAACTGATCTCCACGAGGATTGCTTGGCGCGCCTGAATGCCCTGGAACTGGAGAACTGCGAGCTGATGCAAAAACTGGCCGAATACGAGGATTCGCGGGTCGCCAGCACCTTTGCGGTGGCCGAAAGAGAGGTACTAACCATCTGAACACCGAAACCACTAATATAACCCCCTAAATCCCCAGAAAACCATCGAGTGTCTGCAAGATCGGGTGAGCTGCATGGAGCAGAACCTCAACTGCAAGCGGGACGAGCTGGAGGAGAAGCTGCAGCTGCTGGAGAGCTGCCAGGAGCAGCTGGTGGATGCCAATGCCAAGATAGCACTGCTTACCTCCGCCCCCGAAAACAATGGTAGTTATTGGACAAACAAGCCCTTAAAATCTAGAGTTAAATTGGATTTCACCTTACCATTTTTATAGACCGCAAGGGCAACTCCCTGTTCGCCGAGGTGGACGATCAAAGGCAGGCGATGAAGCACCTGCTGGCGGCCCAGAAGAAGAGCTATCTGGACATGAAGAAGACCTTCTCGGACAGCCAGTTCGAGATCAGACGTCTCAAGCGGGAGAACGTGGCCATGCACACGGAGCTGCAGGCCTGCAGCACAATCTTCTGCAGTGCGGACAAGACTTATCAGAGTGGGTATTCATAATAAGCTGTAGAATAAGCCCGTACAAACTGTTAGTTAAAGAACATATAGTAACACCAGCTAAATGCATCCATTTGGACACATTTTTACCTTTTACAACCCGTTCTAAATATCCTATTCCTAATAATCGCCTTTTTCCCCCACAGATAAGCTAAACGAGCGCATCCGACAGCTGATGTCGGCCAACGACAGTCTGGAAAAGCAGCTGAATACCTCGCAGGAGCGGCTGCGCCAGCTGGCCACCGAAAAGTCGGTCACCTGGCTGGACTCGATGCTGGATTTCTGCAAGTATGAGTTGCCTCTACTGGTCGATACCGCGCTGGCCTCGCTCGGCAATCAGTTGCTGAGCCTCACCAGCTACGGCCTGTTCTTGCTGACCAGTTAGGTAGCCTCCAGACTCTTAATGCCTAATCCTCATCCCCATTTAGACGCGAAACGGACGAGCTGAAGGCGCAGCTCCACAGCATGCGCATCCAGAAGGCTGGACTGGAGGAACGAATGCGGTCCGTGCAGCAGGAAATGGCACGGTAGGGAGATCTCTAGGTCTATTTTATCTTCCAAAACTAATTTCCTTTGTGTATTCTTATAACTAGTTGGCGCTTTGAGTCCCTGAAATCGCGCTGTGTGCTAATCGATCGCGAAAATCTGCTGACGGAGCACAAGATCGGCTTCAAACCCATGCAGGCCATGGAGTTTAACATCAAAGAGGCGGAGCTCAAAGCTGCGCTGCCTCGCATTGTCAGTGTAGCCCCGTCATCTCCCTCTTCATCAGCTCAATTATCTACCGCTAAAACGTCTTCGGCAACTGCTCCAAAAACCACATCTATATCTGTTCCAACTCCTACTGAAACTATAGTTCTCGATACACCCATAAAACCGGCCGTTAAAGAAGAGTTAATTGAGCCTCTTCAACAGTCAGCAAATCCCACACTAAAAGAAACACCTGTAAAAGTTAAACAGGAAACGGAAGAATCCGGAATCAAGCCTATGCAAAACAGCACTCCCATTAAGACAATTATGGGTGTTAAAATAAAAAGGGAAGTCAACTTAAACTTCGAGCAACAAGCCCTAGGTAATATCAAAAAGGAAGCGCCGGAAGCAACACCTCAAACGGATATGAACCAAAATGAAACGGAAGAAGATGACCAGAAAAATAGCACAACCCCAGCTAAACCTTTGATGAAGGGTACTCCAGTAAAGCAACGTTTTGGAGGCATCAAAGTAAAGTCAAACGATGATTTACTGAACACGCCGGCTAAGCCGCAGCGCAAGGGAACTCCTGTAAAACTCATAAAGGTGGAAACTGAATCTGAAGGCGAAGAGTCCTTTAAAGAAACTCCCTTGAAGGCAGACGGAATCGGGGGCCTGGAAATCCTGGACAGTCCCGCTCCACAAAAACCACAACGAAAAGGAACTCCTGTGCGGATTCCAGTCATCAATGACACGACTAACAACAATGTGCGCTCTATCCTTAGCCAAAAACGTCATGTCTTCGCTGAAGATTCACAAAAGGCGGTCAAATTTAGTGCAAATGGTCCCATCGTCCACAATTTGAGTCCTCTTGAAAAAAGCCAAAGTGAGGAGGTCACCAAGGAAAATAAAATGCCTACGAAAACTGAGGAATCCAACGACATTAAACCCACAATAAAGAGACCAAATATCATACGGCGTATTGTTGTGAGTTCCCGAAAACCACTAATGAAGTGAGTTCATCAGTTTTCTAATGGAAACCTTAATTTGAATTTAGACTAAGCCAAACAAAATCAGAATACAATGACTAATAGCAATAAAATGTTTTTTATTTCTATGCATTTCGGGAGCGCTATCAAGTTATTAAACTTCACACTAAATATACTTATAAATACAAAACAAAACAATGGTTTATAAATAAGGTTGAAGCATGCAGAGCCCTTTATTTATAATATATTAGGTGCAATCAGCAAGCAACTTTACAGGGAGTGTCATAGGGCATTCTCGTCACATTTCCAATGCCCGTATGACACTTACTATAAATTTACTGCCAGTGAGCCATCTTAAAATATACGAATTTACTTTATTCAGATATTAAAATGTATCCAGAATTTATATTTTTCACTGATTTTTTGTTTAACCTTTTACGCCAACGCTTTAAAACAAACTAAATAGCGATCAATGCACCCGACAGCTTTTCCTATACATAGGTGAAATATGTACCCAATCAACAGCATTTATCTGCTTCGTCAACTTCTTTATCTCACGATGAGCAATGTTTTTGAAGCCGAAACTTCTGTTGATAAGATAATTTTTACCAATTCATACAGGTTTTATTAAATATTAAATAAAATTTGGGGATTCCCAAACTGTTTTTGAAAAGTTTCTGTCGCATTTTCAACAATTCAGCAATTTAACTGTTTAGGAATACCCAGAATATATGTGGTGATATAGAAATTCGAATGGAGTGTAAAGGATATCTATGATATATCTCGCAGTTCGTCCAGTTTTGGCAACTCCTCGACAAACGACAGATGATCGTAGATGGGAGCCGTGGGACCAGGAGTGGCTGCCTCGGTTTCTCCGTTCTCATCCGCCTGCTCCTTGATCTCGGCGTAAAGTTGATAGGGCAGCTCAGCTGGCAGAGATTCGTAGGTGACGTGATGGGTCCGCGAGCAGGTGGATTCCCTATGACCCGTGCAGTTGCAAATCGAGGCACCTCCACTCACTGGAGTCTCGTAACCATCGGGCAGATCCGTTTCAAAGTCCACCGGAGAACCACTGCCGTTTGCAATGGGATAGCGCACTATATCCACGTGATCCACAAATCTGGGTCCACTGGAGGATTTTTCGCCACCAAAACAGGGAAATCCCGAGGCGTAGTAGGACAGATGAAAGAGTCGCTCGCAATGAAGGTAAAGATATAGCAACAGGAAGAGAAAAGCGATTCCCAGTGGCAACATAAATACGATTATCAGCGCCAAAGATCGCTGACTTCGATGTAGTTCCACCGGATTTCCGTAGAGAACAGTAAAACTGGAAACGGGAATCGGGGTGTCCGAATCCGAACCGTTGATCCTTACATGCATAATTCTCCTCGCCTTGGGCGGTTCTTCCGTAGGCGGCTCTTGAGGCTTGCAGCTCAATCCATTGACATTGATATGGGATATATATTTTGAGTACTGGAAGAGCCGAAATAATTGGGGCTGCGTGTGCGAGAAGTTCAGCAGCCACTGGCAGCTCCAAGGATTGCCATCGATTGAAATTCTTAGCTGTGGGTTCCAGTAAGGATCATTTGCCCTTTTTGTATCGCTGAAGCTCATCAGTTCATTGGATCTCAAATCAATGTGCTGAATTGAGCCTGGAGAAACCATGCCCAAATGGAAGAGCGACAACGAATGGAATTGGTTCTCCTGCAAGTGAAGAGTCCGCAGACTGGTGGTCCTGTAGAACCATGTGAAGTTCAAGTGCTCCAACTTATTTCTGCTTAGATCCAAGATCTCAAGGGTACTTGGTCCATCAAGAAAACTTATATTCAAAGAGACCAAAGCATTGCCACTTAGGTTAAGATAAAAAATGTCCAGATTGTGTGGAGGATTCAGAGCAAAGTTTCGCAGCTGGCAATTTGTGATGGTGACGTTAACCAGTTTGGCTATACCTTTATTCAGAACTAAGTCTCCCGGTTGGATGGGCGTGTCTTCGACTATCAGATCCGTTAAATTTTCTGGTAAGATATTTAAGAATGAGGCCTCTACTTTTTTGATACTTTTCAAACTAAGTGTTCTTAACTCTGGCATTTGCAAGATGAAGTCATTATATTTTAGGACCAGATCGTTTTCGTCTTGCATAAGTAGCTCTTCCAGTTCAGTGCAGCCCTTGAGCTGTTCCAGGTATCTTAAAGAGTTTTTCTGCAGCTTAAGTATCTTCAGATGAGGCAAGTCCTGAAAAGTATCTTCTCTTAATGAGCCCAACTCATTGCTTTTTAGGCATACTGTTGTCAGATTTGGGATTAAAGCTCCTCCGCAGCTTAATTTAAGGGTGGCATCACCCACAAATCGTTGGATCTCAAGACTCTCGAGATCCACACAGTTATCCAGATACTCCAAGCCATAACTCGAGATGCCCAAGGGAGGTGTTTGTGAGCCATCGAGGAGAACATGCCGCTTGCCGGCCACTCGTTGGGCGCCAATATCGAAGGAACTCAATTCCAGTGTATTGTTGCCACTGCAATCTATATCCAAAGGCAGTCCAAAATCCTCACTACTCCTTTTCGAAGAAGATGTCATATAGAGCGTGGCCCGAATGACGCAAGCAGGAGGTAATGATTCGGACTCGTAGGCGGAAGACATCGTCTCATCGCCAGCTGCCCGCACGTGTGACAAAATCAGCGGTACGACAACGAGGAAGACGCACTGCGTCATCATCTCGGAAAACTGCGAGCTGCCCATCGGAGCGTGTCACTGCGAATCCAACAAACTATCCGGCTCATCCGTGTTCGGCCGCGTCGTAAGCGAAAATCAAACTGAGGCGAGAACAAATCGCCGAGCGACCCTCACATTGGAAAAGCCAAACTGAAAAGCAGAAAACATCGGCGCACCTTTGGCTTCATTTCAATATGCTCCCCGCTGGCCATCTCCGATAATATGCTACCCACTGTTCTTAAATGAACAGGTATGCTGGGTTCATCTCATTTTTGGGCTAAACTATTCAAAGGCGGAAGTTAAGAAAATTATGAAACCGTTGAATTGACGCTTAAGACTAATCTGACTCATGCAGATTGAAAATATTTCCCAAGCTGATAATCTGCCATATTTTAAAAACCAATTTCTATCCCAGGAGTTCAAACTTTTTTTAAATATGATAAAATTGAAATTATCTTTCTTATAAATACGTTTATTTACTTTTCATTAACTTAATATTAGCCCATTTTGATTTAATGAAAATCTTGAATTCGGTGATTTTTATAATGTAAATTTTAAAGGTATAGAAGGTACCTTGTAGTCGACCAATTTTAGAATTTCTAGTGGTTTTAATATTAAAAATTATTTCTGAGAGAATCGTTGTTTTATATTTAGACCGGCTGACGTTCGCTCTTGCTCTCTCTCTTTCTTCGCAGAAGAATGCTTCCTATTTTCTTCGCAGTGCACACTTCTTTCTTTTATTTCAGCTGTCATCGGCCCCATTCCCTGCCCCTTTGATTCCACTGGCGCCCACGAAAACCACCCGATTCCAAACACTTTTCGCACAGAATCACGCTCCAAAGTGGCTGTGGAAATTGTTTACATATTAGTGCATATATATACAACACCCGACCGATGATATATACAATGTGAATCAGCTGTAGAAGAACGCAAAGTGGATTTCTTTGGAATAGTATTGTTTACATTGCACATTTTGATCAGCAATTGTTGGCTGCGTACTAAGGTTTCCAATGAGATCACAAAATACCAAATTAGCCAAAAGTTTAATAAAAAATGCGAGAAATAGGATTTCACAAAAGGAGGGAAGTACAGATTTCGACTTTTCTTTGCAAACTAGAAAGATTTTTTTAAAGCCGCTCAGAAACTTTTCTTTGCGTACGATGAAAAATTGGGCGCCTGATACTAATATCAAAGAAGCTGCTTTTCCGATTCCAATCTTATAGTTTCCAGATTTCTACAGCTCTTGGTACAGATTTCTGAGAGCAATAATTTTAACACTTTATAGATCTTACAATTTTAAATCTTTTAAAGTTAATTCCAATAAAATGTTGCGTACAAATAAACCCAAAAACTATTTTGAATATAAATATTTTGTTTTTTTTATTCTTTAAATACTATTTTTAGTTACAAGAAAGTTTTTTTCCTTAAAAAATCTATTTTGAAATACCCTAACAGAATAACTGACTCACATTTGGCAGATTGATAAATTCTTTGCGCAATGACATTTGATCAAGATAAAAAATAGCAAAAACAAAACATTGTTAGTGCTGATAAGAAATATAAAAACTCATCTCATCTAGACTCACCATGTGCAGTTTAGGTCATGAAATGGAAGTTTGCTCAGTCAATGTTTCTCCTCCGAAGTCAAAACATCCGCTGTTTGTAAAGATATAGAACATTTCCGAAATCCGATCTCTTAGTAATTCTTTCATAGAACCGACTATAGTATTATTTGGAGCTATGAAATTTTTCTGGACTCTCCTTCTGGTATATAGAATAGGCCAGACAAATGGAAACTGTGAAGAATCCTTTCAGTTAGAAAATGGTTTTAGTGAAAAGGTTAATGGATCACTTCATTTTCGATGCAATCCTGGTTATTTTCTACAGGGAACGAAAGTTTACACCTGTGATCAAGGTAGAATTCGTGGGAAAAAACCGTTTTGTGCCAGTGAGTAAGAAAACAGATAATAAAGAAATCAAGTAACAAACAAATGTAGTACCATCATTTCGAAATGACGAAGCAATGAAATACTACAACTTTAAGCGGTGTATTATAAACAAATTCTGAAATTGATAGTTCGTTTTTATTTATTTATTTAGAAAGCGGTTGCGAGGAACACGAGCAACTTGAGAATGGATTTGTATTAAATTCTCCTATGAGAGCGAAAGTTACATGTCTGGATGGGTATTATGTGATAGGCCATCGCTTAGCTTACTGCGATGGAGGAAAGTGGAGCACCCGGCTAGGATCCTGTCAGATGCCGAACTTCACAAGAGATTACTCATGCGACTTCGAGAGCGAGAACATGTGCGGTTGGACGGCGGAAAATCCTTTTTTGGGATCTTGGAAACGGTTTAGTACGGTGGACGACTTCCAATCCCTGAAAACGGGACCCCAAAACGATCACACATTCCGCAGTCCATCCAACGGACACTACGTACTGATGGACGACACCTTAGGGAGCTACCACTTTGTATCACCTATCTACCCCAGGGGACTCAGTTTGAAGAGCGCTTGCTTCCGGTTTCACTACTTTATGTTCGGACGGGATGTGGGTAGCCTGGTGGTGTCCGTGAAACCCGTTTCGCTGACCTTGACAGACATGTGGGACAAGTTCAGGACCAAGTGAGTTGTTCGAGTCGTGATGTAGTTGGTAAACCCTTCGCTTACATTAATCAAAAGTTCCAGTAAGTTCGAAATGAGTGGCTCTCGTGGCGCCAAGTGGCTGGAGCACACAATCACCATCGACGAGATGCAAGAGGACTTCCAAGTGATCTTCACGGCCTCGAATGCGGGTTCCCGATTCGGAGACATCGCCATCGACGACGTGAAGCTGATGACGGGTGGGGAATGTGAGGTTATTGTTCAGACCACCACTGAACCACCGGCACCACCAGTACCACCCAAGGCCAACGAGGTGGAGGTCTACGAAATGGCGAGCTGCGCGGGTCATTGTGGAGAAGTCACAATTTCAGGCAGCTATATCAATGAGGGATGTGGATGCCACGAATCCTGCCTTCCGAACAGCACTTGTTGCCTACAATATGTTAGGGAGTGCGTCATGAATAACGTCACTAATCCCTATAATGAGTCAACATTTTGGAGGCTTTGGAATCTTTTTGAGCGGAACAGCAGTAAAATCAAAAATTAAAAAAGATTTTTTTTTAAATTGTTAGGCTTACGTCCTTCCATTAAAAGAATTGTCTCCTCCTCAGTTTCACTCCAGGTCGTAGATCTTTTTCTGCAGATCCCTTCTAGTACAAGAAATAAAATAAATACAAATTTCGAAACTTACTAGACTAGGCATCTTAAAATTGTTGAGTTTTAATCAAATATTGATTTCATCAAAATTAAAACTCTCGCTACCCCAAATGTACTAACCAACCCAACCCTTTGCGATAGCTTTTAAATCTTAGCAAAGAGAGAAGTGAATGACAGCAATGACCTATTATAATTATATATATATATTATAATTATAATAATATATTATAATCTGATAAGTATACAACCGACATTCCGATACTCAATTCAAAGAGCATATACACTAAGCCATATAACCTGAACTAATGTACACTTGGTATATTTTAAGGTGTCGAAAATAGGTCGCAAGGGTTTTATCAGCTTGGTGGACGTTTCTTTATCCAAATTTATAAACTCCAGCTTTTCGAAGCAATGAGTTGGATCGCTGAGCACGGACCCATCAGTCTGCCTACCACATTCGGGGGTTATACAACTAGAAAAACGGTACTTGCAGGTATGGCATTTTACTGGCCATTTCTCGTAATACTGTTGATATATACAACCGAGTCCATAAATGGAGCTTGATCAAACAATCCCAAAATCTACCACAGCGAACTCAGTTTGCTTTCGGTTACACTATTTCGGATAGCCGGAAATTCCCGCAACCCATTGAAACCAAACATTAAAAGGATTTTTTAAAAAGTTGTCAAGTTTACATCCTTTGAGTGAAAGAATTGGTGTCTCGATAACGACGGAGAATGTCCAGGCAACTTGATAATACGGTTGTCAGCACTTTGACCATATCTTCAAGTTGCCTGGACAGCTGAAGGACCCGATCTAGTTCTAGGCCTCCACATAATCGAGCTCCCATCCTAGATCTTGGCCTTCAGCGTTCGCGGGCTACCGAGCCGTCCGGTGCTAGACCCCTGCTGATTTATCCTGATCAAACTGGGTCGATGGGAACTACCTCCCGGCAGGTGGGCAATGCCAGCCGATCCACCACCACCACATCCGATGCCCGCACCACCCGGATTCGTCATGGAGTAGATGTGACGCCGGAGAACCCTTATATGTTTCTGCGACACCTCGAAATTGTGGACCAAGGTGTGCAGCTGCGTCTGGAGTTCAGCTATCAGGCTATCCCGTTCCTGGATCAAACTGGACGTGGAGTTTTGGCTCCTGCTCAGTTTTAGTTCGAGATCGTAGATCTTTTTCTGCAGATCCCTGCGCTGCTTTTCACTCTGCTCGCGATGGCGGGAAAGTTGCCGCTTACTGCTCGCCTGGAGCTGCTCCAGTTGATCCTTCATCGTGGACAGCTCCTGCGTTATTTTCCGCTTTTCCGTCTTCAACGCCGAGTTGTAGTTCTTGAATATCTTCAGATCCCTTTCGGCCGCCTTTAGCCTGTTGATGGTGACCAGCTTTCTTCGGCCCAAATCGTCGATCTTGACCTTCAGTTGCATGGCTTCCTGTTGGAGGGCATGTAGTTTATCCGCCAGCAGACAATTTTCCCGCATTACCTTCTCGTACTTCGTGTGCTCGTCCCGCATCATCTTAGGTAAATGGGACACACTCTTTAGTTTGGTGTCTATCTTGGATCGCAGACTGTCGATGTCGTGATAGATGCTCGACTCCAGCTGCTTGTTATTCACGTGCAGCTTTTCGATCTCGTGCTTTTGGGTGCTCATGATGTCCTGGGCCTTGACACACCGCGTGTGGTAGTCGGCAATCCGCTCCTGTTGCTGGCGAATGAGCGTCCGGAACTGGAGCTGCTCGCTCCTCAGGCTCTTAATGGTGGTCAGCAGTTGGTTCAGGTCTCCCGAGTCCCTGTCTCTATCCCGATCCCGTTCGTGCTTGTACTTGTGGTCCTATTTAATAAGAAGGATAATTAAATAGTTAAACATTTACTTATAATTAATAATTTAAGCAATCACAAAAATTTTGAAATCATCCTTAAAGGTGTCTAAAAGTATGCAGTAAAAAAATGAAAAACTTTAAGAACGGAATATGGTATTTAAACATTATGTTGCTTACTTTTATAAGTGATTTTACCCTAACTATATCCTACCTGTGAGGTGTTGATCACATCCTTCAGCACATGATAGACGTCTTTGAAAGATGCGGGCTCCCTCTCCCGATCCTCCTGCTCCAAGGATCTTTTCCTGCGCTTCACATGACGATTGGCCAGTGTTTCCACAATTCGGCTATCGAAAACACTGTCTATCTGGGATGAAAGACTGCCTTTGTTTCCCCGATGCTTCAGCTTATGATCACTCCTTTCGGATGTGTACTTCTTTCGGGTGATTTGATCAGAGGAACTCTGGGCGGATAGAACAGTCATGAAACTGGTATTGCTCCGCAGGACTTGCGGACTCTTTCGTCGGATGGTCATTTGAGAAGCCACACTGCTGGCCGAGCTATAGAAACTGTGCGGATCCGCTTCACTTCCCATATCCATTTCCGAAGTTTGCCTCCGGCTGGATACAAAATGATCGTGTTTCTGTTGCATTTCGGACAGCTCGTAGTTGATTTTCATATACTTTTCCTCCAGATCCTTGGTGGTTTCATTGTATTCCTTGAGCTCCTGCTTGTACTTGCAGAGTTCCTCCTTCAACTTGCTTCCAATAGCTTCCGAGTTGGGTAACCTTCTCTCCGAATTCTCATTTTTCACATAATCTTCTGGTTCTGCTTCTCCATCACTCATGATTAGATCAACTTCCTTGATTTTCTCGCCATTCCTTGGTTTTATGCCAGGACTACAATGGTCCCTGAACCCCAATGTGTTGGCACTTATCGAATCCTGGACATTTGAATTCTGACGGGACAAGCTGACATAGCTGCTCTTCTCATTGGGTTGATCATCGCTCTTCTCATCCAATACAAAATCCAATCCCATCGCTGTGAATGGTTTTTTTTGTCGATTTCGAGGACGGAATCCAAGTGTGCGTTGTCTTGTGGCTAGCGACCCCTTTGATGGCTTTAACATCTACGAAAATTTAGCCTATTTGGTTTAATATCCACTTGAGTAATTTTTTGCACTGTTTTTGGCCAACAGAGAATTTTTTTAAAACGTTATGACACATTCGAATCCCAAAAAAGTATAATTTTTACGTGAGACGTTACGAAAACTATTTGATGGAAAATATGCTGTTACGCCTACTCATATGGCATCTTACTGCTGAAGGAAATCGCTATTGGAGGAAAGTTATGCCCTTAAGATGTTACCCTAAGCTTCGTTAAAATATTACAATCAACTTCATTTTATAGACATTTTAAGCTGTAATGTTAACCTACAATAAATTAAATTAAGATTACCTAAATAATACAACTAGTTTGTTCTGCATTATTTTTGATACTTATAATACTTTTAATTATGTATTAAAAAATTGCATCGCCTTTAAATTAGACTGCGTTTTAATTTTGACCCAATTCAGGTAGCGGCAGTAGTAAATATAATTATTTGTTTCGCCGAACAAATGCCACAAATGCCAACAAATGCACATCGCTCCTTTTGGAGGACATTTTCTTCACCCTTCCCGGAACGTGGGTTCCCCGGGAAGCTCCACTCCACCTGGACGTAGCAGCTTGTGCCCAACCCAGTGCTCCGGGATCTTTCGTTCCTCTCTCCGAAGTCCGAGCAGGCCATTCCAAATCCGTTGCCAACTGCCCAGGCAGAGCGACCGAGGGTTTTTCAGTTCATTTTATTCGTCAACGAAGAAAACAACTGATTCGTTCTAAAACTTCTTTCGAAATTTTTTCTTTCAGAATATGTGTTAAATTTTCTTGCCAGACTAGAAGTAGACCAAAATCGTTAGTAGTCCTAAACGGAAAAAAATCTAAAAAAAATTTTAAAAATTCTCGACGAGATAAAACTTTGCTTTTTTTGCCCGCATCGGTTACTGAACCCGAGACAACATGGCGGAGAACACGGAGTACACGGATGAGGGCGGCGAGTACGAGGACGATGAGGCCCAGTTCATCGGCGAACAGCATATGATGGAGGAGGGTCCCGACGAGGACCTCTTCTCCAAGCTGGGCGAATCCTCCGACGATCCCGAGCAGAAGCGCATGTACATGGAGTACCTGGCGCTGATCAAGGAGATCGATTGCCAAAACAAGATCATCCAGGACATCAAGAGCAACATCATGGACATGTGCGCCAAGCCCTGCAAGACGCGCAATGAGCTGCGGGAGATCAAGCGGCTGAGGATCTGCATGGAGCAGGAGAACATCAAGCTGCACACCATGATGAACAGGGCGGTGCAGCTGCAGAACTTTGGCTCCCATCGCCATTACAAGGAGCTGCCGATGACCACGACCGTGGACGAGGACAACCTGTCGCCGTATATGTGCGGCATAGGACCCTGCGCCCCGGCTGGCAGTGGTACGGATCCCTGCGCCGACGAGTCCAGCTCCTGTGCCAGTGTTTGTGGAGGGGGTGGTGGTCAGAGGGATGTGGCCGGACAGGACGACAAACTGATCTGCGCCCTGCAGAAGGCCATGCAGAAGATGAAGGGTGCCTGTCCGGAGGACAAGAAGATGATCGAGGAGATCGCCTGTGCGATCATGAGCTGCAAGAAGCAGCCGGTCTGCGTGCCAGGACCCTGCCCGAAGCCCTGCCCGCCGCCGGAGAGCAGCAGCAGCAGCCTGGCCCCATGCGGACCTCCTCCCTGTCCGACCAAGAGAAGGTCCCAAAAGCCTGCACCCTGCCCCATGGCACAGTCCTCGCCAGGCAAGTGCGAGTCCCTGGAGAAGCTGAAGCGACGCATTCAGAGCATGCAGTGCTCGGTGAAGAAGTTGCTCCAGGAGGTGAGTAACCGCGATGGTCCGGAGCCCTGTGATGGCGGCGGCGGCGACGATGACAGCGAGGATGGGGAGGAGGATCATCCCTGCTCCAGGCCCTGTCCTGCCAGGCCACCGTGTCCCGAGGATCCCGATCCACTGGTTATTTGCGGCGGAAAGCGTAACACCAAGGCCGACCTGTACGAGAAGATGAAGGAGAACTACACCAGACTGCTCACAGAGTTCCAGCGCAAGGACTGCCAGATGAAGGAGATGCAAAAGCGGTAGGTTAAACACTAAATTATTTAAAATGTTCAAATTTAAAACAAATTTTAACATGCAGGATGAAGGGCATCTGCGGTCCCTGCCCCTCGAAAGGCGGCGACGGGGATGCCGATGCTGCGGAGCTAAATCTTCTTCGCGCCCGGGTCAACGAACTCAAGGAGGAACAGCTGGAGTTCAAGTGCATCATGAAGGAGCAGTCGCAGCAGCTGGAGGATTACCGCAACAAATACCTGCTGGCCCAGCAGAAGGTCGAGGAGCAGTGCGTCTCCCTCGAGAAGCTCAATATGAACAACAAACGCATCGAACAGCAGATCAACACCGAGGTCAAGGAAATCCGAGCCAAGTTCCAGGAGAAGCTCAACGAGCTGCTGCACTTCCCCAAACTCCTGGAGAATGAGCAACTGAAGTTGGCCCAGGTGTGCAAGGAGAAGGACGAGATGCAGACGAAATTGGTGGTGGTCTGCAAGGAGCTGAAGGCCTGCAAGGCTCAGATGGAGCAGCAGCCCACTGTCGATGTGCGACCCCAGCTGGCCCAGTGCCAAATGGAGCTGACCCAGGCCAGGAACGAGCTAGAGGAGCTGCTCCGGCAGCGGGATCTCTTCTGCGAACAGCTGAAGTCCACCCAAGACGATTTGGACACCCTGCGCACCGAGTCAGCCAAGATTATAGCCGGCACCAAGGAACGGGCCGAGTTGATAAAGTCCCAGCAGCAGGAGCAGATCAATCGGCTGGAGAAGGAGTTGGCCCAGTGCCGAGCAACTGCCTCGCTGTCGGTCAACGATCGAGAGGCGGTGATCCGGGAGATGCAGGGCCAGCTGAATACCCTCTCTTACAGTTTCGATGCCGCGCAGAAGCAGATAAAAACGCTGCGCAATCATATCGCCTATGTGTCCAACGAGAACTGCTTCCCCGTCAAGTGCTAAATGGTGAAATATCCTTGAAACATATCCGACATACCGGCGTGCCTGTGAAAACAAGTGTTGCATTCCTTCGTTTCTTCACATAAATCTAGTTGTAAACAAAATCCTAGTCAAGCTAATAAATATACAAGTATTCTTTCGGCCAATTTGGAAAACTACTAAACCATTACTATTAGTGACTTAAATTAGTTCAAGTATAAAAGTATAAAATTCCATAAATTCTGTTTTTGTAACACCCTCGTTCTTTCTATAATCCAGATTAGGTAAGAATAACTGTGGCTTTTGTTTTGGCGCTCCATAGGAAACAAATAGATATTGCTTTATTCTGGCATTTGAGAGGAACAGCTACAAATGGTCGGTTTGTGTACGTTAAGGAGGAGCGCTCCTTGCGGCTAATGGCACACTAGAGATAAATCTACAGGGACTTAACGGCCAGTCTCTTCATCTTGGGCGCATTCCTCTTGGCCTGTCGCTTCTGCTCCTTGGCCTCCCAGCGGCGCTGCTTCTCCGGGTCCTCGTCGGCCAGGATGCGCTCCTTCTCCTGCTTGCGCTTGTCCTCGCGTCGCTGAGCGGCAGCTTCGGCTCGAGCGGCATGGGTGCTCTTCAAGAACTCCTCCTCCACGCGCTGGCGATTTTTGTCCGACTTGGCTTTGCCCTGGAATATGCACAAGTTATAATTCAACCCAATTCCTTTATATTAGTTATGAATATTTACCTCCTTGGACATGCGGTAAGTCTTCAGGCGCTCCATCAAATAAAAGATCAACAATAACAACGGCTTAATGGTCTCCATTTCGGCGTGCTTCGGCAGATTGAAGCCGGCGAGGAGAACGGCCTTGGTCTCGGGCTGCTTGAGGGTGCCGCCCTCCTCCTGCTGGATGGGCCCACTGAACTGGTCCGAGATGTGCAGGTAATCGATATAGCTTTGGTACTTGTTAAGTGCAGTGATAACACGTGACTCGAGGATGGCGGACGTGGCCTCCGGGACTTCGGAGAGCACGGCAAAGCCGGTGGGCACATTGTAGCGATCCTCCGGCTTGCCGACTAGACTACAGAACTTGCTCTGCACGCAAAAAGGGGTGGAATATAGTAAATATAAGTACGGAAAATTTAAGTATATCCTCTTACCAGATCCGTGTACTCCTTAAACACCTTGGTAATGGTCTTTTTGGTACCGACTGCAAATACAAATGCATCTGCTACGCCGCGCGTGAGTTCAATTTTGATGTGGGCCTGATCCAGCTGTGGTCGCATTAATCCCGCCACCAAGGACACCAGATCCTGGCGCTTGATCATCTTCAGCTCGACCAGCATACCCTCGCAGCAGGTCCTGCCGGAGCACCACAGGGTATATAGGCTCTCGCTCTCCTTGATCAGACCCGGATTTTCGTTCTCCGCCTTGCCATCGTCGCCCACCAGAGCGAAGTTCTCATCCAGCAGGGCTCTGTGGGTACTGAACCAGAGCTGCGCTAAGCGAGCATTTTTCGCCTTTCCCGCAAAGAAGTTGGCAAAGTAGGCCAGCAAACCGGCCACCATGAGCATCTCCATCCAGTAGGAGTCCCAGTGTGTGCGGAAGTGCAGCGGGATGTTGGGTATGTTTAGCTTGGGCTCAACCTTCTGGTCAATGGGCGGATCCTTGGAGTCGCCGCCATCGTAGCCCTCGAACTCTTCTTCGTCCTGAAAAAATTATAAAGTGGTTTATGGGAGATTTAATAATTGATTTTAGAAATCTAAACAAAAAATTTTTTTAAAAATAATCTGCAAATAAAATAAATCTTAATTTGAAATTTAAACAAATGTAAAAATGTAAACGTTGGATCTTGGAGGAAAAATTCTTTTTTCTGAGTTCGAAGTTCAAACGATGAATTAAAACATGTGGGTACTACCTACTGAGACTCAGTAACTGAGTACAGTTAAACTTTAGTAACTTCAAATGATATCTAAGTTATATAATTTGGTAACTCACATTTTTAATGACTTTTACAGATATGTAGTAACTTTGGCACAACTTTTAATTTACTGCTCAATAAAAAAACCTAGTAACTAAGGTGAAAGTTTAGAAACATAGTTTTATATCGCTTATTATTTTTTAAAGATCCAAATGGAAAAGTAGGAGAATTGTATGATGAAAGAAAACGTGAAACTTAATAGCAACCTATAAATTTAACATTTTATTAGGTGAATTTAACACCTCATCAAGGTTCCTAACCCTTTTTGACCCCCACATAAAGCGAGCACCTGTCTTTGTTTACCTGGAAGTGCTCGAATTCGTCGTCATCCTCCACGAGTCCATCCTCCTCGTCGCTCTCCACATTTTGTGCTGGCTTGCGTGGCTCCTTGGCGGGCGGTTCCTCGCGGGACTCCCCGTGGCTGGACCCTGCTCCTCCGGTAAAGGAATCGGCGTTCTTGGCCGCTGGCTCCGCGTAGAAGTTGCCGTCGTCAAATTCGGCAAAATCATCGCTGTCATCCTCCTCGAAATCACTCTCCTCCGATTTTGTGCTGGCGAAGCACAGGAGCGCCAGGAGCAGAAAGGCAAATACTGGTCGCATCTTTAGGGCAATAAGATTACGTTGGCGCAATCAGCGTGGTTCACTTAAGTTACAATTTATCTAAATTTTAAAACTTTTCACTAATTAAGAAAAAAAAACTAGGTTAAATTAGTGATGTGAAAACGCATCGATTCATCGGGCATCGAAGTTTTTGCCGATATTTTTCGGCTGTTATCGATGTTTTGCAAAGCATCTGCGGTTTAATTAAAAACGGTTTAATTATAATAATAAAAAACTTTAAATGATATTTTCTTTAACTATTGTCTTATGTAAATTATACTGTGTTGAGCAACCGCTGTTCAAGTCAGCTGTTATCGGATGGTGGATGTGCTTTGTTCCAAAGGATGTAGTCTGTGTGAAGAGGGCATTAACATTTTATTGATGTGGAAACATCGATAGTCGCCATCGGTATATCGGTGCGGCTGCCACCTCTGGAAAAAAAACCTATTTAAGCAAAACCGCAACGATATCTCCGTAATTTTTTGGGCGCGTTTGAGTAATCGGGAACCGGAGGATCGGAAAAATGGGCAATTTCGACGGCGATTCTGGAACGGTTTTCGAGGAGAGCTATGCGACGACAAACGGAAATGGAAAGGTGGCGAATGGCAATGGGGCGGCGCACTTCAGTCCTCCGGAAAAGGAGGAACTTCTCGGCCAGCGAAAATTCTCGGCACCCGCATACACGGAAATTCGCACGCGACGCTGCCATGCAGCTAAGCCCACAAGCGACGCCAAGGTGAGCGCAACATTTTCGCGCAGTGTAGGAAGCCGAAAACCTGACCAAAACCACAATAAAAAGGCCATTAAAATTGGCCGAAAATGTGGTTCCATTCCTCAATCGCTCCCACTCGCTCGCTCTTTCTGCCGGCGAATCATTGATTTTGTGAGTGGGAGAGTGAGGGAGAAAGAGAGGGAGTAAGGGTGCGTCAGCTGGAGAAGTTCGCCCCAGTTTTTCTTGGGGCGAGTTTCCTTGGCTTTTCCCGTTTTCTGGGTCAGCCCACAGCTACAGATGTTTTGCCTTACTGCAGTGTTTTTCCCGCATGTTTTCATTTTCGCCGCAAGTGCTGTCCAATTGGAATATTTTTGGCTTTTTTTAGGGGTCTAATTTGAATTTAGCAGAAAAGTCAAAATAATCATTTTTTAAAGAAATTAAATCCGATTAGTAAATTAGTCAGCTTAGTTATTTGGCAGCTCTTAAATGTAAGATAATAAGAAAAAATAGGACCTTTCATCAAATATAATAAATAAGGTCTACCCATTTTGGGGTATTTCTATGGCATCTTGAGAACATAGTGAACTAACTAATCCTAAGTTAAAATAAATACGATAAATAATAGTATATATTTTTTTTGTTATGTATTTAACATAAATGTAATCATATGAACTGTGTAATCTAGCCACTGTCACCTTTCAAGCACTCCTGTACTCATTCGTAATTTTCCCTGAGGTTGGTTGTCCGTCCCCAAAACAAATACATCAATTTGGGTGCACATTGTTTGTGGAGAGCGCCCCTAAATACCCGAAACACCGTGGTCTGGTAATAATATTGTCATGCCATGCCATGCCGGGCCCGCCTTATCGGGCCCATTCCGGCCAATCTTTTACGTAAAGCCTCGCAGAATGCGATTCGAGGTGAATCACAATGCTCCCACAATCTCCAAAGGCAGTGCTTTTCGGGTGGGCGTTGATTTGTCGGTGATAAGATTTTTTTGTCAATTTTGGGGAGAGTGAATATGTCTGGGGGAGCCAAAAAAAGGATTTCAAGGGCACTTTTAACAAATTATTAAGATATAGTAAATATGTTCTGAGAGGTTGTTTATATTATTTGTAATCAATCAGAACTTTGAAATGTAAGTTATTATAAGTCCGTAAACGGTAGTTGAGTTTAATTCTTAGAAAAGTAATAAGATATTTTCTCTAGAATGTTTATTTGGGCTATTAGAATGTTCGCGCGTGCAAACCTTGGCATTTTGTATCAAGGCATAGCTAATGTTTATCAGTATGCTTAGACTATTTAAAAAGTCTAAGTCGAAATTGCAAAGGTTTCTTAGATAGTGACTTGGATACTAAACAGAAGAAATCTTGGAAAATATAAGTGCAATTGTTTTAAAAGAGAAACACTCTTAGTCTCCCAAAGCAATTAACTAATGACTCACAGGTAATACTTCTTGGAATCCCCATTAAAGTCGTTAGAACTTCGGTGCGATGGTCGATTGTCAGTCCATTATCTTGGATTCCATGGATCCGCAAACATATGGAAGTCATTATCTAGTTCTCACCCCCCGTTCTCCCCTTTCTTCCTTCCTTCCTGTCCTCCTTTTGCACCCACTCAATCGCGTAATTAGTATTACACATTTTTTATTTATTTGTCCAACTCGGTTTCGATTTTTATCTATTTACTCCGCTCGTTTCGTCTATATACATACGAACATACCCTAACCCAGTCAGTCCATTAAAAAACCCAGCAGCGCGTAACCCACTTGATCTTTTCCTCCCCTCACTGTATCTCTCCAATATTTAGTAAACAAGCCCGGTGGCAAATGATAATAAACACGAAATATTATTGTCGCCGACCCGTTATTGTTATACGATTAAGATTGCATATACACAACGCTTTATATATCAGCAAAGCGAATTGCTCAATTAATGGGAGATATTCCTATCGGATCCTTTGGCCTGAAAAATCAATAAGCGAATGATATGTACATCTAAATAAATAAGTTAATTATAACGCTCTATTTGTTGGCCAGAGAGGTTGAAGTGTGCCAAGTTGGGCAATTGTTGTATACCGACATATATGGCTTCCCGGCCTTCTGTCTCTGTTTCTCCCGCTGTGTGACTTCATGTCGAGCTCGGCTCATGTGAGCGACGGAGCAAATGGTTCATCATTCAGTTGTGTGACTATATAGATGGTACCTTGCATATATGGATCTGATAGTTTAATGTTAATTGGCTGGGGAATTGAACGAACGCATGAGAAGGGCAAGCAAGTTAAGATGTGCTGTCTGAGAGACTATATGAAACTAATGTTAATGTAAATGCTTTAAGATCAAAATCGTATTACATCTTAAGATTTTTATATAGAAATACAATACGCTTTCCAATTAGTATTGGTTTATTTATTTATGGAATTATTTTCCCAGTGTAGCTCCCAGCAAAATTAATTATATTTCGCACCTGTTGGTCATACAATCCCCTTTGCCGATCCCTCTTTTAACGGTGATTATGTACCCCCTGATAAGTGAATTGAATGAGTGCTATGTAGATTCCCAGCGATACCAGTAATCAATAAGCATTTATAACCAACCACTAATCGTTGATCTCCCTCTTTGCCCCTTACAGAGTCCCAGCTTGATCAACTACCATCCGGAGAAGAAGTCGATCCCCAATGGACATGCCTCCATCCAAAATCAGGATCAGGAGTCGAAGCCCAACCAGGCGGAGGGCAAACTCTCGCCGGAACTCGAGCACTTCCAGAAGACCTCCTTCGAGGAGGTGCCCCTGCACACGGCCTGCCTTACGTACCTGGGATTCTACCTCCTGATGATTCTGGGCTACATCAACCAGCTGCTCTTCGTGCCCAAAGTGGCCACCGAGAAGGGTCGGGAGGGTTATGTGGGCTTGTACGATGCCTTCGAGAGCTTCTACTCGAGATACGTTTACCGGCGTATCAAGGATTGCTGGAACCGACCCATCTGCAGTGTTCCAGGGGAGGAGCTCACTCTAAAGGATCGCGTGACCGATGATTATGGCTGGAGTTTCAAGTTTACTGGAACGGAGACTCGCTGTTTGAATCTGGGATCATACAACTACCTTGGATTTGCCGCCGCCACTGGACGATGTGCTGATGATTCGGAGGAAAGTGCTCGGGATGCTGGATTGGCCTACTGCAGCTCCCGCTGTGAGCTGGGTGACAACGAGCAGCTGCGAGAGCTAGAGGCCCAAACGGCCAGATACTTCGGCGTGGAGGATGCCATTGTCTTCGGTATGGGTTTCGCCACGAATGCTTTGAACCTTCCCTCGCTCCTGGGACCGAATAGCCTGGTGATCAGTGACGAAAAGAACCATGCCTCCATAATTTTGGGATTACGTTTGTCCGGAGCCACTACCAAGGTCTTTAAGCACAACAACATGCGGGATCTGGAGCGAGTCCTTCGCCAGGGCATATGCTATGGGAATCCCAAAAAGGGCGGCCAGCCATGGGACAAGGTCATGATCTTGGTCGAGGGCATCTTCAGCATGGAAGGTTCAGTTGTGCGTTTACCCGAAATCATTGCTCTGAAAAAGAAATACAAGGCATACTTGTATCTGGATGAAGCTCACAGCGTTGGAGCAATGGGATCTCGAGGACGAGGAGTTACAGATTACTTCAATGTGGATCCCAAGGAGGTGGACATCCTGATGGGCACTTTCACAAAGAGTTTCGGCAGTGCTGGTGGCTATCTGGCAGGTTCAAAGGTGGGGTTATAGGGATTACCATTTTAGATATCCCAAACTAATTGATTTTTCTCCCTAGAAACTGATCGACTTCCTCCGCACCAACAGCCACGCCCACTGCTATGCTGCGTCCATCTCGCCACCCATAGCCCAGCAGATCCTGACCTCCATGAAGACCATTATGGGTGAGGATGGCACCGAAATTGGCCGCAAGAAGATACACCAGCTGGCCAGGAACACGCGTTACTTCCGTCGACGACTGGCTCAGCTGGGAGTGATCACATATGGCCACGAGGACTCCCCAGTCGTACCTATGCTGGTGTACCTATTTTCTAAAATTGGGTAGGTTTGAGTCTAAATAGGTTCCAATATCATTAAATGGAGTTTGGTAATTAATCTATTTGTTATATTTTTCAGCGCTGTGGTTCGCACCTTGACTACTCGGCACATTGCCGCAGTGGGTGCTGGATTCCCGGCCACCCCCATTATGGAAGGTCGCATCCGTTTCTGCCTTTCCGCCGCCCACACCAAGGAGCAGCTGGACTTTGCCTTGGAGGCGATAGATGAGATCGCCGATGATCTGGGCCTGAAGTATTCACGCAAGCCACGCGATCCGAATCCCGTCGTTTACTAGACGCACATTCGAATGCACATAGCAGATAAGCTTGGGTTAGAAAGGTAGCCTTATCGATCGCTAGACCAAAACTAAAACACAGTCCAGAAATTGCTTGATCAATCACGAACGTTTGGTTACGTTGACCAAGTTTCAGTTGCACTGGGCTTCTAATTATGACTAATTCCCTGGGAATTTCCCTTCCAAGGGAGCATCACTACAGCAACAGCAAGAGAAACAAAAACTATACAGTACAGCACATAGCTTAAATGATAAAATATTATTAATTATTTAGCATTTACTTCTTCGTAGTTGTTATTGTAATTGTAAACTTCAAATGTCTTCTTCAGTCACCAGCTGTATTTTGAGTATTTGTAGATGAAATAATTACGGCGAAATGTATTAAGGAAATCAGGTTTTGGTTACATTCAGAGCTAAGCTAAGGGAACGGAACCCCCTTTTTCGTGGGACAGTCGAGCACCTCGCTTCTACCATTTAAGCTGAACCAAAAGAAAACCTCTAAAGCGTCAGCGATATAATTGTAAAACACCATTCTGCTAGCCCTTCTAGAGTCCAAAATTTGGGCCAAGGCTTGAGGCATTGTCAGAAACGTATTTTTGTATAATGATTATGTATTAATGATTTTATTTTTCTATCAAGAAATAAATAACTGTTGCTTTATCTATTGAAGATGAAGAGTTTAAATTTAAATTACTTTTTAAATAGAAGGGTATCTTTTGTTTGTTGAAAATTATGTTGTAGATCGAAGGAAGCGTTTTGAACCTAATGAAGTATACATACCGATGTATTCTTGATCACGAGCATTAGCCGAGTGCAAATCTCCGTATGAACGTCCAGACTGTAAAAGCTTAAAAAATATTGTCCAACCTCACCCACAAAGTTGGTAAATGTCTCCATCGTTTTTTACATGTGCATAGTTTTGCTTGCTAGAGGGCGTATTCCTGACACTAGGGGGCGCCAAAAAATGGCGCCTCCGTCCACCATTTTGATAAATCGCCAAAGAAAACGTTTTTTAAATATATATAAAACTAAATATGTATACATATATATATGTATAAAGCAAAGTTCCTACGCCATTAATATAATTATAAAAATTTAATTCCTTCAAGTCTTAAGACAAACAAATTATTTAAACTAAAGTTATTCGATTTTCGACTCATATTTTCTATGCAATTCGAAAACTAAAACTAAATATACATAGCAATACGACATTTATTGAATGATTGAATCTCTCTATAATTCAATTGGAAGTTAAACTTAAAGCGTTTTCAATCTATCTCCAACACGCATTCACACTTTAAACCTCGAAACCAGACTTCAATTCGTTGAATAACAATTTTCTAATTAACAGTAACTCATGACATCTCTGCAGCATCGCTCCCTGTTTTCCTTTTCCGGTTCTGACCACAATGCCAAATAAATTCCAATTGTAATTGTCTCGGCCTTTTAAGAAATTAAGACAAAGAGCGAACAACGTTCAGATCGAAAGACAACAAGAGGACGGAGGTCGGAGGAGAAGGCTAAGAGTTTTGTTGGTTTATGGGCTTAGGCAATACTTTCAATTTTATATCCTGGGCAATATTTATTGAGTTGTTCTTGTTTGTTCTGTGGGGAATACATGCAAAACGAATTTAAATTTTTGGACGGGTAGGAAAGTGTTTGAAGACTCGTTAAAAGGCCATTCGAATTGATTTTAAAGTAACATGGTGCACAGAATAAAATATTTATTTTTAAGTTATATAAATAGACTCAAGGTAGAGCACTCTATTTTAAATTATTTTATCTGCATTTTTGATTCAACCTATTTATTGTTTAAATCTTACATATTGCAATTCAGTTTGTAAATATTTTTTAAAAGCCAGTATGTAAATCTGTTGAAAGTGCTGTGATAATTTTGAAAATATATGCCCTAGGGATTGGCAGGTTGAATAGAATGACAAGGCCGCATCAGTTTGGACGGGTTTAATTTATCTGCTCCGTTCTGTTTACTTTTTTCGAGCTGCCAAAATGGAAAATGACAATACACGTCGGTACACAAATATGTGTATTCTATGCAAGCACGTGTGAGTGGGCGGTGGGCGGTGGGTTTACTGGGTGGTTGGGTGGCTGGGTGGGTGGTACTGCTTTCCCAGCCAACTTGGTGTGAGTAATTGACTACGTGCGTATAAAGTTTGTGCTGGCATTTTACCCGAGTACTGCCAAAGTGGCTGCAGCAACAACGTCACCATTTTAGCCTGCCCTTGAGTGTGGTCAACATTTCGAGAGGAGTGTGTGCAATCATAAATATGCATCCTGTTGGCCATTTGTCATGGCTTTTTGCCCGATGCCGCAGACAAGAGTCTGCATCTTCAACACCGCAAGAGCCCGAGTGCTCGAATTCAAATGCTGTTTTCCAAAGCATCGTTTAATAGAGATTGATAAGGATATGCGGCCAATCGGGGTCACCGATTGGACTATCGCAAAACATCAGCATTTCAGTGGCCTCAATAGCATGCTTTTATTTTTTTTGCCTCTATTTCCTCTGTCCTTTACAAATTGCTGATGCGATTTTCGCGTGCAGCTTGTTTGTTTTACCACCTGCGTTTTTTTACTGCTTCATTCGGGAAAAACTATAAGCGTGCCTCACTCGCTCACGAGATATTTTAGCGGAAAAATCCATAAATTCGTGCTATTAGCTCGCCATTTGGATTTTTAAGCAAGCTTTTAAAAATAACTTTTAAAAAGCATAAATAATAAAAATAAGATAGAGTGGTATTAGTAACAATAACAGTTTTTTTGGAATTTTAAAATCGATCTTAATACCAATAATTTAATCTAATGAAAATAGATTTTAAATTGTTTATTTTCATTGCCTGTTTAATATTCAGCAAACTAAGAAACAAATTACAATGCGGTATATTTGTAATACTTTTTCATTCGTATTATCATAAGTTTTCCATTCAAACTTGAGCTATTTTCAGAGGACTTTTCACCTGTGCACCTCTTATGTTGCTTCCCTGGATACGCAATTGTTGTGCTTCAGTTTTCAAGCCCCTCAACTCCCGCGGTTTTGGCTCACAAATACAATTTTAATGTTTCCGCTTACTTGGCAAAATATGTGGGTACGGTAAGAACACATTCGAGTTCTATTTTTCTTTCTCCTTAGTACATATCCCCAGCACGGGAAGTTGCATTTTGTGTGTTTCATAATCTGATAAAATGTTGCAAAAAGTTTTCCCCTCGTCAAGCTGGCGCAAAGGGAATTTATGCAATGCGGAAAAATCCAAGTCCGAATCCCATTTGTGAACACTTGAAGCATGCAAATGGCGGCGTCTGAGTTATGCGCATACTTTTGATAGTCACTGTGCTGGGCTGAAGGGTTTGATTGAGTAGTGTTTAAGAGCCTTTGATCCAATATGTCTGTAAACCCAATCTTTGGAATTTATTCGCGATATATTTCAAAGATTTTATGTTGGTAATTTTATAGATCAATTTCATATTAATAAAATATATTTTAATAAATTGCACCACAGATTGCATTTATAAAGGGGTTATGTCTAATTTTCGATTTTTTCAGTGGTTATTACCTGATCCAAAAAAAAAATCAATAAGACTTCAAAGCTTGTCCTTGACTCCCGTCCTCGATTCAATTTTGATTTCCATCATCCGGCGCCAGGACATCAGCCATCAAAGTGCAAACAAATTAATCTTAACCCCGTTCGCCGGGAATGGATTGGCAATCTGTTACACGACTTCACTTCGGATGCTATTACTTAATCACATGTTTTGTAATAAGATTCGCTCGAACGATTTTTCATGGGCAAACGTGTCGCCTTCGCCTGGCTGCTCAGTTATGGATAAAACAAGAGAGAACGCTATAGTCGGGTTGGTGTCCCGACTATCTAATACCCGTCACTCAGCTAAAGGGAGTGCGAACACTGTACTCGGGTTAGTGTCCCGACTATCTATTGGGGCTAAAGGGAGTGCGAGGGAGATAGATATATAAACAATTTTGATTGCGTATAACTTTTTAATGAATGGTCCGATTTGAAAAATTTCTTCTACATTTCGATAGGTATTGATAAACACAATAAAACTGCATTTTTACTTTTCCGAAATATTGAAATTTTTAAAATAGTATATAAGCGATTGTGGGCGTTAGAGGGGGCGTGGCACCTTTTTGAAACAAACTTGCGCTGCGTAGGAACTCCTAGAATCTGTATGCAAAATGCCAATCTTCTAGCTTTTATAGTTTCCGAGATCTCAGCGTTCATACGGACAGACGGACAGACAGACAGACGGACAGACGGACAGACGGACATGGCTAGATCGACTCGGCTAGTGATCCTGATCAAGAATATATATACTTTATGGGGTCGGAAACGCTTCCTTCTAGCTGTTACATACTTTTGCACGAATACAATATACCCTTTTACTCTACGAGTAACGGGTATAAAAAGGGGATCCTGGCTGCAGACGAGGGCCAAGGACAATCAGTCATTCGCCATAAAGGCTGGCAATGAGACGTAGTATGACTTTTGTTGCTGCTCAAGGATAAGGATATGAGGATACATGTCTGCACTCACTTTGCGCCCAACACTTTCAATTCGACACACACGTTAATCAATCACAGCCTCCCCCTTTCGAAAAAAGGAAGAGATTTAATCAAGGAATTTTCCGAGATTTTCACCAGCAAATTTAAATGCCTGCCTGGCTGTGTCCTTGTGTCCTTGCGCCTGCTGAGGTAACCGCAAATTAAATTTGCTGCTGAATGTTCTGAAGGACATGGAAAGGGAAAAGGCCCGACCGCAGTTTTCTAATTAATTCCATGGGCAGATAGAAATGGCATTCGAATCCGAATCCGAGACGCCTTAGCATTAGCACCTGTCACCGGCACATGCTAAATGTCCTGGCCCACAACTTTCGGCTCGAGTGACTCCCCCTGGTTGGGCATCATTAAGTTCTGTGCTTTGTGGGCCGACGCGTCGGCTTCTTGTTAACATTTATGGCTATTGTTTTCTCCAGACGATGTGTGGGCGTGGTCAGGGCTAATGTCGCCCAAATATGCAAGCAATTTACTGGCCCGAATTAAAATATCTGCTGGGCCAATATGCTAACGCCAGCTGTTTATATTTGCCACATCGATGAGGAGGATGTTCTAAAGCTGGAATGGCATCAATTTCAATTGTTGAGACTTAACATTACAATTTTCACAGCATAAAGCTGTTTGCATTACTTCAGTTTTGTAAAATTGAAGACAATACATATTTTGTAATAGAAGTATAAATATTAAATACAAATTAAAAATATATTCTGATCAGTTAGAATTATTTAATTAACACTAAACAATTAATTTTAATTCTTTGCAGCGTTCAATTGTAATTTATTATATTTTCAATATTTGTTTGTCAATATCTAATTTCATATTGTAATTAAAACTATTCTGTTTATTTTCTGTTCCGTACACAAAATGAAGTAAATATGTACATTTTGTGGGCAAAGATGGTTTTCTTCAAACAATAAAATTAATAAAGAGCTTAAATACCCAGCGAATTAATCTTATCAAGGCAGCTTGAGTTGCTTAGATTTTCTGTAGCCAATTAAATTGATAACTGCAAAATATTAGCCAACTGTTTGTCAATAAAGGGAGGAAGTGGACATTCCGAAGGCCTTTCGGGGCATTATATCCACTCAGATCACGCTTTAATCGGGCCTAATTGGATTCCTAGACGACTTTAATTGAATGAAATAAGTTCTGCGTGGTGGCGAGTATTTATTAAGCACGGGTATCTGCGAAGAATTGCATTTAAATTGAAAGCAGCGTGTCACGTGGCGTATGCGTAATTTGATTATTAATTAAATTGCCGGCCAAGAGCGAACAAACGGGGCCACTTAAACGGGGGCCAATCGAATTAGGCCAGGAGGGGCGAAGAAGAAGAAATACCGACCGGATGCTGGGGCCACAAAAACAATGACCCGTGTTTAATGACAGGCACAAAGGACAATGGCCGGCAGATCCTAAGCAGCACAGCACAGCACAGGACAGTCGTCGCAGTCCAAGGAGTAATGGGAAGTAAACAAATCAAATGAGATTTATTATGTGACACGCATAAAACGAGGACAATCGCACGGCTTAACGAGCGGGGACATCATGTGAGCAGTGCTGCTCCTTCCCTGGAAAATCCTTCGGCATCCATTCTCCAAGACCATTAAATCAATTGAGTGTAAGATGGCACGCACGGGACTCGGCCACAGCCTCCATCATTCCGTTTCCAGCCAATTCCCGGAAATGGTTTCTAATTAACGCGCCTCATTTAGCAGACGCCTTTTGCTCGCCACTCGGAGAAATGGCAAAGATCAATCCACTCGGGTCACAAACACCACACAAAGTTTACAGAGCAATGAGTACTTTTAATATGAATTTTAAAACGAATTAAGGTGCTTCAAAATAAATAATTTATTTTTACTTGTGTTTTGTTTTTTCCATGCTTTTGGTTTAGGTTTTTTCAAGTTTAAGGAGTTTAAAGTTTATATTTGTAATTTAATTTAAAATTTTTGTTTACAGAGGTCAATAAAAAAATAAGAAGACGCTATAAAAACCTAACGAATATTTTAAATTACCATTTTTTGTTTTGATTTTTTTTAAATCTTTTTTTTGTATTTAACTTTGAAGATTGTGTGGTCTAACTTTTAGCCTTCAAAAATGTAGTATTTCTCACAGTGCATCCTTTTTCTGAAGCCAAGTCTTTCGAGCACAATTTGTTATCAATCAAAGACTAAACTGTCCTCAATCTTGTCGAGTTCGTTGAACATGATCCGTGCCACAACAGGGACAGGATTATGGGGCAATTATGTGCAAGTGCTTAGCGCATTTCCCAGCTAATTAGCCATTTGGGCAACATGAACTGCTGCATTTCGGGTGTCCACTGCCAATTGAATTCGCAATTGAATGCCCAGCGGGCAATGCCTGCCTGACCTGGTTGGCATCGGAAATGGTGCGGGAATGGGTGGAAAATGGGCTGGAAAGGGGGCCCTGGCCCTGAAGCCCACCTACACTCCCTGCACTACATGGCCAACAGAAGCGCGACAGATGACGAGGACGATGATGCGGGGATGCAGGGCCACCTGCCAGGCAATCAAAAGGGGTCCCAGCCCAGCCCCATCGAAAGGCCCCTGCCCGGGGGAGTTTTAATAGCCTTTTGCATGTTGGCTGGGTGAAAATTCCCATTGTGAAATCGACAATAGTTTGCAGTGGCCCTGAAGAGGAATGACTGAATGTAGGAAGTCCTGTGCCCGGGGAGGAATGGATATGGTGAGTACGGCAACATGTGTGAGCTGCACAGCTGCTGCTTTAGACAAAATTCCTGAAGCTTTCTGAATATTTCTCTTATGCCAAGATTTTGTCATTATCTCTTTGAGTATGGCATTCAAGTCAACAGTGCCAATCAAAGCTAATGAAAGTGGTTGAAGGTGGCAAATGTGGCTTATCACAAGTTTTCAGGTGATATAAAGCGATTCTGAATATTATATCCTTCAATATCCTACAATGAAATAGAGAAGATTACCCGGTTCTTCGGAAATCAGTAAACCCACTTAAAAAATTAATCGTTATAAAATATATAATTCATTTTGGGATTTTCCTTACTTTTCTGGCCTTGATCTGAGAACTATTCAATCTTCTGTGGCTCTCATCAAAATCTGTAAATAAAATTAAATTGTTTCAATTAATTCCGAATATCATATCCCTTTATTTCCTACAATGAAACAGAAAAGATTACCAGGTCCTAGGGAAATCCGTAATCCCACTTGAAAAATAAATCGTAATACAATTTAAAATTCGCTCTGTGATTTTTCTTTATTTTTCTGGCCTTGATCTGAGAAGTATGCAACGCATCCGTATCAAAGGAAAAGCGTGGGAGGGGAGGAGGAGGGCGACTGCGAATGCGAATGCAGCTGGCAGCGACATCTGGCGGAAGTAATAGCAACATAATCGATTTGATGCCTTTCCCTTACCCTCGATGCAGTTTGCGGGCTGCGGATGTGGATGTGGATTCGGATTCGGATACGGAAGCTTGCTGCTCTTGGCAGGAAGTAATTTTCCAACAGTCACAAATCTGAGAAATATTAAGGTTGCTTATGGCACACAGGCGCTGAATTTGGTTATTGAAAATTGTGGAAATGCCCAAGCCGATGAGCTTTGTTCAATCGGCTTACCAGCTGCGATTACCGAACTATTTGTGCGCATTTTAAATAGATTTATTTGAAATGTCTTCAGTGCCAGCTGTGCGGAAATTTGAAATGAAGTGATGGAAAATATTCCACAACTAAATGAGCAAATTTAAGTATTCTTGCGTTCCATGTGTGAAAATCAGCCTGATGGACAACTAAAGTCGACACAAATCCTGACAACTTGAAAACACAGCGACTCCTGCGAACAGGATGATGGCAGGATGACAAGATGACAGGCCCCGTAAACGGCAACTAAAACTAACAGCGAAGAAAATGCTAAAAATTGCTACAATGCAGCAAGCTGCTATCATTTGTTGGTCTTACTGTTGCCGTTGTAGTGTCATTATTTGCCATAATACCGGCGATGTTGCCGTCATCAGTTTTGTCGCATTTTTGTTAAGCACAAAAATCATATTTTATATTCCACAAGGCGACCCAGTTGGCCAAGAAAAGAGTGAGCTGCCTAGAGAGGAGCACGTGTCTTTCGTATTTCGTACTCCATTGTCGAGTTAAAGCTAGAAAGTATTAAAAAAGGTTAATAATAGTGCTGAAAAAAATTTAAGAATCGGTAAATAAATTAAATTTAAGATTAAATGATTTTATTTTTAAAACTATTTAATGAAAGAAAGCGAATAAGTTCTCAAAAATATTATTATAAATTGGTATTTAAAAATACAAAAGCTCTACCAAAATTCAAATATAATGAAGTACAAATATGTGGGGATTCGTTTTTGATATAACTCTATGAAAAAACAAGAAGAATTTCCTGATGTTCCCTGCTGTGTTTTTAGCTCATCCCTGGCAAGGACATTAACACGATTTCGTTCACCTGCTGCGCTGTGCCAGGATCTCCGCTCCTCCGTCGCTCGCCTGGCTGCCACTTTTACATTTTAACATAATCATACATTTTTATGCGGCGCGCCGTCTGCAAGGAATGTGCCGCCCATCGCCCATCGTCCTTCGCTCCGAGGAGCAAGACGCTCCGTAGTTACAGTTGCCTAGTTTCGATAGTTGGTCTTGGCCGGGACAGGACCTTCGTCCTTGCCGCTTACTTGTTGCTCGCACTCAACAAATTGTTTTCCCTCCCCCTCCGAAACCCCAGACCTTCTTTCGGGGGTAATCGTAATCGTATTTTGCCCCTTCAAGTGTTTCCCTTGAGCTGTTTCCGTTTCTAATACATTTCCCCTTTCGTTCTCGGCTTTGGCGAGCACGTTCCACGCTGGCAGGTACAAAGTGCCGTATACGTAATGTCTTCATTTCCATTGTGTTGCGTGCGCCAATTTATTGTAAATTTATACCAAATCGGGAAAGCCCCGATTTTTGTTCAGTAAACTTCATTTCTCACGCCCATTGTAACATCCCCCTCAAAAATGTTTAAAATATTATAAAGGATAAAAATTTATAAAGGATAAATATTTCAAGTTTATGGGAAAGTGTCATCTGATTATAATTATAATTTTAAAATCAAAGCAAAGGCTAATTTTAGAATAAACCTTAAACAGATTGGTTGCACTTGTATCAACAATATTCCATCGTGGCCAGCTTTTAATATAAAATGCATCCGAGCACTTTGCATTAGTCCCTCCGATTGCTAATTAAATATTCCATGGAATAGATTTTCAATTTGCGCTCTTCACGCCGCACAATAACATTTTGCCAATTTCTCCATAAATTCTGAATTTACAAATTAAATCCTGCGTTTTTTTCCACTCATGCCTTATCATTGAATTTGATTTGATTTCGGTGTAAATAATTTGAAATTATATTTATAATTTAATAGTAATTGATATTTCTGTTTGTGGGCTGCGCTTTCCCATTTGGCTTCGTGAAAAACCAATTAAGCTGCAAGTGGGCAACGCAAAGTAAAACATAAATGCAAATACAAATCGGTTTATGTTTGATAACCCAATTAAATAATTATGTAAATGCATGCGCAAATATTTCGTAATTGCATTTTGGGTCCAGAATTTAAGAGTTTAGGCCCAGCTGGCGAGTCTGAGCAACTTTTTCGTTTCGCCCGTTTGGCAGCGGTAATTGCCACAAGCGACTGGCTGTTTGTTTTCGACAATTGCGAGAGTCTGAAGCTGGGCAACTTTTGCGTTTTGCGGCCGACTCAACTTTTATGCTGGCTGGCGCTGCCACCAGGCGACACACACACCCAAGTACATTTGCGTTTAATTCAAAAATTCTATAAATTGTGTAGCATTTATAAATTGTGTTAAAAGTTGTGCCCAATGCGGGGACTTTTCGCAATTCACCATGCACTGCACGTAGCGACAACTCCCGGGGAGTCGTGGCATCCATGGGATTGGTTGTATCTCCCGCTGTCGCCGATTTCTGGGAGAGACTTTTACACGTGCTTTTATGTGGGGAGATGTGTTCCGGAAACATAATACTTTCCAAAATCCAAAAGGTTTTTAGTTTCAATAAATATTCAATAAATATTTTGTATTTTCTGCAATTGGAGTGATTTTGTTAGGTTCAAGTTTTCCAACGTTGAAATTATTTAAGGGACGATTGAAGGTAAAATATATCATATTTAAACATAAATATAATGGTAATTGATTGATAACTATTATAAACGGTTTTTGATAGGTCTGTGATTTTAATCAAAGGAATTAATTAAATTCCAAACTGATTAAAAATATTATTATAAATATATATTGCTAAAGGCATTAAACTCACCCAAAGTTTACCCATATTATAGGTTTGGATTCCTAACTTAGGAAGTAATTTAATTATGAATATCTTCAAGGAAAACTTGACATTAAATATTTTCAGAGATTCCTAAACCGAGAATACCCCCATCCTAGCTCTCTTATCACTCACACTCTTGCCCCGCTTACACATCCACTCCGTTAACTATCCCTACTTTGCATTCTGAAAACGTTTAGCAATTATTTCATTTCGAGGAGGAGGTTTTGAATGCCTTGCCCCGCCACCGTTGCTGCTGGAAAGTTTTGCGAAATGATTTCGAGTGCATTAAATCGGTTGGCTTGCAACAAATGCGACTAATTAAAATGTGGACAGGGCGTGGGGCGTCTTAAAAGTTGTCCGTGTCTGCCAAAAGTCGGAGTTGAATTATGACTTTCAGCCGCCGTTGTTGTTGACTGTTTAACTGTTGAACTCGGGGCCTAGAATCCTTGGATCCTGGATCCAGGATCCTAATGACGGGCGGACACCTCGCGTTAGGTGAGCCACTTGGCAAGACAGAGTCAAGAGTCTGCAAGTTTTTGCTCAAGCGTTTCGCGCAATTTGCTAAAATAATTATCCATTTTGGCGAAATTCAAAGCGCCAACACTGAAACTTTTAGTTTTCAAACTTAAAACGAATTAACTAGCACAAGCCGCTGGAGGAATCTTTGAGATGGGAATCTAGAAAAGGCTGTTAGGAAGTGGAAAAACCGCAAGGCGAGATAAACGGCGAATGGGTTGTGCAATTTTCACAGATTATTTATTCCCCGCTTAACCAAGCAATTAAGAGCAACATTTCTTTTATATGCAAGCACTAACAAAAGTTATAAAAGTTTGGTAATATTTGAAAGAATTCTTTTGTGGTTCATGTAGAGTATGTGGTTAAGAAATATTACTTTTTATAGAGGTTATACAAATAAAGAAACAATTAATTAATACTCTTTATTTAATGCAACAAAAAACACTAAGCAAATCGTTAAGTTTCTCTTTATAATTTGAAAATAATTTTCTAAAGAGCAATACTACAAAAAAAAATTGTTACCCCTCAAGTAACTTTCTTAGAATTTTAGAAACACTTTCATATACCCTTAAATTAATTTAACAATTTTAAGCATTTTAAGGCTTTTTCACCAAAAATCTCTGAAATTTAGCTTCTTAAACTGCCAATAGTCTTTAACTCCAGCCACAGTGCGGAATGTGTACTAATTTCCGGCTTCATTACGCTTAAAACCATTAGGAAAACTTCTGAAATGAATTCCGCTGCTGCCTGAACCCTCTTCGGCATCCTTCATTAAGGATAAAATCCCGCAACTCTCGACGTCCTCTCGATGCGCTCGAATTGACATTCTCGACTGAGATGATTGAAAACACATTAGCCGTGGAGTCGCAGAACTTCGTCCGTAAGTGTTGCCTAATCAAACATGGAATCGTCGGATTCTGCGGCATGGAAATGAGTGGCACTCATAATTAGAGTTGCGCACTTGCGGGGCCACTCGAAATGGGATTTTAAACGGCGTTGACATCGATTTATGCCTTTAAGTTGGCCACTGCCAACCGCAGCAGCAGCAGCAGCAGCAGCAGCAGCTCTGCTAAAATTTATAGTTGGTAACTTTAGTTCGGTGGTCAGACATCAGCTGGTTTTCCTCCGGCCGGATCGGATCGGTTCGGGTCGGGTTGGGTCCTCCGGTCTGTTCTGTTCTGGTCTTGTTTGGTTTGGCTGGGGTTGGGGAAACACAAGTGCAAGTGAAAAATGAAATAACAACTTCAACAATCCGGCGAGCGGAAGGCGTAAAACCAGTGCAGTGGAAATTCGATCTGCTGGGGGCCAAACAACAGTTGCTCTTCCTTCTAAAATAAAATATAATAAAAAATATTAGGCACCAGTGAAGCTAAAATTTTATAAAAAAAGCTTATCAATATAAATTTTTTTTACATTATTTTTATAAAATATTAATATAATATTAAAATGTTAAATGTTCATACGGAAAGCGAAAAATGTTAAATTATTTTACATAATAATAAAAAGTAAAAGCATTTATACAACTAAAATGATTTAATCTTTAAGAACGATTTATTTTTAATCAAAGTTTGCTGAAAGTCTTAATATTATATACAAAATTCTTATAAAAATAAATGTTTTGTTGTTATACTTACTAAAAATGTAGTTTGGTTTTTAAAAGTTCCATTATTGAAGGCAATTAAGCATAATACCAAGAATACGTATATATATCCTGACTGATGTAGCTAGTAAGGGTATGTTGAAGTAATATTGCTCTCGACTGTCCTCCGGAATTGGAGGAGACAAACACTCGGATCTCTTCAGAGTGCAGCAGAAGTAGCAGGAGCAGAAGGAGCTGCAGGAGCCGAAGGGAGGAAGGAAGTCGCCCGGCGAACGCAAACAAACTTGAAGTGCGAACTGGTCAATAGTCTGAAATAACAACAAGACAATAACACTGGCAATAACTTGTGCCACTCGAAAGGGCCGAGACGCAGGCAGAAGTTCGCTCCGGGCTGTTGGCCAAGTACTTGGCAGCTGGCCCCTTAGGGCTCTTAATTAATTTTTATGAATTGCACGAAGTTCGCTTTTTCGGCAAGTGTTGGCCACAAGAATAAGACAATGGATCCTCGACTGGAGAGCCAATTGCCGGGACGATGACGAAGTGTCGGAGGTTGCATTTGAATGGCTCGCCGGGGGAATTTTCTGGCCTTGCACAAAAGCGAATAAATGATGGCCACACCAAATTGGACAGGAGTCTCCGGGGAGGTCTTAAAATATTTGTAGGTCTTCAGAAACCTAAATATATAGCTATAAAATATATAATAAAATTTTAAGGTTTGCAGAATTTGTAAAAATATTAAGTCACACGCCTATCTTTCACTGGGAAAGATCAGGGTCAGTATTTTTCTTCGCGTTCATGTCCTAATATTTTGTTACAATAATATCAAGCATATTACCTAATTATCTTACTTGTAAAGCGTTTAGTTTACTATAGATATCTGTAGATACTTCACCAGCAGTTATTCAGTCCAATCCTTGCACTACTTATCTCTCCCATTTAACTAAACTGTGTGTAAGTGGACTGTCCGCAGCAGTTTGCTTTGATGCCGCGATAAATCCCAGCAGTCCTACCATTCTTTCACCCTTCGAGGACAGGTCGAAGTCCAGGATTCCAGGACTCTAGGACTCTTGGACTTGTGGCACATTGTGCTTAATCGCGCCGATCCGATGCGGCGGGTTAAGGTGTAATTATGTGAGGCATTCCCCCGGCTCATATCTGCCATAGCTATCTTGGCCAGGTGGTCCCGGTACTTGGGTACTTGGGCACAACAATAAATTATTTCATTGCTGACCACAAACAACTCCACTCGCTGCTCTCACGTCCGCCATTAAGCGCGGCGTAAAAATAGCTTGAAATATGTAATTTTCCGGTTCAATTACAGCGCCAGTGGCTAACTCTAGAGTGGGTTGGGTCCTGACCACATCCGCATCGGGGCCAAGATGCATGTCCGCCGATAAGGACACTCCGCAGGACTCTCAGCTCTCGGCGATGTGCGGTCCGGATAGATTCCGTAATTTGTAGTAAATCTCTGGGGCAGCGAGTCCTTTCTGACACTTTGAATAGATCCCACACACACACACACACACACACACTCTGCGGTTATGTTGGGGCGTTTTTGAAAAATTCATTTGCTGCGTGCCGTCCTGATGGAAGATGGAATCCAATTTGGGCAAGCAAATAAACGGAAATTTAATATTGAAATTGTATCCGAATTTAAGCAGAATTTCGTTGGCTAGCATTTAAATAAATACGGAATATACGGAAAATCAACAAGAATTCCTGTCACAAATATGCCCGTCCAAGGATTCCAATATCGTAAAAATAAAATCAATGCAGCTGTCAGGACGGCAAAGGATGGAAGGAGATAGAGATAGAGCGGGGCAACTCTGGGGTTAAGCAACTCTCGAGTTTGGGGCAAAAATGCTGGCAGCTGAGTAAATTTTAAACATCGCACGTGGCCATAAAAACCAGGCTAACAAATGTGCCATCGCCAACGAGGAAGAAGGAAAGGAAGTGGCGGGCCAAACGGGAAACTGGGAGGTGGAACTGCATTTTAGCGCCATATTTTATGCACACTTAGAGTCACACACAGAGCCAGGAATCCGAGGACGCAGGACGCAGGACACCGAGTGCTGCAGTGTCAAAGGCAATGCAGGCAAAGATAAAGAACCGAAGGAACGAAGAGAGCCACGAAAACAAAAGGTTAAAAACTTTTTTATACACGGATAGAAAAAAATCTCCGAATAAATGTTGTGAATAATAAATAAAAGAATTTAAGTTTAAAACGAATATAATTATACTTGGTTCTCGTAGAGTAATAGGGTAGAAGGAATTTTGAAAATCGGACAATTCAATAAAAAGTTATGACCAAATAATAAAATTCAAGCAGTGCAAGCAGTCGCTTTGCTGCATGTATATCTTCGTCTCCCTCACACTTCCCTTTGCTGAGTAACGGGTATCTTGTTTTTAGTATTTACTAATGATAAACTGATTTTTGAAAATGTTTTTTCCAGTGCCCCCAAAGAGAGGAAAAGGCAGAGCTGAGAAGAAGTGTGTGAATTCCTCGAAGGAGGGAATTGGGTTAAGCAAATACCACGTCCCGCACAACAGTGCGTATAATGAATATTAATAAATGCGTCTCGGAATTAATTTCCCCTCATCGCGTTTCCAATTAAGAGCTCAAAGACGGGCAGACAAGACATTTTGCATGGCCAAAAGTGGCGAGAAGGCCTGCCTAATTGAATTTTAATTAATTAACAATGTTTGAGGGGTCGCCTTCGAAGTGTCGAAATATTGGCCCGGAATGACCGCCATCTGGCCGAGGCTAATGAAAATCGGATGGAAAATGCCGAGGATGCAACACATTGCCAAAAATATTTCATAGGGTGGGTGGGGGTTTTCCTGTTGTAATTGTTGTTCAATATGCCACATCATTTTCGGCTCATTAATCACGGGGCCATTTTCATTAGAGGCCAATCATTTTGGGCCTGTAAAATGTATTTTATAGATTCAATATCCCATTAATGGTTTTAGTCGAAGGCAGCTGGAAGGCAGAGTATTCTTTTAATTCGGAAATGAAAGGAGAGGAAATTGTTGGCACTAAGAAACGGATAGATGATATGTGGGTACCATAACTATTAGGCAATCATTAATTGGCCAGGCAGCTAAAAAATTAAAACTATTCAGTCTATTAAGTTTAAGATAAATGTTATAGAAGGCTATTAAAAAGGAATCACTATCTGTGATTATTGAAAACAATCTGTGTAGAAAATCCTTGAAATGCCTGCACGGATTCGATCTCAAGTTTCACAACTGTCTGGACAATCTGAAAACAGGATTTAAAGTTGGCCAACAGATATTTTCTCACTTTGCTGGCTCGAAGTGGAAGTCGAAGCAAACGTGGCCATTCAATTGGAAAGTTGTATGGAAATGTGTTCCCCGAAAATTCGGCGGCATGTGAGGCACGTTCGCGAGATGTCGCTTTTGGCCATTTGGCTGCCATTCCGATGCCATTTTGTTTGGCTGCTGACAATTATCGATCAGTTCAGCCAGCTGCAGGATGAGACACGGGATGAAGGGCAGAGTGAACCGAGGGGGAATCACGCACAATGGCCGAGCTTAAATGGGCCAACGCATCCTTGCATCCTTGGCCTCATTTGCATAAATGACGCGAACATCCCGCATGTTGTTGGGCCCTCAACGAGCCATTTATATGTGCATATGCAGGGGAGGACACAGGACGAAGCACAGGAGGGGGGCGGGAAACAGCCATCAATGGCTAAGGGTCCATTTTGGCCCGATTGCTGCAACAATTGTTGCATTAAGAGTCCTCCCAGCAATTTGCGGGAAAATTGCGTGAAAAGTTTCAGGGCCATTTCAAGCGAAGCGGTCCTTCAAGGGCTAAGAGCCTAAATCAGGACCTTCGAAATGAAATGTCTTCATTAAATTAAGCTGGGCCGAAATTAAAATGCAACGCTGACGAGAACGAAAAACAGGAGCAAGAAATATTACGCCCGGCCAGTGTAATTGCCAAGTGTTTTATTGCCAAATTTTGGGAGCACTAAGTCGCCGCCGCCTTCGTCTAACGTCGAACATTTGTCAAGGACTCGGCTTCGGCGGCTCCTTTCGTGATCATAAATTCTCCGGGCCCTCTTGACTTTTCGCGCGGAATTCATTAGTTTGTTCTGTGTGTTCGTTCTGCCTGCCTGTGCTCTCAGCTGTGGGCCAAATTAAATTACGTTTAATTACTTGGCCCCTTACTTGGCTCATAACTTTTGGGCCAGCTCTCGAGAGAGCCTCGAATGCCTTCCGCTGATAAAGTCTGGTCCATATGTTCTCCGTCTGTCATCGTTAGACAAATGTCCCCAACTCGAGGACCCTTTAAGATATTGGGAATCCGGCAAGAGGCAAGTGCAGCTGCAGGCTGCAGCGGCAGCTACATCTGCAGTTGAGTTGGCCCAATCACTTTTGGCCAACAGAAGTGGCTGCTCTGCCTGCTGCCGACATCTGGAAAATATTTTTGTTGACTCTCGAGTGGCGACAGCCGGCCAAGACGGCGATGAGCTGCGTCCTCGACCAGGACAAGATGGGACACGATAAGTTAACGTGGGATAAGGGCTTAAAACTGCAGACGATGGCTAATAGAAATAATGGCCAAGAACAGCACTAGAGGCTCGAGTGTTTATGTAGAAATTTATGTAAAGACTTAAAGACATTTTGCGTTGAATTTGATAGGGAAAGAAACTAAAAATTAAAACGAATTTAGAAATTTGGTATTGTATTTTATGCTTAAAGAAATCATAGAAAATATAACTCAATAAAATTACATTTTTAAATTCCTCAATATTTATTTAGAATGTAGGTATTGTGTTAAATGTTCACTTAATCTCAAGATTGTTCCTTTTTATTTGTAAATTGTGTAATAATAAAAAAGGCAATTTTAAATTTAAAAATTCCTCATAAAAAGCTTGAGTCATATCAATACTTTTGCTTTTAAATAATAGCACTTTTAATTTTTTTTAAATATAACTTTTTAGCCCCCCAATGGTTATGGCAGAGTTAACTTTGCAGAACTATTATTCCCAGCCAGAAGTTGCAGTTAACTTTCTAATTACCTCGACTCCGCTGCAAATTCGCACAACTCAGTTCCGTTTGCCGAAAGCCTTTGTTTCTATTTGGCTTTGGCCAAAACAGAACCAAAAATAAAGTTGGCCAATTTCTGAGCCAGGCACTCGATATCCAAATTGATGTTAAATGGCAAACTATAAAAAATAAATCAGTGTGGGTAAGTTTGGCTTGCGATTCGGGAGCATGGCCTCAATTAATTTCAAGTGGGTTGGGCTTTGGGTTGGTTTGCTGTGTGGGTCCAAGCGAAAGTTTTTCCGTTTTGTTAGTTTTTAAATAAATTTCCACAAATTTTAATTGAACACAGCGAGCGTTTAAAGCTAAGTTTTTCGGGGCTGAAATGTAGCCAGCTGCGATCCGCGCTTCACTCAACCGATTTGCAGTAAATAACTTTCGCCGGCTCTTCGTTCTTTTTTTTTGTGAAATTCTTTTTTCATTTTTCCCGGCCCGTTGATGTGTGTGGCTGACCGCAGCATGTGGCCGCCGGTCGCGTCCCTTCGCGCTTTTCTTTTTCAGACGGATTTTTCCACATGCACCGCACACGCATATAAATAACAAAAGCGCCGAGGAAAAACAACCGATGGCCGGCCAACAACAAACGTGGCCAAAAGGCAGCAAGTGTAACTAATATATCAGAGCAGGCCACTCGGCAAAAAACAAAAACGAAAAGCGCGCAATCCATCTACATATGTAGTTGAAACAATAATAGTACTTGCGATTGGTCAGCCCGGGAAATTCAGGGAGTACATTAACCTTGATAAGCTTTCTATGGATTCTCTGAGAGGAAATCACTTAAAATAAAATGATTTAAAAGAGAATTGACCTCGCTTATTTGCCTAGTGCTCTTTTTATATAAACGAATGATTTAAAAAGGATTCATTTTGGTTGACTGTAACATTAACGATACATTGACCTGTATGAAATGTGAAGGGTTTCAACTTAATATTACCAAGAATTATTGTAAAAAAATAAATAAATATTTAAAAAACCCCGTGTTTTATTCAGCGTATAATAATTATAGAATTAAGCCCTCGCGGTTTCTTCCCCAGCCCCTTCCCTTACCCCACATATTTAATTCCGTTCGCTGTGCCAATATTGCTTTAACTTTAAATATGTCTGTATTTCAACATTGATTGAAGCCAACGCAAAACTCACAATTCATTCGGTCGGATGCAAATATTTGTGCTTTTCTCGTGACAATTATTAAACTTAATCAAATGAAAACCGCGCACCGAACCTCAATTAACTCAGCTATAAAAATCATTTGCGGTCATTTGGCGTTGGCAAAACAGAGCCAATATTATGAAGAAAAAAAAAATGTTAAAACGAGACGGATCGAACGCATTATAAATAAACGTTCGAGCACGATGTTTATCCACATGTGTAAACAGTTTTCCCAGGAAGGTGGAGTAGTGGCTCCAGTGATATGTTGACCGCAAATTTATATCGACTTTGCCAGGACTATTCGCACTCGCTCGCATTGAAATATTAATGCGATTTACATTTGTAATTATGTGTACAATATTTTAATTTGCATAATTTAGTAACTTGTGTGGCCGGCCAAAAACGACAGGTGAACTGGCTGGGGTTCATCGCTGATGACCGACAGACCGACCTACCGACCACCCACTTCCCGCTTCCCGATTTCAGCCAAATTAATTCCCAAACAGTTTCGCTTCGTTTCGCATTTCCCAGTTTTGGCCAGATTGAAAAACTTTTACTAACCAGACAATGCCAAAGAGCAGGGAACACAGGCGTAGACCAAGGGGTCAGTGAGGAAGGTAATGAAGCATTCGTCCGGACGGCAATTGAAATGTTTATCCTCGAGTACGCAAATCCAATTGCCAAAACGAAAATCAGATGCAATGCATTTGCATTGTGCCGGCCAACAGAGATGAGCAACTTTTCAGATGGATGGGGTATCTTATAAAATAATTTAAGGGTCTTATTACGGATGGGAGAAATAAATTCTTTTAATTTTGGGTCGGCATTTTCTGTATTGTAATAATAAATTTATTTAATAAATTAGTAATATTAATTGCATAACAAAACCGTGTTCAAAATTCTTTAAATTGATTATTTATAGATGGATGGGGTATCTTATAAAATAATTTAAGGGTGTTATTACGGGTGGGAGAAATAAATTCTTTTAATTTTGGGTCGGCATTTTCTGTATTGTAATAATAAATTTATTTAATAAATTAGTAATATTAATTGCATAACAAAACCGTGTTCAAAATTCTTTAAATTGATTATTTATAGTTTATTTATTTTATTGTATTACAAAAATGTTTTATTGTGCTTATAACGAACATTAAAATGAATAAGCCACAACATTTAAATGGAATAACATTAATTTTGCTCTAAGCACTTAAAAATTGTATCTTCTCTCAAAAAATATGCATTCTTATTTATTCTTTAACTAAAATGCGGATCTAAATGCGGAAGAGTATTTAGCCTTTAAGCCAACTCCACATCCTGATCAGCTTTGCTTTTCCCGCACAGACATTTTTAGCTTGCAGCCCCGCCCCCTTTTTGATACGCCCCCGGCACATTGGCAATTCATGCGAAACATTTTGCATGCTCAAAAGTTGCATTTTTGCTCAATAAAATCGCAATAAAGGCGATGGAGGGGATAAACTGGACATGCGAATCGCTTCGGACTCCGATATCCTTTGTTATTCTGCCAGGCAAAACATTTGCTCAGAGGATGTGCCAGGATACGGGTATTCTCGTTCATACGGCATGAGCAATTGATTCGCAGGCACTAACACAGCCACTCGAACGGATGATCGAATTAGGGCCAAGACCAGGATCCGGATGAAAGAGGAGGAGGACCAAGGCCCCAGGACCAAGGACTTTGCATGGCCGGCTGTCCGGCTGCCACTTTGGCTGCCCTCTTGAGTGACAAATTAGCCACTTTGGGGCTTGTAATTCCCGCCGTTGGAGGCGACAACAAGAAATGACCGCAATTTGCGCCGGGCGCCGAGTGATTGGTGAGCCTTTTCAGAGGACAACGATGCTGCGCCGATGCTCACCTACAAAACGGAATAAAGATGCTCCGCGGCAACAATAAAGACAGCCAACCAGCCAGCCAAGCAGGCAATGACAGTTATAAATAGCCAAGTAAAATTGTCAAGGGGCAAGAGGTGACAGAAGGAAAATACACAACCAGAAATTTGAAAGAAAGAAAAAAAAATAAAAAAAATACAAAAATAAAATTAGTATTTTAATATCATATCAACATTAAAATGTGCTTAAATATAAACATGACTTTAGGTTTAGTTCGTTTTACTCTTTACTCTTATTTTAAATAAGTTTAAAAAATTAGACTTTATTCTTTGTGTAGTGAAAAGTGGCAGCAGCAGGACACGATTTTTGCTCTTGTTGTTTGCTTCTTTCGCCGCACACAAAACTTCCAGTTTATTCAAAGTTACAGGACACGCTGTCCCGGCAGCCAGGACATATTCTCCATGGCAACCGTTGTCCTCACTGCACCGTCAGCATCATTATGGCTAATAAACATTGCCATTTGCGGCTGGCCAACAGGGCGAGATTCAAAGCGACACGAAGGACGACGACGAGTGCAGAGGGGCAATGGCTCTTTCATCACCCAGGGACTCTCTCAGTCAGAAGGTGAAAGTTACTCAACTTATGGGCAAAGTTTCACTTAATGATCAATGAAAGTTTCAGCCGAGTAAGTCAAACTGAAAGTGGGTTTAAGGTGGCCCAAAGAAAAGAAATGACCAACTTCTTAAAGGGATTATTTATGTAGATCAAAGGCTGCACAATGTTTATAGTGAAATTACAAATTATTTTAATGAGATACATTGTACCTTCCACACAACTGAACTATTCTAGTCACGAAATCATGTTTTGTTTTTTATTTTACAATTTTTGTTGACCTCATCGTGTATGATATAATATCTGAAGGCAAAAGTTGAATAGGGTCGAGAAGCCAAAGGTAAAAATTCATCGGTTTGCCACAAAGTCCTGAACCTCTTGATGAATCACCTGCTAATTTATCACCTGGACTTTCGTGTCCTGAATGAAGCACTCGGCTTAGTTAAGGCCTTCCTTTCATAGAATTTGAATTTAAATCCTCACCCTTTTGCCTCATGCTCATGCATCAAATGTGGACAGACGTGCAATTTGTTTGTAAGTAAACTGGGCGAGAGCCTGGGCATAATGCATCGAAGAACCGGAACGAAATGGTGGTAAAGTGGGCATGGTGCATAAACAAGAGTGGCTTAAGACCATGTTTGTGCATAAACAAATTATGTTTCCAAAAGCAAGAAGCTCAAATAGGAAAAGTCGAAAGCAGCAGCTGATGCAGCAACTTTCTCCATGGATTTCCCCCAATAACTACCGCTTATATGTAGCTCTTCCCGTTTCCCTCCATGTTGTCTCTAAACTTCTTATATAATAGCTAAAGGTGAGTGGTTCAGACTAGACAAGCTGGCTAAGCGGATGCTGCTGCTTGCTAGCTGCTAAAGCTTGCCCAGACTCGTCAGCTTCTAATTAATTATGAAAAGTGCCACGCCCACACACCCACACTACCCGACAACCACACACAAATACACACATTTGCCATGAGCTTTGGCTGGTTTATGGAGCGCGAAAAAATATAAAAGTTGCCAAAGACGGCTGGGCAAAAAATTAAAGTAATAATAAAGGATTCGACTATGAAATATCCTAGTAAAGGGTCTTGTATTTATAATTTAATACTGGGTAAATTAACGGACAATTTAATGATTGGCTTCATAATCATAATCTCCTAAGCGATTTATCCGGCTCGAAGGACCAAGGACAGTTGTTAAAAATACATCTATAGATGTATACATTTTTTGAACTCAGACTTTTTGTTTGTCATGTTAATGTACCATTTATATGGTACATTAGAAGTTGAGTCGCTTTTAGAAACATTTCAAAAAGTCGTTAAAAAACCCCTACTCCTTATTGCCTAAAATTAGTTTTCGGTACTTTGTACTGATATACCCCATATCCAGGGTGTGTTTTTGCTGTCCTATCTGGCCGGGTAAAAATCCCGATTCGCGCACAGAAGCCGCTCCACTTAACGGTTACCCAGGATCCAACACATCCGCATCGCATTCCGCCTCCGAGAACGCACACAAAGCAAATTGCTATAGTCAATTTAATTAAATTTGTTTGTGGGCCCAACGAGGCGCAGTTAACTGCTAGCAAAAGCCCACCGATTTCAGAAGGGGTGGGATGTGGGATGGATCTGGATGGATAGTCGCTGGGGCCAAACGAAATCCAAAATCCTCGCGAGTCGAGGAGTCGATACAAAAGGATGCGTTTATCTCAATTCTATTTGCGCAAAAGGAGGGGGGAGATTTCCCGATTGCTGGCTCGGGAAGCGCTTTTCAAATGTTTACCGTGGAATCTTGGCAAACGAGATTTGTCTTGGCCAATAGATAGCTCCAAGAGCGAGACGGCAAAAGAGCTGGCAGCAATAAAATTAAATTTGTCCGGAAAAGCTGGAGCTTTTCATTAGAATCGAGATAGAGATGGAGAGACGTACTGGCACACACATTTCGAAATCAAATTGCAATTTCTTTACAACTGTTGGCTCGAACAATTTGATGATTTTATTTCTGGCATTCGCTTGCAAGCAATTTACATTTTAAAATGTTTTTGTAAATTAATTTATTGGATTCCAGAGCGCCTGGACACCGGACAGGCTATGCATATTCATGAAATCCCTGTCATTATTTAATTTGGCAGAGGACAATGTGGCAACTGGCCCCAATTAAAATCCTCGTTCAACAAGTTGGCTCTAATCCCCGACTAAGCCTAATTACAATTTGTTAATTTCGCCTGCCCTCTCTCTAAATGGCAAATGAAACGCAGCCATAATTTTAATAGATGTTTTTCTGGCCAGACTCGTTTGTGTTTTTTGTTGACCTCAGGCAAACACGTTGCGTATTTATTTACAGCCCCACACTTTCATGGGGTTTCGGTTGATTGCATTGGTTGGTTTAAAAACGTACCATGATAGCCCTGGAAAATAAGCTGAAGACACACTGAATAAAGTGGCAGCTCTCGTCTAAATTGAATTCACCCACTCATTAGTAGTGCTTTGAATGCAACAGTTTGTTGCCTGATTGCTTGTTGCATTCATTAGTCGCTTAATGCAATTGCCATGCACTCTTATGCAGCCCAAGTATAACTAACGACGACGAGCTCTCGATGCGACCTTGTGCCACAAACATGCGGCGTATCCTTTTCGGCAGCAGCAGGATCCTTCCCTATATGTAGTACACATATACACATTCCGCCCTGGGAAGGCAGAACCGTCAATCGCCAAGTAATTGCATTTACCAGGCACGTATGTTGACGATAGTTAATTTTGTAAGTGTATCTCGATATCGATTGCAGTTTGCCGGCGTGCGAAAGAGCGTGTGCGAGTTTTCCGAGAGGATGCGGAAGCCACTGCGAAAACGTAGGAGTACAGTACACAGAGAATAATTAATCACTTGTAAATGTTTCATATTTATAGTCCTTATAAATATGTTCAGAAAACTATTAATATATGTTATTGAACTATTATTTTCTTAATGAGTTTCATTTTTGACATTTAAAATCATTTTAAACTTAGAACTTAATATTTAAGTATGAGTTTTTTCAATGATACTGGTTTTAATTTTTATATATAATAATTTTTAATATAATAATTTTAAGTCACAAATATTTAAATATTTATTATTTGTAATTAAACTTAATAAAAAGTTAGTAAGTTTTAAATATACTCAAATATACAGATTTCGTGTAAGTGACACAGCTTTTCTTTCTGTGCAGCTCCAACTCATACTCAAGTTATTTACGATGGCGAAAATTCGAAGAAGCCGGGGCCAAGACGCAATGAGGCGGAATGCCGAGGAAAAATGCAATTGCCAAGGAAACGCCAACGGCAACCGACAATGATAGAAATTCCGCTCAGCGAAAAATCCCCCGAATCCTTGCGATCCTTGCAAGTGGAATTTTGTGCCGGCAATTATGTTGATTTCTGCGTCGAAAAGGGCTCCTCCAATTAGTTGGCCGGAATCGCTGGTTAATTACGGACCAGGTTCAAGGCAAACCCGCGCCCCTCAGCCCCCCGAAAACTAAAACAACCTGCAAAGGCAATCAACTTTCAGGTACCGAAATCATCAACAGGATGTCCCGGAGCGATCTCCGTCTCGGGGCCATAATGGATTTTTAAAAACCAATTTCCGCTCCATTCCGGCGGTGGGCTGCCGAACACAAAAACATTGAAAACTAATAACCCGTTCCGCTTCTGCGTTCTCGTTCTCCGGGGGATCGGGGAATATATCCGGAGCTACTCAAGCAGCTGCCAAGGAAATTGTTTCAATTTCGAGGAATGTTCAAAGGACGAAAGTACGTTCACCGTGCAGGACGATTAAAATTCACTTTCGTAATATTTATATAGAAACAAATTTAATTTTCCCTGCTTCGACAAGTTTTTCGGCGAAACAATTTAATTTCGCCAAACAAAAGTCGACGAAGAAGTGCCAAGAAAAGCAACCAAAAATTAAATAGACGAAGAGAAAAAAAATGAGATGCACTTAAAAATTTACGAGGCTTGAGAGTCCTGTGGCCATAAAAAGGAGTCTGGTGGATAGGAGGGCAAAAGTCAAGCCATTGACTGACTAGCCAAAGTTCGTATACGAGCTTCGTTCAGTATATAGGTAGCTATATATATGTTCGAGTCTGTAGGTGTTGCCACGGCGAATTGAAAAAGTTTAGACGAAGCCGCCGCACCCAAAACTTTATGAGCGCCCCCCGAGCGTCGCTCCTTGTGCTTTTCTGGATGGCGGCCTTTTTACGACCGTTTTAATGGCGCAACAGCGGCTCGAAAGAAACCAAAAAAGCCAAAAACTTTGCCGGCGGTCAACCAAAAGCAGCAGATGCAACAGCTTCAGCGGTGAAGTGCCAAGATGGAAGGTGCGCCAATAAAACCTGAAATGCCAGGATGAAATCGGCAACTCCAAAGGCTTTTTGCGATCCATTTGAACATATTTCTAGTGTTAACTAAAGACTGTGGCTTTCTGATACCAAGAAAAAATTCTACAAGTTTATTTTATATAGATCTATTTTTTTAAGACCTTATAAGATATTAAGATATCCTAATGAATTACGAATGGTCAGATATTCATATATTAAGGGTGCTGAAAAATATATTTGTCGTTAGCTTTAAAAAATTCCAAACAATAATCTAGAAGCGCTTCTGGGCGACTTTTCATTCTTGAAGAGCCGCCCGAAGCCGCGGACGTTCATATGTGGAGCACCTAAATTAAACTTTGGGGCTGGCGGCAAACGCAAAGGCAAACGGCAAATGGCCGACCAGAAGCCGCGGCGAAAGTGGCTGGGAAAATGGCATAAAAAACGGATCCGCCGCCAAAGGCTGGCATGTGTCCGCGAAACAAAGGCGGTGGGTGGTGGGCGGTATTGAGGGGCGGACCATAAATGGTCAGAAGCCAAAGGCCAGAAAAATGCGCTGGCAGAAGTGAAGAACAAGTAGCCGCAACAGGCAGAGGAAAACCAACTGAAGCCAACGAGCGTTAAAAAATGGCAAAGCCACAAGGGACTAAGCGAAGGGGGCGGAAAAACGGGAGGGACAGGGCGGGGAAAGTCGCGGAAAAACTTCAATTTGGTTTTGCGCTCCGAGTTCCATTGCGATTCAAATCGCAGTCGCCGCTGCTATCGATGCCATCAATTGCGCGACGAAGCGGTCCAGTACGCCTTCCTTTTGGACGGTGGGCTTTAGGGGGTTAATTTTGGGAAAAAAATTAAATATTATTATTTATATATTTAATTTTTTATTTATTCTTTGCATCTTATAAATATTAATGTAAAGGATCCAAAGAGTGAATATTGTAATGTCCCAAATAATTAGATAGATTTTATTAGGTCTTAACTTAGAAAATCGAAGTTTAAATCTCGAGTTTGCAAGTAATAGTGTTTCTTTTTATACGTTCTACCAATACATGATACTTATTTATTGTCTTTAAAAATCCAAAAGACTATATCTAGCCACCATCCATTCAACCCGAAATCAACCCATGGCAGTGCCTTTGAAAAAATTGTCAACCCACAGAGCGTTTCAGCTCATGCTTCGACGCCTTTGCAATCGCGTTTGGCTTTTGGCATTAATGGCCGCATGGGGAGGTGGAAGTGGGGGTTGGAAAAGCAGAGGAAAAGTGGCAGCAGGAGATGCAGCATCGCAGCGTCGCGGCCAAAACAAAAGACGAAAGGAAACAAAGAAACCGCATCACAGTTACACATTACACAGCTACCCTGCTACCCTCCGCCCCCCCTTTTTATTCGAAAATATTCATTAGCCCCGAGTGCCATCGATCGGATGGCATGGGGATGGATATACGTATAGAGTATATATCGCGATGGTATGTGTAGCGCAGATAAAACTTTCCGCTCATGTCAGCTTATAGTTTTTGCAGCACAGATTTCAGATTTTCCCCTGGCCATAAATTTCCCGGATAGCCAACTATTCAGCACTCAGCCCTCAGCCCCCCGACCAGATATCAGCTATGTGCGAGCTATTTTGGTAAAAATTTTAATTAAAATCCCAGACAGTTACACTCGCAGCGATAGAGAGTTGTACTCGTGGCAGCCAGCTCAAGTGCGTCTGCCGTGTGCTCAAGCATCGCCGAGCTACTGCCACAAACAGCAATCGCAGTGGGTTTTCCGAGTCACGACGCCAGGATGGCTAAGATGGCTAGGATGGCCAAGATGGCAGACCGGAAGACAGCAGAGTAAACGCCCGCAGCACATGCAGTTCTAATAAGCTGGAGTTGCCGTCGGTGGTTGGGAGTAAATTCTGTGGGTACCCTCAAAAATCTTAAAGCCACACATTATCCCATAGGTGTATATCCCATGGGAATAATGTTATTATATTCGGTTTCTTTTGCAATACGGTCATTTTTAATAGCTTTTTAATAGCACTTTACTCAATTCACTAAAAAGAGTTTAAATATAAAAATAAAAAGGATGTAAGGATTAAAACTGTAAGTATTGTTTAAATGTTTATAAAATAATAAAATGTATAAAATTTGATTAGAAGCATTTTTGTAAAGTTGAAAAAAAACAAAACTATAAGGATTTATTATTGAATCGATTAAATCTTTACAAGTAAGTGGATGAACTTTCAGGCTGAACAGTTTACTTCATCATACATCAGTTATATTCCATTGAACCTTAGCCCAGATTTCCTCTAAAAATGACTGCGGTTGACTGAAAATCTTTTGCGAAGTCAGCCAAACAGCCCGGAGATTGTTAGACGGCAGATGCGCGTGGGCGTGGCTGCCGCCCCCCTCTCCGTCATTCTTGCTTAGAGTCAAGTTTTATTATAATTACAACTATAACAGTTATTAACGGCAGCTATGTAGAGCTCCGCGTCGGCAGCTGTTGCGCAACTCCAGGTCCCGATTCTTCAGAACCCGCTGCTGCAGGTGCCGCCAAAGTCAACAGAGTGGTCGGATAAGGGGGATACTACCATACGGATGCTAACGAGGGGCGGCGAAGGGTGAAGATAGTGTCCCATAATATATAGTTGCATATTAGCAGGGGGCTACAGCTGCCACTGCCCCCACACTTATATTGCCCTGTAATGTTGCGTGTTATGAAGCCATTACTGGGCCAAAAGTTTTCTTTCTTTAAGAGCTCTCTAATTTTAGTTTCTCTGTATGACGCCGCCGCTGACGATGATGGTGATAGAGGAGGTTAGAGGGGGTTTTCGGCATTTCGGAGGGCATACTAAAGTTTCCAGCTGCTGCATCTTTTTCGGCACTTAGAGGAGCACATAATGTGCACTGCGCAGGAAGAAGTAAGACGTGGAAATTGCTCGGAGATGCTGCCTGAGATATGAGTTCAGGAAGGACAGCTAAGCTAGAGATGCTTAAAGCTTTAAGGTCGAAAGAAGTCAAGCGAAAAGTTACCAAACTAGCCTTAAACAAAAAATATAAAATATATTTTTCTTCCCCTATTTTGTTCAACCTTCTCAACTTTAAAGGTTTCATGGTTCCCTCGCTAATAATCATCAAAACACAAACACAAACAAGAAGAAACACACCCAATTTAACCATTCGCTTTCCGCACGAATCATTCCCAGTTGAGTTTACAAAACTTCCGCGTTCAGCAAATTGAATCTGTCAAATGGCAGCTCTGACTAGTTTGGCGCTCTTATTGTTGTTCTTTTTGGAACGACGGTCATTTGAACAGATTAAACCGAATTGAAAGCGACCAAATCTACTGCAAATTTTCCACCCCCACCCAGCCCCGCTTTCCTCCGGCATAATTTTGTCATTTTTACAGCAATTGATCTTGGATTGAATGACAGCGGCGTGATGGGCAACATTTGTTTTGGTTGCAAGGGCTTCGTTCTTTGGGCTGCCATAAAATGGAAATGAAAAATGCAAATTGAATGAGAAAATGCTTTTTTATTTCCCCATTTCCCCGCAGGGCTTGTCGCCAAAGTGTTTGCTTAAAGCGAGCACTTCATTAATAAAACTTTAATGCGGCCACCGCTGAGTCGAGCTGAGTTTCGCCTCGAAGCGGGCTTATGGAAACGATTTAATTTGCCAGTGCAGTGCAGTCGACACTCGCTGAATTACACACAACCATTTTAAATAATAAATATAAAACTTTATTTTCATGTTGATTTTCCGCCAGCAGAGTCTGCAACTTTTTGCACTCCGCTAAACCAAATCCCAATCCCAATACCATTCACACTCAACCCCATCTCATGCCTTTGTTCGAGCAATAAATTCCAAATGAAAAGCCACACAATGAAATCATTGAAATTTACGTTGTCTGTGCATAATTGTTGGCCATTTAGCAGCCAGGACTCGCCAAGGATAAGACCGGATCAGGGGCACACTTTGTTTAGCATTTAATGAGGGATGGCCGCAAGGAGTCTGGGTAAGCAGCTTGTGGCATTTTCCCAGGAAGACAATCGAGTAGCTGTCCCCGGCACTCACAGGGCGAGGTCTGGGGGCTATTTTATTTATTTATAAAATGGATTGACTTTAAAGGATTACACTGAAGGCCTAAGGATTGGCAAGGAGATAATCTCAAAGCTAATTTTTAAAAGATACCAAATAGCTGCTATAATAATTTCAACCTAAAAATGTCTTCTAATCTTTGTTATATATATAAAAATTACATCTAAGAAGCAACAAATGTATTTCTCTTTAATCCCAAATGCTATTAACCAATCGCAATTATTTTCTTTAAATATTATTTTTTTCGGCTTGTTATAATAAACATGAACACATTTTTTAGTTTAATAGAACGTCTTCTAATCTTTGTTATATCACAAAAAACAATCTAAGAAACATCAAATGGGTTTCTTAACCACAAATAGTTTTAACCAATTGGAATTACTGTCTTAAAATCGTTATTTTTATACCCGTTACTCGTAGAGTAAAAGGGTATATTGTATTCGTGCAAAAGTATGTAACAGCTAGAAGGAAGCGTTTCCGACCCCATAAAGTATATATATTCTTGATCAGGATCACTAGCCGAGTCGATCTAGCCATGTCCGTCTGTCCGTCTGTCCGTCTGTCTGTCTGTCCGTCTGTCCGTATGAACGCTGAGATCTCGGAAACTATAAAAGCTAGAAGATTGACATTTTGCATACAGATTCTAGGAGTTCCTACGCAGCGCAAGTTTGTTTCAAAAAGGTGCCACGCCCCCTCTAACGCCCACAATCGCTTATATACGATTTTAAAAATTTCAATATTTCGGAAAAGTAAAAATGCAGTTTTATTGTGTTTATCAATACCTATCGAAATGTAGAAGAAATTTTTCAAATCGGACCATTCGTTAAAAAGTTATGCGTGTTCAAAGCTTCTATCTCGATCTCCCTCGCACTCCCTTTACCTGAGTAACGGGTATCTGATTGTCGGGGCACCCGACTATAGCGTTCTCTCTTGTTTCATTTATAAATTTGCAAAACCTTATGAGTGGGCAATTTTAGTATCTGTGCCAAAGTCTTTAGGCAATTGCTCCCATTTTCCGATTGACAATTTGCTTGCCTAGTCACTTATTTTAATGTTCGAGCAGTTAAATGTATTATTAGTCTTAGGGCCGCATTGTGTATGCAGACTCCGAAGTGGGGCAAAACAATTACCGCATAATAAATCAATTTTGAGTCCTATGAATTTACCAGCAACGCCCAAAACCACAGCCCTCAGCCCATATATCCATTTAAAAGCCCCGTTTAGACTCCTTCAATCAGCCGCAGAGCTGCTCCTGTGAGCAGGGTCTCAAGCCCACTTCGATGGCTGACAATTTGCAGCTCAAATATGCAAATTACCGACAGTTGGTAGCCTCAATTTGATTCGCAAGCGCAGAAATGGGAGCAGCGCAAAAAATCCATGGGAGCGCGCACAACAAGCAAGTCAAATTGAAATGGGCACAAAATATGACAGCGCGCTTGCATTTTAAATATTTAATTGCGAAATATTTTCCATTCAGTCAATTTGCATGGCGCAGCCAAATACGAAATGGTCGATTGAATTTATATCACGTTTTTATGGGCGAAACAAAAGACAAAAGCGAGTGTGTGACGAGGCATATTAAATGCGGATTGATTGAGTTATGAAATATAGCCATAAATAGAACAAGAATTTCAAGAGGTACCCATTATATTTTTCGCTTTTATCTGTAAAATAGCCAGATAATTAATCTAAAATTTAAAAATAAATTCAAAAACCACACAAAAAGACATAACCATTAAAAGTGATCTATCCCCAGTTATTTATTTTTATGCCGCATTCAACTTCCGCCTGGCAATCGCATTATGTACACAGCAATTAAGTTCACGATATAACTTCGGCTGTCAGTTTGGAAAAGCGTTTTCGAAAATGCAATTCCATGCCATTGCCCAAATAACACGAACGGTAAACAACAATTCAATTCAATTCATTTATTTGACTAGCAAAAATTGCTGTCGTTGTCAATATACCGGCCATTATTGCTGTCCTGTCATTCTAGTGTTTTTCTGTGATTTTTTTGAGTAATCCGAAACTAACACACGCGAGTCGGTTTTGTCGCTTGACAGTTGATGGATGTGACTGCTCACCAAATGACGGAAAACAGTTTGTATCGCTTTATGGGCATATTTATTTATTTTTACATGGAAGGGGCTCTGGGAAGGCAATAAAACTGTTGGTCTGGCTTTTCGGCGAAACAAGAGTGTGTGAATTAAAATCATAAAGGCTCGGCCACAGCAATTAATTAGTTTTGTTTTCCACATGAAATGCTATAACATACATGTTTATTAATTGCTGGCTGTCAACGTTGTTTTTTTTATTTCCCCTTAAATCATGCGCAAGTCCCGGCTTTTATTTTAATTTGTGAATTTCTTGGTAATTAATGTGGACGTTATTTAATTTCTAAATTTTCTTTTACATTTTTATAGCAGCTTTCGCACCATTTAGTGCCACTTGAATGGGAAATTAAGGCGCAGTTGGTAAGCTGCAACCTGGCATCTGTCTGTTGCACCTTGGAATCCTTCCTTTCCCACCTTTTTTCACTCTCGTCAAGTTGCAATGTCACCCACACAGTGCAACATGCAACATGCGACACTTGCAGCTCAGCAATGTCGCTGTCAACTGCGCTTCATTTGATTTGAGCGCGCATACGACACGTTGTCCGCTTAACCCTCGATGCCCTCTCGCGCGTGTTTTTAACGCAATTGCCATAAAAGTGAATGAGTTTATGTCTGCTATATGCGATTTTCCATTCAACTGACTGTGCGTGCTGCAGCTGCCACATGTTGAGCGTTACTTGCACTGTGGGAAATATCATTAACATTTTTTATAAAATTCTTATAGTGTTCGGGACGACGACTTAACTCCGAATTATTTTAACTGAAATGTAAAAAATAACATTATTTGAATGATCAATATATAGAGATTGTGCCAGCATTTGTACCAAGTTTTAAAATTGTAATATCAAATAATAATTCGGTTAACTAAAAATGGGAAAGTACAGCATCAGATAAAACATCGATAGTTGACACTATCAAAAACATCGAAGCTAAAATTATACCCTTGCAGAGGGTATTATGATTTCAGTCAGAAGTTTGCAACTCAGTAAAGCAGACGATTCCGACCCTACAAAGTATTGGGTTGGCAAGAAAGTCATGTCGTTTTTTTCAATATTTTCAAAGATGATTTATTTATATCAGGACTTCTAATTAATCAATTATGTATTGGCCGTTTTGTTCGACCACTAATGACCTGCGCAGCAGGCCTATACGGGGTTGTCACAGAAATTACCGACAGTTTTTGTTTGTTGGTTTTGTGGGTAGCTCTATGCACGATGTATGTGGCATTCTTTAATTTCCAGAAGCTCACTTAGTCTAATCAGGAATTTAGTGAATTGAAATGGATTATGCCACAAACTGGCCGCTTTTGAAAAGTGGTCAATGTTCAATTATTTCCATCGACCTCTAACGGTGTTTTCGGGATGGAAAAATGGAAAATGCCAAAGCAGACGTTCTCTTTAAATTTGGTAGCTGGTACCAGGCTACCAATGCAGTAAAAATAAGAATAGAATTTATGTCCAGAGTGTGCCGCACATTAGCGCATTGTCACCGCACTCGGCACACTTCCAATAAATAACCCCGGCACACAAGGACACACAGGAGTGCTCCCAGGGAGTGTGCTAATGCGCTTAGCGCCTTGTTGCCGCTTTTTTCGGGGCAGAGAACCGGAGAAATGGAGAGCCGGAGACCCAGGAGCAGAAATGGCGACGAAATCCGCCATAAATAAAGGATAACAATTTGTTAGCCACGCAACAAGTGCAAACTAAATCAACAAAGCGAGTAGATTTCCGCAGGCTCTTCAGCTCTGCAAATCACATGTGTAAGCTCTTAGGTGGAAAACCAGGGAAACCAGGGAAAGCCCGAAAAACTCGAAAAACCTCCAACCTACACTGATAAACGGCTCAATCCGTGTTTGCCACCGTGTGTTTGTCTAAATTATGAGAGCCATAATTTAGCAAAAAACAAGGACCCTTTTAAAGACTTAAAGTTGAAGAACTCTTTAGTGTGGGCAAGAATGAAGTTAACCCATTTACCTCTTTGCACTGGTTCATTTAAATTTTAAAATAAAATAAAAGGAAAACTTTCCGCGAACAAAGGGTAGCGATTGCGGGAGTCCTTCACTCAATGACAAGAGGGAAATGGTTGCCTTTGCTCTGAAGTACATTTCACTTTATCCCAATTGCTTGCCAACCGCAACAACAAGGCGAAAAGCAACAGCGGAGCCAGGAATTAAACCTTCTCCTTCGCAAAATGTCCTTTTTCTACCCGTAATAACATTAATGCAATTTTACGCACGCGTTAGCTTTTTTTCTAAGGTTAGCGCAGGGTACATTTACTTGGCTGAGAAGAAAGGATATCTATTCTAGTAATTTATTTTAATAGTAATTTATTTTAATACGATTTTAATACAATTGAAATAAATATGGCCGAAAAATTAGTTATCGAAGGATTATTTTCTTTTACAAAATTTATAACTTAATATTTATTTTAAGACGTTAATCTTGCTGTTTCCTAAGCTTCCATGCTTAAATAGTGAATTATTTAATTTTCTTAAACACAATTAAGTCAAATCTAAAGAAACTAACTGAAGGTATTATTTATTTTGCTTAAAAAAAGAAATCCTCCTCTTAATTAAGTACTAAACAAACACCCAACACAAAGCGGGTAATTTTCCTAGAAAAGCATATTATTTTTAACATCTCCGCTCCCTCATCAGGCACCTTTTTCCATCCGCTGTCTTTTCATCTGGGCTTTTAATGAGCGGCCAGCCAGTATATCCATCCTAATGGCCTTAAAGAACGGACAAAAGGCGGTCTAAGCCGACGGCAAGGACGCTGATGAAGGGGCGAAAAAAAGTGGGCAATGTGGTCGGGTCAAAGTTCAGTGGAAGTAAATGATGGTGTCATTGATGAAGAAGTCCTTTGTGGCTGTCATCGGTCATTGCACAATCGAGTGAAGCTGCCACTGACATGCACAGTGCATAATGGACAATGGATGCAACAATTCGCTTCATTAAGTAATTAACACGCGCATTATAATTTAATTAACATTGCGGACTGCATGGGTGCAAATAAAAGGAGAAGTGCGAATTCGAAGCACGCAAGTAAAAATGTTTGAGGATACGATTCAGCGAGGGCGGTTTAAACAGTAACTCAAAGTTGAACTCCGGATCAGAGAAAAGTACTTAAATTAATTTTTACTGGAAGATTTATGGGTGATAATACCTTCGTATGCCCCCACCACAACCTGGACCCAATGCATTTCCTCCTCAACAACATCATAATAATATTCATAACAGTATCCCCAACAATATCCTCAATTAAATCAATGACAATAGTTTTGGGTAATCCTTCATTTGCTCATAAGATTTCAAAGAATAATTCTCGATTGGAGATCAATTATACAAGTTGATCATATTATGATCTTAGATCATCCGATTTGATTCTATTTATGTTGTCGGATAGTCTCTGTTTGATTATTATTTCAAACCCAAGCCAGTATCAATTTTCGAGCCATTGCATCGCCAAGACACGATCAAAACCTAATCAACTGGCCCCGCTTCGAAGAGTTATTCTCAGAGGCAGTTTATTTTCCGTTGGCAGCCACTGCGTCAGCGTTTCTTTTGCAGCCATTTCCGCAGCATTCCCAGCATGTCAATCACAAATCAGTTTGATGGGCTTGTGCGGGGGAAATCGGTGGGGGAACAACTCGTTACTCGTTTGCATACAAATTACAGATGCAAGTCACATTTGATTGAAAACAATTTGAAATGATATCGTCATTGGCATGGAGCTCTTCCTGTCCTGTCTGCTGGAAGTCCTTCTTCTCCATCTCCAGCGGAATACCTCTTATTTTCAATGCCAGCGCCGGCGCCTCACCTGCGTTTCACACACACAAAGGGCATGTGCAGGGTTTATTGCCTTTACGTGCAAAATGTTTGTGTTTGGCGCGCGTAAAAGATATAAACCAAATTGCTTCAGCTCAATCGGCAATTCGGGAAGCATTTCATTTCATTTGCCAGCTAAAAGCGCTCAGGAGCTGAGAGCTGCAAGCCGAAAGCTAAAAGCTGCACATAGAATATTTGTATAAATTTTTGAAATATTCTAATCATTTATGAAAAAAAAAAAATGTATCTTCTTATGTAAATGTAAGTCCCTAAAACAAAATCCCTATTACTACTAATCATTTTAAAATTATTTGCCTTACCCAAATTTAAAACTTTTAATTTTTAAAATTAAAAAAAAATATTTTTTGCTGTATTGAAATATTAATAATTAAATTATTATTATTAAGTCCAATAAAAATAATTAATTTTAAGTTATGCAAATTAAAATTTAAAATACAATAATAAACGAAGACTTTTCTATAACAAATTATTAAATATTTGTTTGTGAGGAATAATTTAGTTCGTAAATATATTTTGTTGTGTAGAAAGTTCGATCAACTGCATTGGCATGCAGTTCCTGCTGCCTTTGCCGTCGTTGATTGTGTTGCTATCGAATGGGTGGTCGAGTGGGTTGCGTTGAGTGGGTGGTCGAGAGGATGGTCGAGTGGGCGGTGCGGCTAATCAAGGCGTTTGACTGTCCCTGAACACCTCGTCCTGCCGCCTCCCCGCCTTTTTCCTGCTCCGTGTGTGTTATCCTGGTCCCAATGTGCAAATAATTACCAATATGAGCCGTCAAATGACCACACACTTGCACAGTGCACACAGAAGGACGCAGGATGGCTGGATGGCAGGAGCCTGTTAGCCAGCTGCTGTTACCTGTAGTGGAGTGGCTCCTGCAATTGTTGTCCTGCGTCGTTATCCTCGTGGCGAGGGCGCTCTAATTGTTGTCGCCATCGCCATTGCCGGGCATTTTGAGCTTGTAAATAAGCCTTAATTATTGCTATTACAGCCATAAAGCCACCGCACAATAAACATGCAAATTCGGTTTGCATGGGGGCGTGACCCGAAGGCGGATGTCTGATAAGCCAATTGGCTGGGCGGGCTGAATCTGCATCCGAATGCCGTGGTGCTAAAGGAATACGGCCAAGGTGCAAATAATAATAACTTTGTATGTGCGTATTTCTATGGAAATTTTCATTGGCGTTCAGGAGGTTTACAAACAGATTTTGTTATTCGGTTTCAGATTAACCTCCTGGCACTTGTGTGGCCTGAATTGAAGGCATTTCTATTCAAGTTGTTTTATTGCAAATAAATATGTTCTTACTTAGAAAGTTTCCTTAATATTGTTTACTAAAGATTTGTGTGCTTTTAAATTTTCATACAATTTTCTTCTTTGTTTAAATGTATATTTTAGTTGCGCTATCCATTTATAATTTGTTCCAAATTCAAAATACAGTTTTCGCACCTTCATTAACTAACAACCTTAATTGAAAGCGAGTTGTTAATAAGCAGTTAGTTGTTTTTCTCTTAAACACTCTCTGGCTAATAAATGCAATGCCATGGCTTGCGGTTGCCACATTTTCCCCACTATTAATATCAAATTTAATTTGCGCTTAGCTCGTTGAACGGCGATAAAGGCAAACATTTACATAACACGCTGCCTGCGCAAGCCAAGGTGCAACTGGCACTCGCACACCCGAATGGCTGACAAACACACAGCGCAGGACAAGGCCAAAAGGGCATGGGGCAAGGGTCAGTGGGTGGCACGACCGGCCCTTTGTCATAATTAGAACATGCAATCGCCGCCACTGCACATAAACGCTCATCAAATCCATTTAGCCCGTAATGGCCGTCGGGTCGTCAGGCATTTTCAGGCTGCTGATCCCGCGCTGCTCCGATTGCTCCGTTCAACCCGGGGGTTTTATTTGCCATTAACCTGCTGCACGCACACCATCGCCGTGCAGCTGCTGCGTTCCAGGTGTGTGCACTGGGAGAAAAAATTTCGGAAAAGCACAAAGAATTTTAAAGAAAATTTCTCCGTTATATAAATAAAATATTGTAGGCCAAAAAGAACAAAAATCTTTCAAATTAAAAGGTAATAATTTATCTTTCGATTAAAGAAAAATTTGGAAAACAACCTACAAAAAAGTGGGAATTTTTTTTTATACGGAAGATTGGGTGTTGGCTTGGTAGTCAGGTATATTTTTTGCCAGTGTCCTTGTTTACAGGGCTTACTGTTTAAGTGGTGCACAAACAGCCGTTCACTGCCGCTTGAAACTGCTCCTAACTGCTCCGATCTGAACTGACCCGAGCTAAACCGAACCGAACTGGACTGCAGTGCAATGTGGTGGTCATGGGGCGACATGGCATTGATAGCCAGTTGAGTTTCTCGATGGACTCATGGCGCCCGGTGTCTGTTCTGTTTGCCTGCGGCGAGTGTCGAGTGTTCTGTTGGCCTGGCCAACAAGTCCAACAGGACCAACAACCTGACGTTTCGTGTGATTTTTGCGCCGATTTGCGTTTAATTGAATTTTGCTCTTGACACTGGCCCTTGGTGTGGGTGTGTGTGTGTGTGTGGACTTGACTTGCCCCATCTAATTGCGCTGAAAAAGGAAAGCAGGCGGAAAACATGTTGAGCCTACGGCCGGGGAACAACTGGTTGGTAAAATAACGAGGCAGTCGGCCAGATAGCACTGGAGCAGCATAAATCAACACGCCCTCCGTCTGGTCAATGAACCGCAAAGGACTCGCAAAAAGCAAAAGAACCGTCTTGGGTGTCTGGTCCGGGTCTGGGATCTGTGGCTCGGGTCCATAACCATTAATGATGTGGCCTACGTCCCCCGAGTACGTGCTATATATATTCTGCTCCGGCAGCATGTCTGGGCCTAGACTGGGATTCGACTTCGGCTTCGGTTCCGGATCCCTTTTCCCTTTCCACAGCCGAAATGGAAAACAGAGCGAGAAGTGTGCGAAGCGGAAACAACTTAATGACGCGCGGCGCTAATGGTTCACTTAAGCACCCACATAAGTTTTCCGCGCTTTTCCCAAAATACAACAAACAAGGAAAACGAGAACCAATGCACTCTGGTTTGTAAGTGTATAAAAATATAAGATTGACCATATTAGTTTTCAAAAATTTACACAAACTAAATTTAATTTTAAAATTTAATTTAATTGCATTTTAAATTGATAAAACGTTTAGTTACAAATATTTACATACAGTAGAATGTCACCCAGATTTTGGTGGGTAACAATTTAATAAGAAAACAAAAAAAGTTATTCCAAGATTAAAGTGTCTTGAAATGGGCTTACAGTTGACCTAAACATTACTTATACGACACGATGACAGTTAAAACTTAGTCGTAAATAATCCTTCTCCGAATTCTAATCTAGTTAAATTATACATTTTCTTAAAATAATTAGCTTCAAAATAAGAGAGCAATAAAAACAAACGTTTCCTTTTCTAAAATAACTTTTTGATGGAAGGCCACAGAGCGTCTGAGTGATACTCAAATAAGAAGCCATTTTTGTATTCTACTTAAATCACTCAGTTATTACCATAGCCCGAAACACTGTACCAATCTGACTTCTCTTCGATTTTTTCCCTCAGCATTTTCATGGCTGCTGCGGGCTTGTCACTGCCAAATATCGGACGACGGCGCCCTCGCCTATTGTCGCCTATTTTTTCTCCCATTTAAGCCTCAACCGTTCAACTCAACCCCGGAAAATTCCCATCGCTTCCACTCCCACTCCTCGCACTCCACTTACTGGCTGCACAGTAATAATTTTTCGCTAATGGTGTCCTAAATTGTCAAGAAATATGGAACCATTTGAATGTGGCCCCCTTCGACTTGAGTCGAGTAAGTGGGTGTGGTCCTTCCACCCCTATACATATAAGTATATATATAGAAATAATATATATGTAATATATCCCGCTCTGTTGCTGAGTGCGGCTTTTAGTACGTTTGTGTTTTCGACTTCCGGTTAGCCAGGCCTCCTACAAATTCTTTGTTCTTCATTTTGGCTTGGCATTTTTAGCAGCGGCTAGGCAAAAAAAAAAAAACGGGGCGGTACCGTTGTGGTTTTGACAATCTAAAGTGCAATATGGCGGCAGTGTGGGTCAAGTGGGTAGCGTGGTGAAGGGTACGCGAACCACAACCACCTAGGGTCAACGTAACGCAAAGTGTTACGTTACGACAAGTGGGTGAGTGCGAATGGCAGATCGCTAAAAGTGAAACTTGGTTTACTATTTTTCTTAAAGGGAAAAGCTCTGCAATAAAATAATCAAGATATTTCAAAGTGTAAAAACATGCGAATAATATATAACCATTAAAAAAAAAATATTAAAAAAATTTAATCTTGTTGTATTATTTTAAATGTTAATATACTTAAGTTTATTTATTTTTTTAAATTGCTTTATATTTTTTTCCATTATTTTTTTTAAATTATTATTATAATTATTATTATTACCAATAATAAGCAATCTCGTACATACACGAAGATACGAAGTTGAAAAAGGAAAAACAAAATTTCAGCAAAATTTGTGAATTGAATCATCAACATCCCGCTTACGTAAGGACACGCAATGCACTTGACGTGCCACGCCCACCCCCTCTAGCACGCCCTCAGCCCACAAAATAAGGAATACTGCGGGAAAAAAGAAGCTTAATCTCATCGTGTTTTGTCTCAGGGCTCTTGCCTCGACGAAAATTCCCACAACATGGCACCGCATTCATCTGCCGAGATAAAAATGAAATAAATTCGAGTGCCGCGCAGATCCTTGTCGGCGTATAGAAGCGGGAGTGCTTAAGTATTTGTGCCAACACAGACGTAAAAAATCTGCTACTTATAAATTATGTTTATTTATTTATTATATTTTGAAGCAGCTGCGCTCAACTACGCACCGTTTTGTCCAAGCCGAAGCGAAAGAAAAACTTGTCTCCTTGTGTTGGCTGTCAACGGTTGTCCCGGCACAACAATGCACGATGCTTCATAAGTCTGAATGGGAAAGTCCCTGCGCGAGGGGCTGGGAATCGGGGGAATAGGATTTTTGGTACGGGAAGAGAAGCTTCCAGGAAGCGTCCAACAAATGCTGCTGACAGCGGACGCACTCCAAATCCAGGCAGCCCATTCAGTTTGCCAAAAGAAAGAAAGAAAAAGGAAGGAAAATCGGTAGAAAAAACGAAGACGAGGGTAGCCCTAAATTGGCAAAGCTGACAAAATTGGTCAGCAGTCAAGGATGGGACAAGCACATTTGTTGCTAATAATGTTATCGATGTGGCAAATACACGGGGCATACAATTTACATAATGAGCCGCCTCCCTTAGGACAACTTGAATGGATCAGGATAAGTCCAGAGCCAAGGAATATCATTACGTGAAACACTTAAATCTTACGGAATTGTGCTCTAAGCCTTTGAAGAATAGGTCACTGAATTTGGGATTAAAATAAGTAAATACTTAAGTTTCTAAATCTAAAATTTGAAACTATTATATACAAATTAAAAAAATTAAAATCCCATGTAATAATTATTAGCGATTTGAAAAAAAATCTCAAAGTACGTTTTTTTAAGATCTCAAAAAATAAAAATCGCAAAAAAAAGGTTATTTTTGGAACATGTAATTTTAGCTATGCAGATATTAACCGAGCAATCTGTCGATTTATGTTCATCAAAAAATTGAGAACGAATATTTTCGGAAACAAGTTATAAGCTAAAAATGTCTGGCGTCCAGCTAATTGTTACACCCACAACCCTGAGCTTCCAGGCGCCTTTTTTGCACTCCCAAAAGCGTCTGATAACTCTGCTCAATCCCAGTGATAAGGCGGTAATCTATCGTGTTTGTATTAGCAATGAGGCAGATTTCAGGGCGTATCCGTCGTTTGGCACAGTTGAAGGTTTCGATACCACTGAACTTACTGTAACCGTTTCGCCAGTTAAGGAGGATTTACCCGACTGCTCCATAGTTGTGAGGAGTATATCAAAAGACAATGAAAAGAAAGCAGAATGGAACTCGATGGATGTCAAGATCGAATTAGATCCTAAGAAAACCCCGCGGCAAGGAGACGATACCTTAAGGACACGTCTGCAGCCGCAGGATCTGGTTGAGATACTCGAGAAGCATTATAATCCTGTGTGTGCAGAGTGTGGTCATGGGTTAAAAGAATCTAACGCCCCTAACATCTGGCAAAGGGGCCACAAATATTTTATTTTCGCTTTTGGTGTTTGCTTAGGAAGTAAGTTTTTGCCGAAAATTAAAGAGTTAAATAATTATTTATTAATTTTAATATTATAGTTTCAGCTTATTTTATGAGTAAGATGTTGTAGAACTTGGAGTCCGAGCGTGGCGTTTCGAGTGCGAATCAATTGAATTATGAATTATGCAAATACAAATCCATGCCCCAAGCGGATTTTCCTCAGCCCCACGCTCACAGTTGCCTAAATCAATCATACGCGCCGTTGGCCTCATTAGTCGAACGTTTAGCCCAGCCGTTTTCTCTACCTCTTCAGTTCAACCTAAGTTTGCACTCAGGAAAAAAAATTGTACTAAAAAGAAAATCGTAATTTAACTTACAATGTTTATTGTTTCTTTTCATTTATGTAAGCACTGTATTCAATTAATACAAAATTAAAATTTAAACTTTTTTTGAATTTTTAGGTGTTAGACCTAAAATTTTATAAAGATAAAAACAAGTTCTTTAGTTAACTTCAAGATGGTATTAAAATACACAAAAGGTTCTTAACTGGAAAAATGCTTTCTAGATGAAAATATTTATAAATTGCGTGCTTAGATGAAACGTGTATAAAGTTTACAAAAATGCAATAAGATATTTTTAATTTCTTGTAATGTCAAATGCTTTTTTTCTTAGTGTATTAGCCGACATCTCGCGTTGCGGCTTTAAATCAACTTGGCTTGCTTATTAACTAATCTGCCGCAAATCGTTTCAATGGTTTTGCGAGAGCACACATAAACACCGCACCCACACTTGTGCACCTGCTGAAATACACTCTTATAAATAAATATATATGTATACGAGTGCGCGCCATAAACTTACATACAGACGTATATGGCAAGTTGCTAGTTGTGGGCTTATAGTTATTTATAAAGCAATTATTGCCACAATTAATTTGTGATAGCATTTCGGGCGAAGCGTTGGCAATTGTTCTTGTTGTTGCTGCAGGTTTAATTAGTTTATAGGGAACATTGGAGCCGTGCTTTATGATGCTAATTATCATTTTGCGGTGGCCCAATTCAATTTCGCTCTTCCGATCAAACAAGGCGCATTGGCTAATTTCAATTCGCCCCCAAGACCCAGATAAAGGTCCTCGCAACTAATGACCTGAAGTCAAGTGCACTTCCTAGTCTTGTGGAAATTCTTATCTAAGAGAAAGCTGTGAAATTCCTTGAATGATTTAACGATGCTTTCCAACTGGCATTTCGACTGTAGTTTGTCTGGTTTTATAAAAATTTTCTTTCTTTAGGTGCTCTGCAGATGGAACTGCGTCTGAAATTCGAAATGGGTTAGTGTCAACTACATTGTCGCGTTGCGAATGCAGATGGAATGCGTTGGGAAAAGCAACATATACTTATAAAGCGAAGCTTGAAATACCCTAACGAAAGTCCTTGAAAATATAAACATAAAATATATACAAAATAAATATTTATATTTAAATTAATATATTTCAAAATAGATTATATTCAAGGATCAACAAAAATATACAAATATTTAAAGCTATTTATAACTAAATACAGGATAAACTAAAGATTTTTTAGTACACTGTAAATTAATTTCCCAACTGCAGATAGAAAGATGATAGATATGATTATACCGAAGTTTTAGAAATGAAATGTGAAGAAATTAAATTTGCCCAAACCAATCGTAATTCAGATTTTGGAGTCTCACCAAAGGAGCTGTCACTGTCACAGTAACTGTAACTGTTCCCGCTCCCTTTCTCGTCGCATTTTGATTCCGTGTTTTTGGCCTGTTTTGCCTTTATCGGAATCACAATTTATGCGGCCACAAGGAAGTGAGTGGCCGGACCTTGGAAATTGTATTGAAAAATGAATGAAATTAGAATGTCTGATGGCATTTTGAATTGGATTTCCTCAGTCCCTTTTATCGTTTGTACTTTTTGCGCTCGTTTTGTGGCCAATTTCAGGCGAACACCGCAAGACAGGCCACAAAATGTTGTCCTGTTTCGGTGGCGTACCCCGCATCCCGCACCCTTAACCCTCCAGTGGCCCCTGGGCAAGCCCGTAGCCGTCGCTTTTGATTGCTGTTGCATGTCAAGATTTGTCAGGCAAATGAAAATATTTTGCGGCCCGGGTTTCTATCTACGAGGTTTGTTTTCCTTGGGCCCTTCGCTGCAATGTCATAAAACATTATTGACATTTCAATTGTAAAAGCATTTTGTGTGTGACATTTTTTTTTGGCTGCCATGGAGCAGGAGATGTTTCTATCCCTTTTAAATATTTTTTTTTTGTTTTTTTGTGCTTCCCTCGCAGGACCTTCAACTGCTCCCCGACGATTCATTAAAGTCCTTAATTTTCCTTGTTCTCCATGCCGTTTTGGTCACCTTTCGGCTCACGCATAAAACTTCCGGCAAACAAAGCCAGAAAAAGCGAAACAACAAATAAACAAAGTCAAGTTTTTTCCACGCTCCTTTCGGCTCTTGGCTTACAAAAAGTTTTACGAGCTTATCCTGGCAAGTAAAAGCAGGCGAACGGCGAAGGACGAGCTACAAAACATGACGAAACACATACAGGACATGCCAAACTGCAGTTAAGCGGGAGGAGATAGGAAATAAGCACTGAAAGAAATAGTTTCTACCATAATAAAAATCGTGTAATATAATAATAATATGGTTTAAAATGTTTAGTCAGTGGCATAATAAAATATTAATATTATTTTTATAATTTAATCATTGGTATATTAAAATACTAATAGTATTTTTATTTACTATAAGTATTCAGTGGTATAATATAGTATTAATCTTATATTTATTTATTTGATGGCATTATTTAATAGTTTAATATATACAAGATTTTTTTATTTGATACGCCCTCTATTTATTAACTAATTTAACTCCTTTTCAGTTATTTTCAGTGCATCTGGTTGGGATTAAGACAAGCGTCTGCCATGATAGAACTCAACCCGACATCTGCTTAGGGCTTCGGTTTGGACCCGTGTCGCCGCTTTCTTTGCCACTTCAGAATTCGGGGGTTCGCTCAGGTGAGCCGGAAAAAGTTATAAGGTGCCAAAGGCCGTAAAAGATGCAATCAAAATCAAACTGATTTGTCTCCGGGGAGCGATGCCAACTTTTATATTTACGACCGGGACTGGGACCGGCACCAAACTCCGACATCAGCAGACTCGCGACGAGACGAAGATGGAATACACTCCGAGTTGATTAATGCACTGCCGGGATATATGAATATCTGAGCAGATTGGCTGCTCCCTAATGAATGGACAGGTTTCGGAAAGAGTAGTAAAAAAGTTTTGGAAAATTAAGTTATAAAAAAAATAGTCGAACTTTTTTAATTGCCCTTTTTTTTATTTATATCTATTAAATTCTATATTATTTAAAAAAAATCCTGAATAATTACGTGGAAACAAAGAAGCCCTTCTAACATTACAAAGCTATTTATCATACCCTTTTCTTTGAGGCCATAAAAGCGATTTTACCTATTTTGGTGGCTGCATTTAAATTGCACTGGCCTAGAGGATGGGAATGTGGCCCGAACTGAGACTGAGACTGGGCCAGGAAAGATGTCCCGGCAGCTGGACGCTTTAATTAGACAGTCGCAGTTGTGTGAACTTCGGGCCAAAGTTGCCAGGGGGCGTGGGAAATGCGGCGGAGGAGGAAGCCGGAGCTGGAACTGAAACTGAAACTGGAGCTGGAGCTGGAGCTGGATACCGAATCTGGAGCTTCCTCCCTGCAATGGCCGCCGGTCGCGAGTCATGAAATTTATGCGTTAAAATTGCATAATTTGGCCAACACACACACAGACACACACAGGCATGCAGACGCGGAAAAACTTTGCACATAAATTCTGGAAGTCAAGGTAACGGCGGAAACTTTTTGACCAAGCCCCCTCGGAGTCCCCGGGGCCCTATCAAATTAAACACTTTCTGGTGTTGGGTCGTCTCTTCTTAAGAGAGTAGGGAGTAGGGAGGGTGTTCTTCCTCCAGATGCATAGATACAGAGATACACGTGCTCAGATGGAAGATGCACAATTCAAAGCACACACGATTCGATTTTAATTTCCTGTTTCGGCTTGTTCTGCCTCTCCCCTGGGAAAAAGCCCTTTGAATTCCTCCAATCCCAACCAGTCCGTTGCCATTTCATTGCCTCTTTTGGAATTTGCAAATACGAGTTTGCATGGGTGGATAAACTTGCCTTTTTCTGTATTTCTTTTTTTTTTGGCTCTTTCCCTTTTTCTGTTGTTATTTTTTGTCTGTGACATTCTAAGTGAATTTTTTGTGTGCCGACTCTGTAATAGTTTTTCAGTGCAAACTTTATTTAGTGCTCCTCGGTGGGACTGCCCAGCACCCTGAATGCTCACTCAATTTTTCGTTCGCCAATTTTTGAACATTTTTGCAATGAATTTCGTTTTCGGCTGGCCCGTCCGTCCGTCTGCCGTCTCGTTCTGTATGTGTGTTTTGTCTGGCGGCGTTTTTATGAAGATAAAAAGCTCAACAAGAGTCTGGCCAAATGTCCGGCGGCTTATATGCGACTACCACTCTGTGGATTGTGGCTAATGGGGCTGATGGCCTAGAACCCATTTGAGCCCAGTTGGTAGGGAATTCGAATGGGGAGGAGCTCGGTTTTGCTGTTAGCTGCAATAATTGTTTATTGGCAGCAATGGATTTAAATTGTTATCGATTGCCGGCTGCAAAACAATTATAAATGGCCAAGTGTGAATTCCGGGGGTTCAGGGAGTGCTTAAACTTATGCCATCGATAAATATACATTTTTGATGGAAAATGTGCTTGCCTGGCTTGACTTCTGTTTGCATTTTGAATGCAGAAATCTACACGCTTCGTTTCTGCTTCCAAATCAAATTTATCTTGGATCTTCTGTATACAATATTTATATAAAATATATTTATATATTTCTCAAGCTGTATATTTTATATGTTTAGATTGTTAAACTTTCCCGACAGCCATGCATACCACTTTCATTCACTTATAAAATAATAATAATAAATAAAGTCCTGAAAATACGAAAAATATCTGTTGGTTGAAAGAACTCACTTTGCTGCACTTAACTTTTTCAACTTGACAATGGAATTTTTAGCATTCGAAATGGCTTAGCCGTTTACACTGATTGTTTCGTTTTAAGCTGACTTTGCAGCACAATTGGCCAAACTCGACGGTCCGTCGGAGGACTTAAGTTCGCCAGGCGGCTGACGAGATGTTGCCAAAATGCAAAGCAAATACAACAAACCGAGGCGAAAAGAGGGAAATCAAAGTGAGGGACTTTCCGCGACGGGAAAAGGAGCGTGGGCAAACAAATCCTGTCGCATAATTTTTGGCAAGAACGTGAAATTAATTATGCGCAAGAAGAAAAGCGGCAGGCAGGAAAAGGGCTAACAAAGGACCTCGCGTAACATCCTGGCCAAGTCGCGTCAGCTGCCAACAATTTTCCTGGCGCCCAACAGGAGCTGCCGCCTCAGGAGTGGGCAGCCCTCGGAGCATTCGGTCTGCAGCATCCGAGGATTATGTTAAATTTAGCGGTGACGATGACACACAAGACACTTGGAAAAAGGGTCTCACACAATGGCCGCAATAATTGCGCGGAATTGAGAATGTCTGGTGGGTGGAGGTGGGCATGGGTTTGGGCAGCGGTACAGCAGAAGGGTGCCATTAATTGTGCAAAGTCAGTGCGACTGGAAAAGGCAAAGTCAGTGCCAAGTTAACAGACGCCACTTGCCAAAAAACACTGGAACAAAATGTTATTTATTTATTTATTTCCAAAAATTAGCAAATATCTGCCAATATAAACCTAACTCCTAACTCCGTCCGAGTAAAGGAGTTTTTAAGTTTTAAGTTTAAGTTTTTTAAAGGAGTTTTTAAGTCTCAAACCTTTGATTTTAAAAATTATTTAGCTATTAATATTATTTTTTTTAAAATTTAAAATATTTTACTTAGGACTTAAAACACTTGGGAAAAACTTTTTTGGTATTAGACATCTAGATCTAGGGAAACAAGTTGAGTAATATGATTTTATATATTTTATATTTTAATTAAATATTTTATTATATGGTTATTATGTATGTACGAATTTAATATATTATTAAATAAACATTTTTAAATTTTCTTTCCAAAAACTTTAAATAAATATTTTTAAAGTGCACGACAGACAAAATTGAGTTGGAATAAAGGAACGATGCAAGAGAATAAAATGCCCTCAAACGAGGTCCTGCTCCTCCTCTTCCTTTTCCATTTTCATTTCCTCCACCTCTCTATTTCGGTATGCCATAAATTTGATGCTATTTTTATTGTCATTTCCATGGCGAGGCAGAATGTTTGTTTAATTTTAAATGCCGACCGAAGGACTTCCATGTCCTCTGTCCTGTTAGGCGGCCACCGCCACAACCCCAACAATTAAATACAATTTCGAAAATCCCGAAAAGTGCGTCGTTGTCACAGCAAGAAAATAAACAAGAGCCCGGCATAAAACGGGAAAAAGAAGAGATAAATCATGCACAGTTCTCGAACGCTTCGCTTCTATTTATCAAGCTCAGCGGAATTCTTTGTGGAGGATAATTTGGAAGAGGTGGCGTGGAAAGCCGGAAATATATATATTTTAAAATTCGCGTGGAAATTGCCTTCGCTGAGCATTTTACGGAGAGGAAAAATCGTTTTCGAATTTTTAACATAAATTTTTGGAAAATCCGCCATGTCTCAACTAAATTTATATATACAGAAATTATATTTGAAAAATATATTTACCTTTAATCACTTGATTTTCCGCCACTTCCTTCACAAAACCCCATCACATTAGTGAAAAGCAATGAAAGACTTTTCATAGGGAGCGGGAAAGACAACATTTCCTTTTTGCGGCTGGCCAAATATTTGCATTAAATTTGGCCAAGTGGCAACGTTTATTCTGCTATTATAAATTTTTTTCTGTTCTGCCGGTTTTACTTGCTTTCAATTGCGTTTTTTCTTACCCCTTTTTTGTGTGCCACGGCACTTGATTTTCTCATTCTCTATTTCCTCTTCATTTTTCTTCGTTCTGCGAATGTGTGTGGGGGGATTTTTTTAGTTGTACAACAATTTCTTTGTTTGCTCTGTGCTTTCGTGGCAAGTTAATTTTGCATTTCCGCTCATTTAACTGCATTTCCACCGCTTTCCATCCCTCTATCCATCCAGCCGGTTGCCATGGGCCGGGCTCAAAGTGCCGTGAAGTTGTTTTGGCCGCAGGAAGTTCATTTGTAGAACAGGCAACAGAAGCGAAAGTCATATGAATTTCCAGCGAAGAGCAGGCTATGAAGTGCCACTCGGAAGGAGTGAAAAGATTTCAACACAGAATAGAGAAATATATATATTTTACAGGTCAAAATGGAACCAGAAACACGAAAACGTAAGACACTGTTTAGCCAGGAAAATGTGAGTAGATATATAACAAGAAAGTGAATCCCCAAAAAACTAATCAGAACCTCCTTAGAAACCTGTGACTAAAAGGACTTGTACCTTGCCAACAAAATCCACAAAATCTCATAACTCCACGCTAGTTCAAACTGTCAAAAAACCCCTTAAAAAGTTCTCTTCAGATCTTTCGAATCTCCCGCCAATTCCCGCAATCGATGCTTTTGAGCGAGGATATCAAGTAGAAGTGATTTTGGATTTGGTACAAAATACTTACAAGGAGCAGTTTCTGTACATAAAATTCAAGGATCTGCATGAACCCGAATTGGTTCCTTTGGAACTCGCCTTGGATCGTGTCCCCCACCTGCTCTCCGCTTTCTACCAGGAATATGTCCAGGCCTGGCAGAAACTGGAACAGCAGTAGAACGACGCTTCCCACTAAAATTTAAGGAAGAAATTGCACACTTTAAGTGAAGTGCGAAACTGCCACGCATTTATGCCGCATCCTTTTGTGCAGTCCCGCGTCGAGTTTTAAATAATTTTATGCCTATTTGCCTCGTGCAGCTCGCAAAATTTCACACCTCAGCCATCAAAAGTTTGGGGCGGACGTGCGTGCCAGAAGTTTCTGCCATACGCAAATAAAGGATACCGAAAGGATACAGAAAATGTCTGAGCATGGGCGTCGTCTAACCCTTTTAATAGGGGTTTTGAGGAAATGGTTGTGGCTTGATTCACAGAAATGGATTTTATATTAAGGGTGGTATTTTTTTAAAGACCTATCTTTTCCCGGTTAACTAATAACTTAGTTACTTACTTGAAACCCCTTTGTCCACGACCCTGACTAGCCTCATAAAAATTATATGTCAAGCGCAAAATCTCGGGCAAAGCGGGTTGGCGAGAAAAATTGCTTAAAGATGCAAGATACAAAAAGCTCGGCGAATACTGCAGGGAGTGGGGCAAACTGATTCCATTCGCGTGAGCTAAAGTGAGGATGTGAATGTGGAATGAATGTGCAGTGGATGCGGATGCGGATGAAAGTGCGAACGTGAATTTGAAATGATGTGCATGCGAGGAATTCGATTATTTAATATGTGAATTTGATTCAGCATCTCGGGTCCCAAGTTTTGAGTTCCAAGTTCTGAGTTCCGAGTCTCTGGCAGCAGGTGCACTTCCCCCTTTCCGTAGACTTTACGACGACCGACCATCTGTGCATCTGCATCTGCATTTTTATGGGTGTGCGGGTGCGCAGTATATTTGTTTAACTTATGTGTGTCGGATTCCGTTCATTGCACGTGCCTCCACCTTTTGGGCCACCACTTTCACCGCCCCCTCCCCCTTTTCTCCTAAGCCAGCTTTGCGTTTCGCCGTCCCTGCAACAGCAGCAGCCAGCTGTTGACTTTTATTGTGGCTTGACATTAATTTGTTAAGTGCACCATGGCTGCCTGCCTCCGGACTGATGTGGCCACGCCCCCAGAAAGCCTTGTAAAAGTCAGCTGGGGGCGTGGGAAACTTTGAGGTGAGAAACTTGACTGTCTGCAACATCCTAGTAAGTATCTAGTCAGCAAGGATGAAATATTTAAATATCGCCGATGTTTAAATTAACCTTTATTTTATTTAAACCTTTTTCAATATTTTTCTACAATATTATTGAATTTTTTTAAAATTTCATTTTTATTTTTTTCGTCTCCCCTCTCAAGGCTAACAGGGTTCTTTAGCCATAAGCGCCAGAATCGAAATCGATGCTAGACTTGCGGTCAGAAACCCCGGCGTTGTTGCTTTTAATTATGCTCAATGCACTGTGAAAATGCTTAAAAATGCAAATTGTGCTCCGAAAAATGCAGCGGCTACAAAATGCTACCCCATAATTTATGAGCCACCGCCGACACCCCGCGCGTTCCATTTCCATGCGTTCATTTTCTGCATCACTTCCGTTTCCGCTCGCCGTTTCCAGTTCCAATTCCCCTCGACGGCCATCGCATTATGTTGTTGAACATTCGGTTTGGTGTCATCAATGACCCGATGTCGACTGTTGATACAAGTCGCCTGATAAGCGTAATCAGGGAAATAGATACAATCCCGGGAAAGCTATTCAGATGCGATCGTGACGGGAGACGTGAGTGGCTCTGAAGGGCTTAGGATCGCGTGATAAATAAAATAAAATACAAGAAAAATCGGAATAAGGTATATTTAAAAGAGATGAGTTACCTCTCGGTTTTAAACTTAAATTTAGGAGGCTATACAAAAAATATCATGTTTTCAAAATTATTTACTTTATGTTATACAAAAAGTTTGCCTATTTGGACTGGAAAATTTTTAGATAAAAATAGTAATTTTATTAATTAAATAATATTATTAATTAATAATAATAAACAATTGAAGAAAAATTTAAAATTTCGAAAAGGTAGTCAAATATTATTGTCTATAAGGCGACTCACGCCGTCATATCCGCACACCATTACACCCAGTCACACACATAGCATCCCTCTCACAGTCGGATGCACACAATATTTGTTTAATTAGCCCGTATTAATGTCGCTGCAAGAGCAAACAGAGGTGGCAGCTCATTATGAGAGACGCCAAAGAGCCAATCGGCCATTGTTATTGGCTATTGTAGTCGGGTTGGCCACTAAACACACCGAACACCGAAGCTACCCCCTCCCCTTTCCCCCTGTGCATTTCCACACTCCCGATCTGACCCACTATTCGATTTTCATTTTCATCGCCTATTGATTCAGAAACCATTTGCCTCCGCCCACAATAAATCCGCTTGTGAATTCAATTGTGGCGCTTATAATATTGTGCAACGACTGCCAGCCGACAACTCTCTGGCTGTTTAATGATGTGATTTCTGTTTTTGTGCTCTGGGGGATTATGGCGAGCTCAAAGGTTGAAAGGAGGAATTCACTCCGAGAAACATTTCAGATCGCCCAGTAAACTTCGCTCCGACTGCCAGTTCACATCGTTAACTCACCGTTCCAAACCAAACCAAACACACACAGCGTTCACGGCAAAGTCGAAATGGCCTGCAAAAAGAAGACCAAGCTGTGGGAACCAATGGCCAAGGATGAAATGAAGACCACCACACAGGCGATGCTCGAGGAGGTTGCCAAGGGGCTAAGGACCATTTCCACGCAGGAGAAAAAGCTGGTCAACTTTCAGTCTTTCAATATGGATGAGTGAGTGGAAAATTATCCTGTTTTGGGAAATAAAGGGGCGTACTTGTGGGAAGTATTGTGCTTTGGGAATTACAGCTTAAAATCGTAGTACTGAAACCCTTTTAAATAGCTGAATAACTACTTTCTGCAGTCCCCGTTATGGAGTCTCCGATATAGATGACATTATGGAACCCCCCATGTTGTCCAGCTACACCCGACAATTTTCTCAACCCTATCCGAATCGCTGCAAGCCACTGGTTCCAAAAACCGAATCACCAGATCCGGTCTTCAATCGCAAGCCCAAAAACGATTTTGAGTTCACTACGGGCCTGGATTTTAAGTTCCTGGATGATCACATGCATAATCTGTCCGAAACCCGAAAGAAAGTAAACTTCTTCAGGCAGCTGAGGTGAGAACTCTTGCTACCATCAAGTAATTTCATAACTAAAACTTGTTTTTTACACAGAAATCAATCTTTTCTTCTGTACTGACATGCAATAACAACGTCCTAATAAAAAATGTTAATTAATGCACTGCAGCTAAACAATTTGTTACAAATTGACCCCTTCAACGCCGGAGTCACGGAACATGGCTCTTATTTTAAAAGCTTTCAATTTTGCCATGATTATATATTACCCCTCATTATGTCCCCAGAAAAATGTGTCAATTGCATTTTCCGAGCGCCCCTTTTCGTTTTCAAAAGAAATCAATTAATTTTGCATAAATAAACCCGATGGTCAGCGTGGTTGGGGGAGAGCTAGCCACACTCAGAAAAAAAATTTTCCTTAATTTAAGTCCATTGACTTTGATTTAAGGAATAATGGCTTTAAAATGGCTATCAAGTCTATAAGTGGACTTAAAAATTTTCATCCCATATGAGTTTTAAGTCTAAATGGACTAAAAATGGACTTAAGTCCATGTAACAGTCCATATGGCCTTAGGTCCATTTTTAGTCCATTTAGACTTAAAATGTATATGGGATGAAAACTTTTAAGTCCATGTATAGCCTTATTTAGCCAATTTTAGTCCATCGTTCCTTAATTTAAAGTCCGTGGACTTAAATCAAGGTAATTTTTTTTTCTGGGTGCATGTGCTTGACTATTATTAGGTTAAAGCTGGTACACTTTTCTTGGAAAAATAGCAAACAAATTGCAATTAATAATGCAGAAGGCAGAAGGCAGCGAACCAAGTCCGGTATTTCGCCCCGGGCTCTGGCATTGCTGCCAATTTGCATAAATGCTCGAAGACTCTCCCGGTGGCCAGTGGCCAATGGGCAATCGGTCTGCAGGGTGGTGTCAAACTAATGGCAGACTATGACAGGGATCTGATTTATTATGCACGGTAATTAGTTTGGCCTCCTTAGCGTCCAAATGGAAGCCAATAAACCAGGCTGACATGCCGCTGCATTGATTTTGGCCCGAGGAAAGCGCGCAAAAGCGATGGATTTCCTTCTGCCTTCCGCCGTCTGCCGTCTACCGCCGCGGGCATCGCTTCGTTGGAGTGCCATGGCTTTGGCTTTGGCCAAAACATAACACTCTCCGGCTGACAGGAGCATGCAAGTCGGAATGAATGTTCCGAGGCGACAGCCCAGCCAGTGGTGGAAGGAGCAGGAGCAGGACGGGCAGTGGCTTGGTCATTGTGACTGCACAAAACATGGCTTGGACACGTTGTCCTTGCGCTGCAGCTCTTCATCAGGATCACAGGGAAACGGAGCAGTCGATAAGGAAATTCTAAATGGGTGCTACAGGCAAGATGTGATTTGTTTGGGCTACAGAATCTGGTTAAGATTATAATGAATTATTCTTTAAATTACTTCGTTAACTTGTTCTTATACTTTAAATATTAAAATATTTATGTTAAAAGAACGATACAGTGTGGTTACGATTAAAAAGGACGCAGGTTTGTAATGTAATATCATGTGCTCATATGCTGTTCCGCTGCTCTTCCTATTTTCCATATATTTTCATTGTGTTCCAAATATTACTATTTCCAAACTTTAAAATGTCAATTAATAGTGAGAATATACAAGTTTTAGTCATTCATCAGTTTATTTACTTATGCTAAAGTGACTTATTCATATCAGTGAAGGATTTTGCGCTAGGAATATATTATAAGAAATGTAAGTATTCAAGCATTTTAAAATCCCCCAATAATGTAAGACCAGTTCAATAAGCACGACGAATTCAAATATTAAGAATAATGGGTGAAAGGTTAGAAAACTAATTACAGGGTTTGAAAATAAATTACTTACGAATCTTTAAAATTAAAAAAAAAACATTTAAGTCATATTTAAAATGCGACGAATACAAATGTCACCATTCATTTGTTTTAAAAACAATTTTGTGTTTAATTTATTTAGTTATTTTACTCAATTTCTTATTTTTTTTTTTTAAGTTTAAAATTGACTGAATAACCAAAATAAAAATAATTGCTAAAATAGCAGCGTAAGAGTCCTGTGACCATTTGACTTGACTGATAAATTTTTTGACAGCAGAGTGACTGTCTGGAAATCATCCCGCACTCGGATAAAAAATCAGGTCCCCGCACTGGTAAGTGACTTGGTCTTATCATCGCTTTTGGTGCAAACAAAAACCAGCTTGGCGACGTTGTTTGCTCGACATTTTGGCACATTCCTGCCAGACGCCTGCCCACATTCGTCAGCCAGAAGGACGAGACAGCCGGCAAGGATGCGGCTCGGGGGGCAGAGGTCTGGAGGCCGATAAGAGCTGTCGCCCGCCACGCACCACTGATAAGGATAAGCGACGACTTTCACCACGGCACATGGGTCCTTTCACCAACGAGTTGGGGCAGAAACCCACCACACACCACACATACCACTCACCAACGAAAGCCGGCTCTCTTTTGTGCGACTGCGTCGGGTCGTTCGGCTCGTCCTTCGGCTCTGATAAGACCCAGCTTCGTGCGACAGCCGAGACCCAGTTCGGGTCACCTGCTGGCGGAGCTCGTTGCCCCAAGTCAGTTCACTCGGGAGCGCGGCGGAGTTCGTTTAGCGGCGGGCCAACGGTGCGGATACTTGACTTGGGCCTGGGCTGAGCTGCCAACTGAATGTGTGAGGTGTGCGAGGACGAAGTGCGAATCTCGGCAATATCGCATCTCGGGCGATATTATCCATCAGGCGAACGGCCCTGCTGCCAAAGATCAAAAGTTCCGAAACACCCAAAAGTGTCAAGTGAAGGAAATAAAAAAGAGAAACAGGCAACAACAAACCCGTGTGTGTGCGCGTGCATGTGTAATTAATTTTTGGCATTTAAATTGGCCGACACCGGGGCTTTAAATCAATTTGACAAATTTGCATTTTTTTGGTGGGCACACAATGAGCAAAAAAGAGGGAAGCCCGGGCAAAGGCAATTTCATTTACAAATTACAAATTGATGTGCCCGAAGTACAGCAGCAATCAGGGGTCGTCAAAAGAGGATGGAGGATAAGAACGGGGGAAGCCTGCCAAATGTCCTTACAGCCGCCTCCTTTATTCTCTTTCCGAAATCGTTTGTCTGATAGGCAGCAACGTGTTCGGTTCGGCGAATTAAGTGGATTATGGGGGTCGTCTTAAGGATTAGTTCCTTGGAAATGCTCGGGCTATCAATCGGCGGGGTGTCCTTGTCAAGGCTGCTTTTAAATTGGGCAGCGAGTTTCCAGTTTCATGGGCGTTTTGATGCCTAACAAGTGGATCCAATAATGTTTTACATGATGTGCTTAGCCCTTCTTAAGTGTTTTTCTTCTTAAAAATTCTTTTTAAATTTTTTATTTATTTTAAAAAATTTTTATTTCTAGTTAGTTGTCTAAATATTGAAACTTAGTTTAGTTTTTTCTTATTTTGCGTACTTCATTGGTTTTTGCTTTTTTAAATTACAACTCTTTTATACAGCTTTAATTAAAAATCTGTAAATTTGTTCCTGCTTTCTTTTCTTACTTCTGTAACTCCTTTATAGTCTTGGGTAATTTATGTTTTGCACACCAACTGACCGACATTAAAAATTTCATAACTGATTTAAATACTTTTCTTTCCGCATGTTTTTGCCCATTTTCTGTATTTTGCTTAATGTGGTGCAAGAAAATCTCGCATTTACACTTTAACGAAGGACGCTGAAAACAGGAAAATGGAAAATTGGGGAAAGCGGAGTGGCAGCAAAGAGTAATAATAATAATAATAAGAACAAAATAAAAGGAATGAGCTGAAGAAAAATGTCTGAAACGTGCCTCGTATGCAAATATTTTCAAAACGCAGACTAATAAGTGGAAGGAAAGCCAGGCGACAAAAGTGGCCGGAGACAAAGGGCCAGGTCAGGAAGGAGAAACCCGGAGACTGTCTAGGTGTCAATGTGCTCTGGAGCAATTCTTTCTTCCTCCATTCATATTTAAAACGTATCTTTGCATCTGGCAAAAATATGATGCTTTATTCATAAATTAAAGAATCATTTCTCCCTCATTTATAACAATAACAGAAGTCTGTCGACGACCTCGACACTCCTAAAAAATGCTCATGTGCTCTCGCCCTCAAATGGGAAAAATGAAATAAATTTCATTGCATAATTCATGGGTCACTGGGGTGATGGGAGGGGGGAAGGGGGAGGGGCAAGACCGCCCAGCAGCCGCTTGCCATTTTGTATGGTCATAAATCTTTTGGCATATGGGCTGCCATTTCCCATCATCATCAGCAGCGGGAAAGAAATGTGAAATCCCGAAAAAAGCACACATGAAAAATATTTTAAAAATTAAATTTTTATTGTTCTCCCTTATCGTTCGCCAAATGCCCATAAACAATACATCAGAAAGCGAGCAAACAAACGAAAACAAACAACAGATATTGTTTACAATTGCCTAAAAGGGCAAGAGACAAGCAAATAAAATAGTTTGCAAATTCATTCCATGACAAGTGGCTAAAACAATAAGCACAAAACGTTTTAAAACTCTCTCTCCAAATACAAACAATGAACGGCAACAGCAGCAGCAGCAATATCAACGGCAGCAACAGCAGAAACATCGAGTGCAACAGCAACAGCACGGCAGCAATATCAACATCGTCAGCAGCAGCAGGTCCAGTCACTCGGTCATCAACGGCAACAACAACCATGTTCTATGGCTAATACAAAAGCTACAAACAACAAATCGCCAACAACAACTAAGCCAAAAGTTCGCCAAAGCATTTGATGCTAAAACAACAACAAAAAGGAAAGCAGCAACAGCAGCCACATCAACATTGGCAACACTTTTACGAGTTGCCAACTACCTTGTACAACGAATTTTTATTATTGCGCAAGGTAAGCTTCCTAGTTTTTTTATATTTTGTTTAGAGTTCACTGTAGGGGGCGGAAAATTGATGTCCTCGCTCACCCTTGGCTGGCAAATCGAGCAGCAAAATTTAATGATCGCTGCTACATTTTTCAGAGATTGACAGAACCTGACCTATCGCAGTTTCAGATGAGTTGAGAGTGCAAAGAAAGTATTTCGCTTTGGCAAACAATTTAGCTGGAGGAATGGGGAGATGTGATTACTATCGACTAAACTGACATAAAATGTTATGACTTCACTTATAAATCTATAATGCGGTTTCTTAAAGGAAATTTTGTACTTCACAATAATGTGGCTTTTCTCTACCTAAATTTTGTTTTACTTTTACTTTAGAAAAAAAAAATATTTTTTTTTAATTTTCCGATGTTGAAAACATTTTTTGTTATTATTATCTTTATTTGCGGAATTTAAACTATTATTTTGAACGCAATTGTAAACTCACTTTAAACACATTATAAAACATTTCATGCATTAAACATTTAAACATATGAATTTCAACATCTAAAACCACTTTAATCTGATAAAATTCTGTTTTGGAGGGGGTCGCCATCCTAGCTTCTGGGGGGAAATGATGAATAATAATTAAAGTCCCTGCCCTGAATTCATAGTCCCAAACCATTGGCCACCCCTGACTTGTCGACCTCCTTATTATAAGGCCCCAAACTTGTGGCCAAAGAAAGTGCTTTCGCCGCAGAATATTGGCCCAGGCAATTCACTCTCTCTCTCGCAGCTCAATTAGCCCCCTCAGCCGGCAGTCTGTGGCCGGGATCCGGGGAAATCCCCGTAATTAAATGCAAGCCACATGCTTGGCTGACTAACCCACATCCTGCAGCAGCAGCACCACCACCACCACCACATTCCACTCGAACTGAAGCACTTGTCCGACATGCATACATACATCATCTCGCAGGCGGTGGAAAATCGAAAAGAAAGCGATGACAGGCGAGCGAGTGGAAAAAGTTGTTCAAGTTACTACTGAAAATGCTTTTCAGCTGCCGCATGGAAGTCCCTTTTTAATTTTTCATGGCTGCCTCGCTCAAAGTCAAAGCAAACAGACGAGACGAGAGCCAAAAGTCGGCGGGTGGGGTGGGGTGGCTACGAAATGCATATGCATATACTGTAAGTCATACTTAACCCATCGCAAACACATTTCCCGGCACTCAGCTTGGATTTTGACTGCGCTCATCTTTCATCTCGTGTCCAAAATTCAAAATTCCCATACGCTAAGCGTGAAAAATGGCTCGAGTTGGGCAAAAGGGCGAAGGCAAAGGCAAAGGCATCCTTCTCCCACTCCGCTGACCTGCTAGCCGATCAAATATTTGCATAGTAAATGGTTTTTATTATTAACTGTGTAAACCTCCATCTCGGAGGCTCCATCTTCGAAGCCGCCTTCTGTTTTGCGCTCGTGTCCAATTTTCATAAAAACGCCGTAACAAAGTTGTTAAAATATTTGCCCAACTCTCTCTAAGTGGGCTGCTTAGCCCGTGCTGGTTGGTCAGTGGGCCCGGGACCACCCGGCGTATGCGTTATACACAGGAATCAATTAAATCATCTGCATGCTTTTAATTAAAATTCTCGTTGAGTTACATAATTGAGTCAGCCCATTTGTTTGGTTTTTTTTATGGGTATATTCGCTTTATAGCAGGTAATGTGGAAAATAAAGTGCTATTTATTAAAATAAAATATGCCATAGTTTAAATATTTGTATTCTTACATTTCTTGCAAGATTCATTAAATATTTTTTTTTACAATTTTTGTGATTTTAGTTATTTTTGTAAATACATATAATTTTAATTTTTTTGTTTTTTTAGGTTTTTTTATATTTCTTAAATCAAATGTATAAACAATTTTGGTTAGTACATTTTGGTTTGGTATTTAATTTTTTAATTTAATGAATGCTGGGTAGCAGAAAGTCGTTAATTCTTCTTCAAGCCATCAAAGTTAACACGCTTTTGCCCACTTTTATGCCATGCCCTTTGCGGCCAGTCGTTTTTTCCATTTTCCCCTTTGTGGAGCCCTCCCCCCCAACACCAGACGCCCATGCACAACACTCACGTAAATAAAGCGCGAAATTTAAAGCTTGAATCTCATTAAAATGGTTTTATTGCCAAGGCAAATGGCGGCGGAGAAAGGGGTGAAACGTGGGTGGGAGAAGGAGATGCGAGATGCTTCCATTTCGTTACACATTTATTTTTCGCCCATCCATAGTTTCATTCCAATGGAGTCGACGCTGCGGGTGTCAATTTCATTGCACGCTGCTCACTTTGAAGTTGGCCAAAAGGGGGGTGAAAAGGGGAAGGAAAATCGGGTGAAAATCGGGGGGAGATACAGTTGCCTTAGCACAATTGAAATCGATAGCAGAGGAGTGAAAAACTACGGGGCGGGTTGGGAAAACCGCTCAAACTCAATTTGGAGCCGTCCATATATTTTCCCTCGTCCTTTTTTGGTTACCCATTTTCCGCAGCAGGGGGAGCCAATAATTTTCATTCCAGCTTGGCATTTTTTGGCGGCTGCCAGACGCAGCACAAGCAGATGACTTCTTGCTTTGGCCTTTGGGAGGAGGATTTTTAAAAGGCTTTGCAGCAGGCTGCGAGAGAGAAAAAACCGTTTAAGTGGAAAATTACACTAAAATAGACACAAAATGCTATTTGTGGGTGACTGGCCAACAAGCAGCAGGGGGCCTTATATTTCTGCTGGTGAAGGAGGCCAAGGGGAAAGTGCGGAAAATGGTCGAGGGAAATTCCGACCTGTTCCTGACGTCATGTGTTGGTCGTTCTTTCTGCCAGCCAGTGCACTTGGGTTGAGTGGGTTCGGTTAAGTGGAGTGGAATCCATGGAGCTTACACGCCAGTCAATAAAGACGTTTATGTCCAGATGAAGCTACAAAAAATATTGTGGGAATTCCAAGTTCACCTCCATATGCCAATAATTCTATTCATGAAAAATCAAAATTCCAAATAAAAGATATATATCTTTTATTATATAATAAAAATGGTTAAGAGGTATATTCCAATAAATGGGAACCTTATAATAAAGGTAGTTCAGATAAGATAAAATAAATACCTTTAGATTATTTTATCTGATCCATAGTTTCCACATATCTTATACACATTTAAAATCCCCTTAGATATTTATCCTTTTCGATACGCAGTTAACCTTTTACTCGCCTCCCATCTCGATCTGCATTGGATACATTTAATCAGCGTCCTTTTGGCAGCTCTTCGACAAATATTTTTTCTCGTTATCCCATTTCTCACATGCACTCGCAACGTGAGATGGAAAGAGCCCATTAAAGCATCATTCAGCCAGTGACAGCCTCGTTTCGTTCCTTCGATTTTCCCATTTGACAGTTCATTTTGCAGCGAGTGACGTTCAACGAAAAACAAATAGCAGAAATAAAGAAATGCTCAGATGGAAATTTTAAAGGGCAAATCAGAATGACAGTTGGCCCATGAAAAATGCAGAAGGCCCAAAATAGTTGAGCAAAAAGAGTGGGATGTGCGATGCGATGGGGCATTTAATTGTTTTGAGAGTAGCGATGGAGAATAAAAGTTAAAGTAAAGTGCAATTTTTGTGTTGACACTTGTCTGCAGTGCAAAAAGGGAAGACAAAATGTAGCTGCAACAATCAAAAGTAAATACAAATAACAAGTTCTGTGAGGCAGCCACTTATGCATGTCCCATGTCCCAGACAAGATGCGACACTGAAAGAGACGGCAGCTGCCAGGGAGAAAGAGAGGGCCGAACAACAAGGCAGACAGACCGTGACTGCACATAAGGAGCAGGCTCCTCATCATCTGCAGCCGGGCAAAACAAATCCTTATGCCACTACATATCCTTGTGCGCTTGTCTATGCCCTGGCTTATGACCCCTCAGTCGTCCTTCGTTCGTTCGTTCTCTCTTCCTGGCAAAGGGACAATGCGATTCTTCTGCACTTTTTCCTCTGCTCGCTCGTTTGTAAGTAAAATCCTTTTGGCTCAGCATTTGTATGCCCATCATAAAAAGGACAACAGGAGTGAATGAGACCCCCAGATCTCCCCTCTACCATTCCGAGTAGTTATTTAGGTAAATATGAGTACGTGCATGTCTCTGCGAAATGCAAAATAAACCCAAAATGCACTTCCGCCTTAATGCGTTTTGTTTTGGACAGGGGACAAGCCGAAATGGATATTAGTTTGGCTGATCCCGGGAAGCCCTGGTAATGCCAATCCCCCGTAATTGCGTGCTACGAATGCGACCCCATAAACCGGGCTACGGGTTCCGGGTTCCGGGTTCTGGGGGTCGGGATTCCAAAATCGGGCCAGGGGAATGTGAGAAATGGCTGCAAGTTGGCAGCTTTTACGGCACGTACCCGACTGCTGCTCCCAATTTCCGTCAGAAATATAACACCAGCAGAAGTTCGCCTGGAAATGCAAAGTCCAATGGATATGCAATATGAATAGCACTCAGCATACGGAAATGATTTCGCAAAGCTGTGGGAATTGGACCCCAAATGGATGCTCGCCGAGCTTTCGATGTCAGATGTGACGGTTTAATTAGTAATTCTGGGCAGTAATTGGCTAGGAATTGGTAATTGATGATTATAAATTTATAATAGTAAAATAACTTTATTAATTTATAAATTGAATATATTTACTAAGGTTTCCAGTAATTTAGGCAAATGCTGGGGGTATTTTTAGCATTTTAGGAATTAATAGAGGAATTTTAAATAAATTATTAAATTCAAAGATCTCATTAACCTATTAGATAAATTATAATATATTTATTTAGAATAAATTATTTATTTAAAAAAATTTAAGTTTCATTAGCCTTTATGCTATTTGTAATTAATATACTTTATTTTATTGAATAAATTATTTATCTTAAAAAAATATAGGTCTCATTAGCCTTTCAATCAGATTGTGCATAATTTAAAATTATTATAAATCTCTTTCATTAGAGCACTCACTTCGCTAGTTTCACGCCAAGTGCCCCTTAATTTTGAAGTTTTCCCACCTCGTCAATTCTATTAAAAGCCACGCAAGTTGATCAACGACTTGTCCCGGCTGCATAATCAAGTTAACTTCTGCCAGGCCCGTTTTCATTTCGAGCACTTGCAAAATGCCATCTAGATGGGCTGGCAAGCAAGGAGCAAGGATGTCGTCCTGACTAACTACATTTCGGAGTCACATTCGCACATACCATACCACTCTTCTTGCCCCTCTAATTCAGGTTGGTCGTGCGTGTTTTAGTTTTAGTTTCTGTGTCAACGTTTCGTCGTAATTTCCCCTATCTAACCGCATCATGGATTTTTTTTTTTTTTTTTTTTTTTGTATTCCTTTATTTGAGCTATCTTACAAATAATTAACATTAAATATACGTTGGCTAGGATTTGGAAGTGTAGTGTGTGTGTGTGAGCTTTATGGGGTTATCCTACATCCTGTCGTTCTGCTCATCGCTCTCATTTCGCTGCTCCACTCCGGACTTGGAGGCTGCTCGGCTCTACCAATTAAGTAAAAAATATAAAACGCTGTCAAGGACAAACAAATGTGCATTTTAATTAAATTTTTAGCTTGAGCGCGTGCCATTTCTTGCCACTCATTTTTGCCGGCTCCTTCGCATCCCTTCCCCTCGAGCCATTTAAAAATTTGCGAAAATGCGTTTTGCATGCAACGGGTAAAGGGAATATCAAGTATACGCCATGCAGCCTGTCATAAATCACTTGCGAGAAATTCTACCGAAAATGTGCGTCTGCTAGATGGGCGATGGGCGATGGGCGATGGGCGTGGCCTAATGTAACACTAACTGTAACTGTGCCAAATGCCCAAGCACTAAATAAAATGGCTACGTGCAAAGTTTTTGTCCAACAGCAGCAGATGTGAAAGCACAAAAAAAGAAAACTAAATACAACCGACCAGCAGAACAAAGTGGGAGAGAAAATAAACAAATAGAAACAAAACAAGAGGGAACGATGTAGTCGAGCGACTCGACTATCGAAGACCCATTATTCTGTTAACTATTTTTAAAATAAATATGTCTAAATTAAATTAATTTAAATTAAAAAATTAATTAAAATTAATGAGACGAGTGATTTATACAATTACATCACTGAACTTATATAGTTTATGGATAAGAAACCTCTTCCTTTTTCCTGTTGCACAGTTTTCAAAGAACACAATATACTCTTTTACTCCACCAGTAACAGGTATAAATATAAGAAACTCAGCATGGAGGGAAATTCCATTTCCAACCAAGAAGTGGAGTGGCGTGAAGTGATAAAGCGTGCCGAGTAAGAGATACATATTAATTGCTCTTCTGCCACAGGAGCAGCAACAACTCTGTCTGTTTTTGTGTTGAAATGCTAAACAGCAAAACTCGTGTTTGTTGCTGTCGCTGGGAAATCTGTAAGCGAGCAGAGGGAAGGCGGTGGGGAATCCAACAAAAGCTGCGAAAAGCAGACAAGACCAGATGGCTGTCATAGGATCGTAGTTTCAGAGTTGCCTGGTATAATATTACCTGAGCATTTAAAGAAACTATAAATAGAAATATTTAATTAATTCAAGTACTTTAATATTTTATTGGTGTTTAACATGGTATAACTTATTTATTAAAGACTGTTAAATAAATCCGAAAACTCTTTTACATTATCAAAAAAGTAATTTCTGTATGATATTTATTAAAAAAATTTTTTTTAACATTTTTCAAATTATAATGAAATGTTTATTAATTTAGTTTTTAAAAACAAAATCGGTAATTTTAGAAATATTTCTACCAATTATCACACAGATTCTTAACAAATAGCTAGATTTTGTCATAAAATAACCAGTTTAGTTGTCAACACTGAAGACTATATTAATACAGGGCTTCGCTTAAGACCAACTTTTGTGCGCTAATTTACGCAGTCCCAAAGTTGACCCTGGATGCCTGATTTATCCCCGCCGTGATCCGGCGCTCCTCATTTGGCTTTATTCAAGACGGGCTCGGGCCCTTTGTCGCATCAAATTCAATTCGCCTCAATCAAAACTTATCCCTTTCATGGCTGCCACAAAGCATTAGCTTTTGCTTGGCACTTGGGGCAACTCGCTCCATTGGCCATGTCATTTGCAATTGCATCATTATCATTGCAAGGAGAGAGTCCTTCTCGTCCTACTCCTCCTACTTCTTCGTCCTCTTCGTCCTGTCGTTTTGGGGTTTTCCCTTGACGTCTATCGCTGCAATGTTGTCTTGTTGAATTATAGCGCGCTACGCACTTAATCATTTGCGTTTTCCCTGCCACATCCGAAAAGTTTTTGCATGTCTTGGGTTTAGTCCTGGATTCAGTTGTTTCTGGCAGGATTCCTCGGCAGCCGGGGACCGCAAGGAGCAACGAGCAGGGAGCAGAATGTCCTGGCGAATGTTGTCCTAGTCAGGGTCTTAGTTTTAGTTTCGGTTATTTGTGTGCGTGCTGCGTGTCCTTGTCAAAAGTAAGCAAGTGTCGCGGTGGTTATCTCCCATCGCCCCCTTTCCAAGTTTCCCGAGTTTCCCGTTTGGTGGGTCAACATTTCCACCATTTCACAGCGCCCAGCGAAAACCACAATGAGCCACTTGAGGAAAGTTTGCGAAAAACGAAAACGAATTTAACTAAGAACTTTTGACGTTTGGCGACTGCAACCGCAGAAAACATTTTCACTCGGGGGAGAGTCAATAGGACGGGCTTAGACAAAAACCAACAGAGCTGCGTGGGCGAGTTTACACTCCAAGTGTTGGTCATGGGTAATCTTCTGGAAGGATGTGTCTTGTGTTGCCGGAACTTTTATCTATATGGCCGCCAAATTCGAGATGAAATATTAGTGTTTAAAAAATAGTTAAATATTTAGGAATACTTTAAAAAATATTTTAATATTTTTGTTTTTTAAAAAAGTTTTTTATTACATTTTTATATGCTCTATTCCATAAATTTTTCAAGATAATGGAAATAACTTTGCTTCAAGTGTAACTTTACTACGTTCGTGTGGCATACGGGTCGTATGATTAATATTAAAGTTTCCACCAGAAGTGAGTATTAAGCCTGGCCAGAGAAAGTCGGAAAACATAAGTTTTTTTTGCGGGAAGGAAAAGCAGACGGCAGTCAAAGACACGCAAAAGGTTGCCCCAACGATGGGCCGAGGGAAAACAACAACGAAGGGCGGTAAAAGCGGCGAAATGTTGCCGACTGTTGGCAACGTTTAAATCAGATAAACACTCTTTGCCTTTCCTTCATGTTGTTGCTGATGTTTTTCCAGGCATTGTGTTGTTTTTTTATGCGGGTATATGTTTTTGGGGTGGCGCTCTGGGAACCGAGGGTGTGGCAATCTCGTGCTGGTGTTACAAAGCTGCAGGCGGCAACTTAATTTCTCCCCATTTCTGTGCTGCTGGCAAGAAATCCAAAATAAATAAGACATTTGTTGTATTTATTGTTATTGTCGTTTTTTACTGTTGGTGCTGCAGATTTTCACTCCCCCCAAGGACTCGCTTCTATTTAATTCATAAGCTTAGTTCTTTGTTTACCAATTTTCATACATCACGAGTTTTCTCGTTGACGGAATGCTCAGGCAATTGAAAAGGAAAATTGAGAAGGGGAAAATTCTGATGATGATGCGATTGTGAATTGATTACAGCTGAGTTCACTAGGCGATGGGAATGGGAATTCCCTATACCCGTTTCTAAGTGGCAAAGGCAAGAATATAAAAGTTATCATTATCATATTGAGCAGATTTTTAAATTGAGAAATGATTAAAGGCGGAGTGACTTTTGGTTCAGAATGTGGGTATTTTAATAAATAGTTTCATGGTCTTTAACAAACCATCTGTCTAAAAGCAATTGAACCTTACAGACAGAATGGTCGTCCCATCAACAACTTAACATCGATTGTCAAGTTATTGAAGGACATCTATCAAACGAGAATTTACAACATCCGTCACGGATAAGCGCTAGGATACAAAGATACTGCCGCTGACAGGGTCGCCAGTCCTCTTTTGTGGCTTTTCCACACACAGGAAAAGCGATTTCAGGCTTTCCACTCATTGCGCTCACTCAATTGCAAACCATATTTCAATTTTATTTTATTATCACAGAACACGAGCGGATACAGCGATATCCTTTACTTTTATTGTATTATAATGCAGCCCGATGGGGACGTTGGACATTCCAGGACGTCTCGTCCTTAAACCCATTTTCCACACATTTTCCACCCATTGTTCCTCTTTCCTACACATGCTACACACGTATATTCTATATATTGTTCCAGGATCTGAGGCTGGCTTTTTGGGCCAAGTTATTGATAGTTATGACACGCCCACACGCACAGATGGCCGCCCTCTTTTTGATTTGACCAGAATTTCACATTTTTCCATTGCCTCTCGTTTCTTTTCCCAATTTTCCACTCTTTCTCTCGCTCTCGCCTGGCAATACAAGAATTTTGCATAATTTATTAGGAATATTTAATAAAAAATGCCACAAGGCAAACACTGACGGCAAGGCAAGGGGCGGGGTAGAAAAGGGGCGGTGGCCGCTTGGCAAACTTTACGCTTCGTTAGCTTCTGTTTCATAGCCCCATCTCTCTCTTGCTCCTCTTTTTTGTGCCACATTTATGCTTTGTTTCTCTTTTTTAACACACCGATACACACACTCCCGCACACACATTCGCCTGCATTTGCAATGTAGATTCACTTTTGTGAATTTATGGTGGAAAAACTCACACGACAATGAAAACTGAAGAGAGAAAGAAGCTCTGAAAGCTCGCCTTTCACGTACACTCCCAAAAATGCGGAATAGTAATAAATTAGGGCTGATTGGCTAATACTAAAAGCAAAGAGTATAAATATAAAATGTATACTCTTTGCTAAAAGGAAAAGATAGGTAAAAATAAAAAAAAGCAAAAGAACAACCATGACAATATGTATTCTTCTTTGGAGATTTTAGGAATTTTTCACTCTATATTTTTCATGAAGAAGAAAACTATTTTTTAGAGCGCTCTCGAAATTTAAATATTTTATTGAAATAATTTTCAAAAAAAGAGTAATTTCTGGAATTAAATTGGATAGTTAATCAGAAGCAAAATACATGTATTTGGATCCGCAAATTAGATTTTAAAATAAATGGAATCAATTTATAATTTTATTATATTTTAAAAATATTTATTTGCATCTGCACCGTCACTCAGGAATTTCCCCATGACCCCTGTTTAATTTTAACTTTCCGCATTGATTTTTCTTCGGCTTTTTCTATAGTTGATACGGAATCGATTTCATTGCGTTGGTAAAAGGTGTAACGCTTACAATTCCCCGCTTCTCACACACCGTGTGTGCAGTCCTTTTAACATAAATCATTGCCAACGAGCCGGGACTTGGTGCGGGGGAAAAATCCTTTCGCATTGATTTGATTTGGAATAGTTGAAGCATGAAGTGACAGCTGAAATATCGCTTTACATGCGCCGCCAACGATGACGATGATGGTTGAATCGCTGCGTTGGCAGTCAGCGGGGATCGGGAATGGAATGGGGCTGTAATGCTGACAACCCAGCGTCCCTCTGATTAGTCAGTCAGCATTGCACCTATATGTCTCACTCAACACGCCCCTCGAATCCACCACACGCTTTCGCAATCAACTGACATTGCATCACTCCATCATTCCATCATTCCGCTTAACACGCAACTCTGAACTTGACATTCTTCACTTGGCAGCTGCATTTTGTTTCAATTGCATTCAGTTTGCCTGGTTATTCAATTGATCAATACATTTTGGAAACATTTATAATATTTAATAGTGAAAAGCTTGTGAAATGAATCTAATCAACATATTTAAGATAATACGGGCTGCGATTAAGCCACAAAAAAATATTATTAAAGGTGTCTAAAAGTATGCAACAACATATTTTCAACTAGGAACTTTTAAGGATTTATTCCGAAATACGAGCAGTGTTCCTAGAAATCCCTATGAAAAATGCATAAAGCCTTAGAAGAACAATAAAGCTTAACCCCCACCGCCCACTAATTCTTATCTGGCCATCCCTTCTAATTTCCTGATGCGTGCCTTGTCTCGCACAAAGCCTAAGGGTAGGCTAGGGGGCACTCATTAAACCCTCCTGCGGGCATCCTTTATCCTGAACCGGAAATCAGCACGTTTTGGCCCAGCAAAAACAACGGCTTTTAGGCAGTTAAAGCATATTTTTGTCGGCAACAAATCAAGCGTAAAAAGTGTATTAAGCGCCGCCTTCTTTTCGTTTCTCTGCTCTAAAAATGTGTTCCGCTGCCTACTTTGTGGGGCCTCGCATTAATACCTCGTTTGTCTTGCTCGACTCCGTCATGCCCTTCTAGGTTTTTTCGGTTTTTTGGCTTTCTGGCAGCTGCCCTACAAATTGGACAAGTAAATGGGGCCAGGAGCAGGCGTACCACCAACAAATTGGGTATCGGTTAAAAAGAATTGAGTGCAAAAAAATGTTTGAAATTCTAATCTTTTAGTTCACGCTTGACTGCATCGCGCACACACAAACACACGGGCGGCCTATGCGAACCTATAAAAATATACACAAAATATGACTACACTGATAAAACAAAGACAGTAAAAGACTATTTTGCTTTAGTTTAATTTTCATTAATGTTACAAATGCAAATATAAAACTTATTAATTTTATTTAAGGCTTTATACATTTTTTATTGATATGACATACTTTTTCATTAAGCCAAAAACTGCCGTACTCGTGCTATTTAGCTTGTCTTGTAATAAATATTATGTTTGGAACTTAATCAGCATTTATTTCTACAATATCAATTTTTTATCATTGTAAAAGTTACCAAAACAGCTACCATTGACTAAGTGAAACGAGCAGATCAAAGGCCAAACCATCATCGTTTAAATGAAAACAATTCCACTGTCGAGAAATATAAATTATAAAATTTAAGAAAAGAGTTAGGTTACCGAGTTAAATATTTTATTTATTTTATTCCTGCTGTATAAATCTTTTCATGTCCCTACATTCTTGGATAGTGTTGGCCTATGTTTGTGTGCATAGACACGTGTAAAAGCCAAATATTTTGCTAGTCAATATATCAAAAAAACATTTTTTTGTGCTCGCTTTCGGACTGTGAAGATGAATGAACAGCCAAAATAAACTGGTATAAAGGGGGGGAAAAAAGGAAAAAAGAGAATATATATGCTAAAGGGAATGAACGAGTAAACCCATAAAAAAACACAGTGAGAATTAAAAGCAAAAGTCGTTGGGCTGAAAAGAGGGAAGAGGGGGGGCCAAAGGATATAGCCAGGAGCGGTGCTATCTGCATCTCGCTCACACCTCCCGTTCACACTTTGTGCACTGCATTTTGTTTTAAAACAAATACATTTTACGCCGAGACAAACTAACAAACATTAATCAAAAGTTTGCGGCCCGGTCTGAAGGTTGCCTGAGAAAATGGACAGGAAAACCGGGAAATGGCGAAAAAGAGGAGCGAAAAGGGGAGGAAAGGGGCGGAAAGGGAAGTCCAGTGGTCAGTTGGCCAGCTGTTTGGCCGGCCTCGGCCTTTTCTATATTAAAGTCCATACCGCATGACGGGGCAGCATTTTCAGGCTTTTAGATACAATGGCCAAAGGTCAGATTGTAATATGGAGCAAACGGGGATGGGATGGAATGGGGATAGGATAGTATGGAATGGAAGCTGCTGGGAACCGAAACTAGGCCGACAGGTGAGCAGGTGGCATTCGCTTTGCTTACGTGGCAATCTGGGACTTGACCTTTGTCCTCGGCAACTTTTTCTGCCCCCTTTCGTGCGGTTATTTCTGGATTTCACAGGCCAGGCTGCATCGGAAACTTGCATAAAAGTTCAGAGAATTTATTGAAAATTGCTCTCGACACATATCAATTTTGATAAAGGAATTCTGCTAAAATTACTAAGTGGAAAGTTTTCGTATCAGTCGTAAAAATAAATAAATTTATTTGTATTTCTTATATTTTATAAATATTTGAAAGAAAGGCTTAAGGGAATATAATCTCAAAAGTATTTTTTCACCAGCATTAATTCTGAAAAACTATTAACTATTAACTATTTTTGGGAATTTAAAGACCAATGATATAAGCCCATGTTAAGAGTTACTGAAAGGATGAACACATGCATTGCAGCAAAGTCCCTTCCATTGTTTTGTTAGTCCCCATCCAAGGTGAGAGTATTTCATCCGCTTTCTGTGTAATCAGCGTCATGTTGGAAATGCATTTCGCTCTTTTGTGCATTGCCATGCATATTTAAAAGCCCGCCCACACACGTTTGTAGAACTGTTTGATTGTCCTGGCAAAAGCTCCAGGCCCTGGGCTTCCTGCCAATCCTGTGTGCGTGGCACGTGTAAAGCGAAAATTGTCCTTGACTTTGCCCCTTCTCCGCTCCTTGGGGGAGTTTTGTTTAATTGCTAACACACTCCCGCACACACGAATAAAATTCCTAATGAATGCAAATGAATGGCGGACTACGGCAGCAACAACAAACTACTAAAAAGTATTTATTATGCGCAAAAAAAAATGAAATTTTCATCACAGCCTAAGTGGGTTAAAGGGAAACCCAAGGACAGGGGTGTGTGAAATTTCCCTGTGTGCATATTTGCTGTGCCGGTATTTGTTTGCACATTTAATTTAAATATTTAATTAAAATTTCGAGCGCGGATTGATTCAAACAATTAAAAATAGCAGGCTCAGCAAAGTGTATTTAATTTTGGATATGGGGAAAGGGTTGCTTTCGCTTAGTTAGTTATTTCAATAAAAACACTAGGAATGTGCAATACAAAATATAGAAGATATGTTTATAAGCATGTGTATAAATAATATGGCTAACTAAGAAAAAACAACAAAATCTATAGCGTATTAAAGATTTTGTTTAAGGTGAAGAACCGATAATAAGCTGTAGCAATCCCATTGCAAATAAATCCAACACTTTATTGTGATTTACCAACTGACATCGGACTACAAATAAATCTTTAAAAGCCACATTTTAAGTATGATAAAGATCAATACATTTGCAATCTCTTAGCCTAACTATGTTGTTGCATATTAAATTCGCTTTGATTGATCACTTAGTTTATACAATTAATAATAGAAAAAATGCCAAATAAATTGTGTTTGTGTAGCCTTAAATGGCTTAAATGAATTTGGAATTTTCAGACAGATTATTAATTGTTTGATTCAATTACAGTGGCTTACACTTGGTTTTTGGGCTGCTATTTGATCTAATCTTTGTTTTCTATTTATTGAAATAAATGCCAGAGTTTGTGCTTGCTGCCTCTGAATTTATAATTTTTTGTGTGCAATTAAATCTGAACCCGGAGTGTGTGTATTTGCTTGGCCATAAACATGATTAAAAATTGTTGGATGCCTATCCGCAGTTCAAATTAAACAACCCAACCCGCAATTGCCGCAAAAACAACAGCAACATCACAAAGCACCTTGCGGCGGCCTATGTGTGTGTGTGTTTGTGTTTGCCGGAGTGCATGTGTGTGTGGCTTTGGTCCTGTTTGCATTAGTAGGCAAGCTCAACTGCTCCGTTTCGTTTCGTTTCGCTTTTGTTTTATTTGCATTGTTCTGGGCTGCCAGGACTTTGTGGAGGGAGTTTATTTGCTCTTCGGCTTTTATGCGCGCAAATTGTTTACTCTTTTTAGTGGCTTCTATTGTGCCCGAACACAACGGGCCAGGATAACGATTGCCAAATGCTCTGCGCTTAGCGGGCAACCGAGCCGATAGGATTTCAATGCATTTTTCTGTATTTCACTTGTAAATTCTTTCTTTTTTCTCAAGAATTTTGATTATACCGGACTTAGATATTGGGGTATGATTGTGGAATTTTCGAGCTTTTCTTAATATTGGACCTATAGAAAATGCCTATAAATTCGTCCTTAGCTTAACCTTTAAATAAGAGATTTTTACATTTGATTAATAAATTATTAAGTATTTATGAGTAAATGTACTTAGTTTTTAGTTTGAGGCCTAACTATAAACTTTATTAAAATATTTTTAATTTTATTATTTCAATCGTAAAAATGTATAAAATAAATTATTTTTTAGTTATAAAATGTAAATATATTTTAACTCCTAAGGAAGAACGCCCAATAAATTAATTACCCAACAACCAATGCAGTATTTGCATATGATTAAATACCCTTATTTCCCAACACTAATGTGGCTTTCTTAGCCAAATATTACTGATTGTTAAATATGCATAAATCTTAGTTTAAATAAATATTTAATGTGAATGTTAAACGTGTGGCATATTATTAAAGAAATAATCAAATTTCTTAAATTAGTCTCGCTGCAGTTTAAAATCTTTAATTGAGCCTTACCTGTGAATGGAAAAGTGGCCTATCCGCAGATTAATTCAGCACCCACCCATCGCCCGCTATTCACACCCATCCACTCCCCAAACGGGCAAACAAAGCTTTCACCCACTTTCACCCGCCCGCCGAAGCTCTTTAGCCGCTCATGAGCAAAGAAAAAGCACTTAGCACCGCTCCTATTCCTCTCCTTCTCCTCCTCTCCTCTTCATAATGGCGCATAAGCGGGACACGCCTCCCGCCCCTTTATCCTGCATCACTCGCACGCTTACACATACACAGACATATGCAGATGCAGGAATATGGAGGAGGAACAACACTTTCCCCTTAATGTTGCATTCGCCGGCTGATGTTTGGCTTGGAAAAGCAAAAGTGCATACAAATGCGTTTCGTTTGTAGTCCCCAAACTGCATTCGCTTTTTATGGTAATGCAAAAAGTGGGCGGTGGGTGGAAAATGCGATTGGTGCTTGGCATTGGGACTTGGCTGTGACTTTTATTGGCTTTTCAGGGAACGAGGGAGACGAAAATCTGGAGGAGTTTTAGCCTAAACCAGAAATAGTATTCCCACTCTGAGGACTTTGTTGGCATTCGGCAGATATTTCAATTGAATACGGATCTAATATTGATAGAAATAGATAAATAGATAAAGTAATAATAATAAAAAAGTGATATAATAAATGGTGAAAATTCAAATTTAACTCTACAATATAAGCTCTTAATTTCGTAACTTGCTAAAAATCATAAAAATATATAAAAAAAAAATCTGGATCACTTTTCCTCTCCCCAATAATTATATTTATGCCGTTGAAAAGTTTATTTCGCTTAGCAAAAGTTCTCGTTCCATTAGGATATATTTATTGAAATAAAACGCAAAACAAATTCCAATAACTTTAGCAGCTTCAAGGGGAAATGAATTACAGCTTGAGTGAAAACTTTTCCCTACCCATCGAACAGCTGTTAACCTTCGCCTTTCAGGTCCTTTTCGGGAAAGGACTCCACTTGACCGAAAGTTGGACCATTATGGCAAATGCACAAACACAAAAGCGAAAGTGGAGCACAGATGAGGGGATCGAATACAGCCACATAAAGATATGTACATACACATAAGCATGGGCAACTCAGATACCCACATATCGATGCTGATGGCCAGCCGGTTTTTAACTTTTGTAAGTCGTCTTTGGCATTTTTGATCCACTGACCCGAATGTCCATACATATTCCTGCATGTACATTGATATATGAATATGTGGAATGTGTGCCGGCCTGCATATGCATATACATATACATATTTGATGACCAAATGCTTTTCAATAACAAAACAACAACAGCAACTACAGACAGACACAACGCACAAAAGGCAACAACAATGGGCAAATAAACTATATGGAAATATTGAAAACGGGGGCTGGAAAATCGAGGAGGCTGGAAAAATGGGAGAGCTGGGCGTTCAATCCTTTGAACTGAGTATGTGTGCGTGTGTGGTCAGGTGTGGCACTCTTTTGTGCCGGTGCATCCAGCAAAAAGGTATTAGAAATTCTATATTGGCAATACCTCAGGAGATACAGTGGGTGTTGCTTGAAAAAGATAACTATTATTTAACGCTTTAAAAATTAAACATTTTATCAATTATCATATCCATTTACCAGAAATTAAATAAATGACCCAATTTCTTAGTCAACATAATCCACCGGATAAAGCCGAAAAAGCCAATAAACTCCACCCATTTTTAGTATTATGCTAAAACAATAGAATTATTCGAATTTTTCAAAACAAATTTTAATTAAACGCAAAATTAAATACAAGTATTTATTGCATGGGTTAAATTTTCGATTTATGTTAAGCAAGCATATTAAAGAAAACAATGCACTAACGAGTATTTCCTTGTAGGCCTAATCCACTGTACTAATCCCCCCTGTAGCCGCCCGATTCATATGCATATTTAAATACTTTCTGAGCGGACGCTTTGTTATTCAGCATAAATAACCAAAAATAGAGGTGGGTAAGCCCTTAAATTTATGCCAAACTAATGCCAGGACCTGGGAAATGGGTTTCTCTTCGGTTTCATCAGCCAGCAGAGCGGCGGGCTTTGAGCGGGCTTAGTCCTTGTCCTGCAAAATGTGTTTAGCTTTATCCTGTCGATTGTCGCCGTTAAAGCCATAAAATAGACCGGTTATTATAAATTGCCATTCGTGGCCGGGCGAACAATAAAAAAGGCTGTTTTTTTTTTTTCTCTTTGCCCAGCTATCTTTTTTTATGGCCATGTTCTATGCAAATGTTTGTATATTTATTAAAAATAGCAAAGATTTTGATATAATCCGTTGCATTTAATTGACTGCAACTAACAACTGCAAAAACGCCATGTGGGTCACCCGAGAGTCCTTAGCGAGGACAAAAAGGCCTGCGTAAAAAATCGAGGGGTGGCACATTATTAAGTGGCCAATAATTCATGACGCTGCACAATAGACGGGTGGGAAATCCATTGAAAGGGTTTTAATGGGGCGAGGATCGGGAGCTGTATTTATTTGCATTCCCTGATCCGTTACAATTTCAATTATGAGAAATGGGCCGAGATGTGTTTGCATTTCATTTCGACGAGAGAGCCCAGCCCGCTGATGATGATGGCAATCATAAAATGTCCTGTTTTTGTCCTGTCGCTCCCAGCAGGATAAGCTGTAAAACAATGCAGGCTTACATATTGATGTGCAATCTCGTACTCTAACTCAAAGGATTTAATGTATCGTGTATTGTAGTGATTTTAGGATGTAAAATAAAAATTGCCTTCCCTTTTTCCTTATTTAAGTATCTTTAATACTTTCGAAAATTCAAAACTTTTAAATACTAGATTTTTCTGATATGCCTTGGGCAAAGAAACTTCGAAATATTTCCCCTGGTTATAAGCTTTCCTCCAGGCTATACAAAAGGTGAAAGTTAAATAAGTCTGTTTGCCTCGGAAAAAGTTTCACAATTTATATCACAATCCTCCCCTGGTATCAATCCCCCAGCAAGGACATCGTTTTGTCAGTGGCAGCGCTAATAAACAAAGGCTTTCACTTCGTTGATTATTGCCATTGAACTGAAAACGCGACTGCCAGCGACAAAAGTGGTAATGGAAGGGGGTTGGGTCGTTGACGAACCACTCCGTCACCAGGAGCAGACTGCTCCGCTATCCGTTATCTGTTATCTGTTAGTTTAGCTGCCACTACATGTTGTTTCAAAGTTTCCCGGAGCAATCAGCTGGGTGGGTGGAAGGTGGGCGGTAGCACTGATGTTGATGCTGCAATTGGAAAAGTCAACGGCTGCCTGCAATGCCAGAGGCAATATTGTCTCTTCGGCTGGAAGGCGGACTGAAATAAGGGAAATTGAAAACAGAATCCCAGACGGCAGGCAGGTGGAAAGGCAAAGGAAATGCAATCAAGTCGGTTACTGTCTGAGTTTTCCTTGTTGTCATAAGAGGATTTCTCGCAAGAATTTTGCAAGCTTGTCGGGTACGTAAGTTTGTTTGATATCGAATTAGCTCGGATTTGTTCAGCTGAATAATTAATCAAGAAAAACGCACGAAAAGAAGAGCGAAACATAAGGATGGAATTAAGTGAAAAGTACTTGAAATTTGTATTTTTTCCTTATTTTGGTGCTCTTTTGATCCTTAAAAATATTTATTTAACCAGCAAAACTTAATTGTTTATTCAAGGAAGTGTGCACTTGGCAAGCAAACAATCAGAAATCACTATGTTTGATTTGCGCATAATAGACGTGGCTAAAAATCGCTGGCGACGGAATGCATGTGTAATTTTTGCATTCAGCTTTGGCAAATATTTGCGCACCGAATGAAAGTAAATGGCAATGGTATGTGGCCCAATCGCTGGCATCGCCATTCAATTGAAAATATTGCAGCCTCCGCCTGCCGGCGACCGCCAACCGACGATTCAAGTGCAAATCGAATCAGCCTGGCGTGAAAACGCGCCAGGAAATCGTGGCCAAGCAAAAAACGGGGAAAATGGGAAAAAATCGAAAAAAATCTGAAAAAATATATATATTATGTTATTATTGAGCTTTTGTGCGCCGAAGGTCCTTTCAACATATGGCGAACTGCATTTTGCATTTAGCCTGTGAATTTCTGTTGCTGGGCAAATCAAATTTCCGGATCAAAATCCTTTCGCCTGGCCAAAATCCTTTTTCTGTCATTAAAGTTGCATCGCCAACTCGTCCTTGGCGACGTTGCCATGGCATTTCAGTCGAACCTGGACAATTAGTTGAGCGCTGAGCGCTGAGCTGCTGTTGCAGCCTTCGATCCAGGAATCTGTTCCAATTTCGGTGATTTCCCAGCTGCCTCACCTGTCACTCCGTTCGGATACTCGGCTCTCGGACCATCAGCGTTGAGACCCCGACTAAATAATCAATAACTGTCACACAAAACCAATTCGGCATCCTGGCGCCTGAAACTTTTCGGCTGACAAAAGTTTCGGTGTGTCCAAAACAGAGACTGAACAAATAAAGTGACGCGCTGTTTTCATTTGTTTTGATTGAGGTTTGCATCTTGTTCAAACAAATGAAGGTGGACGGTTGGATTGCTCGGTGAAAAATGGAATATTGAATTACAGTTGGAGCTGCTGAAAGTGAAGGTGCAGGGGAAAACTTTTGGTTGAGCGAATTAATTTGTATTGGTTAGGATGACCTAATTAGATACGATTTAAATAATCTTTTCAAGATACTAGTGACTGTTATGTATGAAAATATTTATTTTTATTAAATTAAATTTAAATGATGTGTCCAAAAGTATGCAGCAAAAAAAATTTGCCGTATAAATTCATGTCACTTTCGGGTTAAAAATTTATTGTTGCATACTTTTAGACGCCTATATTTTTTAATTATGCTGAAAGAGAGAATACATTTTGGCTCTTTGTGCAGAGAAAATGAAACAGATTAGGTGCTCTGAATTGAGCTATAAAATTATACCCACAATCCACAGGCATTCGAAAATATTGCCAAGCATTAATTTAATTTCTAAAACACATCCCAAAGTCGGTTCGTCGGAAATTGATGCCCGAATCCGACATTTCCCACATTTAAATGGAAACCATTCGATTCTATGGCCTTGCTTACCTTGCGGCAGTTGATTTCGGCTACGCCCCCTGCTTTTGCCCAAGAATATGCTGATCAACTTTTCCTTCGCTTTTTTGGGCTGACATTTGCACATTTTATGGTCCATGGCCACAATTTAATGTTCGATGTGCTTTGTTGGCCCCCTCTTGCTGTTGTTGTTGTTGTCGTCAATGCCATTCACATTTTCGTTGTGGGCTAATTTAATATTGTGCTTTGTATGATTTTCACATATTATCAAGAAGTTTTATTGCGGCAATTGAACACGTTGTCAGAGGGACTTGACTCCGTATCGTCGTAAAATTGAAGCACCCCCAGTATTTTTGGATATTTATGTTAAGGATATTGTAAACGTGTATTGGTGTGCGTATACGTAATATGCGGGTGGCCCTGCGGCTCTGTTTTGCTGTTGTTGTTGTTGGTTGGGTTGGGTTGTTTACTTTTATTGGCTTTCGGTATTATTGGTTATTGGGATGCGAGGGAAACGAGATGGTAGTGGAAAAGGTGCGCGTGCCTGTCTAGCTGCCTATTATAATTTAACTTTTATTTCTCTATTTATGGCTAAATAAGACACACGTTCTCGGGGTTTACCCTCCGAAGCCAAGGATGCTTATCGGGCACTTAAACCAACAACTTTTTTACGGCCCCGGTCAAGATAAACGTTTATTTAATTGCCGCACACGAAACACTCACAGCGATGACAAAACACCACCTCCTTTATCAATGGCAATAAATTTAGATTTGCCTATGGTAATAATTAGCCCATTGAATCTGAGATTTATCATGCCCAATAAGTGTCCAGCTCAATGAAAACTTATGTTTGAGCCCTGCTACTTGTTATCCATAAATGTGAGTTTTCTCTCATTTGAAGTTGAGGTGATTTGGTGAGAATTTATTACTTAAGAGGAAAATGCTCAAGAGGGAAATTTAAATTTATTTTATTCAATTATGTAAGTAGAACAAAGAAAGTCTGTTAGAAATTACTTTTAATTAGTGGATTTACTGTTTCATAAGAAGCAGCTAAAAATATTCAGTGATATCTATTTTATTTGGGAAAATATTAATTGAATTTATGTCCCGGAATTTTTCTGCGCTTTAAGTTATGTAAGCTAAACGTTACTGACTGAACAGTTAATAAAATTCCGTGACGTTCTTTTGGCATATTTTAAGCCCCCCGTAGGAATGCCTCACTTAAAGTCAACAGAAAATGGCAGGACAAATGTTGACAAAGGAAGGCAACAAATAACAAACAACAGCCGGTGAAGTGGTCCTTGACGAAAATGAGAGCGCGCTGGGGTCGGCGTAGTTGAAAGGATGCAGCGGAGCAAATAGCGTGGGAGCGAGGACTAGGCCTAGTTTGGGATTTCGTCCTGCAACTGCAGCTGACCGCAGGTCGCGGATAAGAGGGAAAGGTCGGGAAAAAAGGAGGAAATGCCTGGAAAAGCGTATTCCCCCAGGTTACCGCGAGCCTTCTCCTCGGGCGAAGCCTCTTGAGAAATACCGCTTAGCTTCAGCTCTTGCTTTATATTTTTCTGGCATTTTGCTCGGAGTTCACCCACTTCATTCCCTAGCTGTTCTCCCTCCATTTTTGTTTTTAGCTGGTAAAGTCTATTATGCTTGCGAAAATTGCTTTACAGCTGCAAAACAATGCGGCAAAAAAGGTTACACAGCACAAAAAGAAATACACACAAAAATGAATAATGACAGCGAACTGGAGGGAATGGTCTAGAGATTACTTTTAACTCCGCGTGCCTTTCAGTGATAATATGAAGACCCCTGAATGCCTTTTCGGAATCGAAATGGAAATATTTGGTATAAAATAAGTTCATGAAATAAAAATCAGCTTAAAGAGAAGATAAGACAAGCCTTTCTAAAATGTAAAAAATATTACATTATAATTAAAAATTGTTAAATAAATAATTACATAGCAAAGTTCTAGTATTCAATATTCCCAATCATTTAAAGATTTTTTAGGAACACTTTATCTTTTCTATTTTTGAGGATTATAGAAATGTCTGAGATATAATCACCGAACCCCCCGAGTTAGGGTATTAAAAGGGAATTTACTATCAAAGTCTCCGGACAGCAGCAGTGAAATAATATTTGCCCCAACCTCAGGGGGAAGGAAATCGGGTGGGGAAGTGCAGCTAAAACAAGAGAGAACGCTATAGTCGGGTGCCCCGACAATCAGATACCCGTTACTCAGGTAAAGGGAGTGCGAGGGAGATAGAAACTTTGAACACGCATAACTTTTTAACGAATGGTCTGATTTGAAAAATTTCTTCTACATTTCGATAGGTATTGATAAACACAATAAAACTGCATTTTTACTTTTCCGAAATATTGAAATTTTTAAAATCGTATATAAGCGTTTGTGGGCGTTAGAGGGGGCGTGGCACCCTTTTGAAACAAACTTGCGCTGCGTAGGAACTCCAAGAATCTTCATGCCAAATACCAATCGTCTAGCTTTTATAGTTTCCGAGATCTCAGCGTTCATACAGACAGACAGACGGACAGACAGACGGACAGACAGACGGACAGACGGACATGGCTAGATCGACTCGGCTAGTGATCCTGATCAAGAATATATATACTTTATGGGGTCGGAAACGCTTCCTTCTAGCTGTTACATACTTTTGCACGAATACAATATACCCTTTTACTCTACGAGTAACGGGTATAATAATTTGCGCATAATGAAGCCGGAAGTGTGAATGCAAAGAATACAAGAAAAGTGGAGGAAAGAACTTCATTATCTGCGCCAAGCAGCTCTTCCAGCGCGAAGAAGAAGTGGAAACTCGGGCTTGGTCGAGGCATTCAAGCAGGGAAAATTACACAAAATCTTTGCAGGGATTTTCTAATTAAAGTTTCAGCAAACGGAACGCGGCGCCAAAGTGAAATTAATGGCTCTGCCATTTTTGGCCAGACCGGCTTTTCCCCATTTCCCCCTATTTGCTTGTGTGTGTGTGTGTGTGTGTATTTGGCTTTATGAAGTCACCGATGGCAGCATTTTTGGCCACTTAATCTGTTCTCTCACTCGAACTCAGCTTTGCCCGCTCTTCTGCTCGGCCGCCTCGGTGTGTGCGTAATTTATTTGCAATCAATGCGGCCCTAAAGGACATTATTTTTACATTAAAGCAAGGGCTAAGAGTGTGAGACTACGAAAAAGACTACACAAAGTGGGCCAAAAACATACGTGCCAAAAACGAAATTGGCTACCATTTGGCAGCTGTCACATAATACATCTCAAACCGCACAGGCATAAATAATGCGAGAGACTTATGGACTTCTAATGGGAAAGATTACTTTAAGTTAGGAGGACTAAATCAGTCTTTTTCTATTGGTTAAGATTAGTTTACTTGGAAAATAAATAACTATATACTATTTTTTATTGTTTAAATATTTTTTAAATATATTATGTTTTCAAATATATCTGAAAATTGGTACATTTAATATTATATTATTTATTTGCGACATTAAAAAACAATTTTCGATCCAATATGCTTAAAACTGGAAAAATATATCAATAAGTTTAAGATTAATTATAATGGTTTTCAAAATGTTCATACTAAGCTTATAAAATATTTTTCATCACTTTGTTTTAAGTGTATGCTGCAAGAATACATTATCTGCGCAGGGTTTGGATAAACTATTTGCGTGAATCATTTGTGACATGTGAGATCTCACATTTGTGCGTTTGTCATATCGCACGTTAATGCAAGTTTCATTAGGCTGAACCGCCACGTCTTACCACCCCCTATCCCACTCCCTTAACAGCGGCCATTGCTCCGGAGTTTGTTTGTGTGTGAGAATATTTGTGCTTGTGTCAGAAAGAACTGACAAACTGCATGGAAAGTTTCTCGAACCCCGGGCACGTATCGTGTGTCATAAGCAGGAAAAGCGGCTTTTGGCTTTCTGCAGTGTCCGCTGCAGTTGTGCAGTTGGAAATAAAATTATTAACCCCGCTGCAATGCAACATAAATAGGATTAGTGTCTGCAGCAACTGCACAAGGAGAACAAACACGACTTGGACTTGGATGGCAATGGCTGGATGGCGATGGCTAGACCGAAGGAGACGCCGGAGAAAGGCCACAACAAAGGCAGCCAGGCAGCAGTGTTTGCATTTGCATGTTGCATACTTCACGGCGCAGTGCTCACATATGATAAACGGCAACGACAATGCCACAACCACATTTCCACACACACTCATACATTTAGCTGTATCTGTGTCTGCGGGTATTTCCCTTTTTTCACTATCTGCTTCGTACTTCGTTTTGCCTTTGTTTTGGCCGGGCAAAAATGCAGCTGAGTATTTTTCAGCTACATGCAAAAACTTCATTTCATTTCTGCGGCTGTCGTCCAGTGTATTGACCCCTAAACGCCCTCCACACACACAAGCAGTCAAACAAAACATTAGTGACAAAGCCATTCCATTTTGCTCACACCCCCATTCCCATTCCTACCCATTTCGACACCATCGCGGTTTTTGCAAGCATTTTGTTTGCTTTGTGGCTTCCGGTTTCTGTTTCTGTAACTGTTACTGTTACTGTTACTCTTTTCGCTTCTGTTCGAAAGCCGGCTTTAAAAATTCGCCATCGTACCCAAAAGTCAACTGCTCTGAGCTCAATTGAGTATTTGCCCAAACGAGCAGAATAATTTAAATATGCATCCACGGTATTACTACATTATGAAGTCATCAACGCATTGAAAAGGCCTCCAGGTATTTGCAGCGCCACTTGAAATCGGTCCAGGGATTCCGATTCCGATTCCAATTCCGATGCCCGTGAAATGCCAGAGGCTAGTCAACGAGGCGATTTCCAGTGCGAAATCTGAGAAAAATCGCCTGTCATAAAATAAATGATTTGCATTGTTCCACAGCACTGAAATACAATGCGGTTTTCACATTGTTGGTTCACGTATTTCATTCGCTCAACCTTTAATTGTTGCTCTACAATCAAACTGGATTTTTACTGGTTTTTTTTTTACATTTTTGTTTAAATGCAAATTTTTGTATTTTTATGATAATATTATTTTTTTATTACTTGTAAGCTATCTATTTAATTATAATGTTTAATTAACCTGTCGTGTTCATTCTCTTTTATTGCATTAACTTCCTTTTTATTTATTCTCCTCTTAGCTCATATTTTAGCGTGCTTTTACTCAAGTATTTCCCTTTCTAGCCATTACATTTTTTTAATTCCTGTTTTGATCTCAAGTAACACCACACTAGACGCTGCAGTAGGTGCCATGCGGTTTTGGGCTTGAAAAATTAACGCGGAAATGCAAAAATGTTGCTCATACGCCCCGTTGCTTGCATGCAAATTTCCATACATTAAGCCCCGCAAGGGCAGGGACGTGGCTCAGAGGGGGTAAAAGCGGGAACTTGTTGTGTTTGGCTTGCATGGTCGACGGCCGTAATTGCAACATGCCGCACCAGCACACACACGCAGCGCAGTGGGCGACTTGGGACTTTAGCCTAGTCAAACAAACCGCGGGGCACAACCGAAAACGAAAGAAAAAAATCACGAAAAAAGCAAACGAAGGAAAGCCAAAATTCTAGTTGCGCCAAAGTGTGGCAGGGTAAGAGGAGGAAAAGGCACTCGTACTCCCGTGGCTTTGTGGAACTCCTGGCTGGGTGTTGTTATGACTTAATGTTGCCTACGCGAGTGGCGGTTTCGGGAAATGCACTGGAAGAAAAACTTGGAGTAGGTGTCTAAAAATATGAAATTTTAATATCAAATCATTTTTATTCACAATTTTAAGATAATGGTTATCTTTAGTAAGTACAATTAATAAACCTAGTCGAACTCGGGTAAAAAGTTTAAGGAAATGTGATATTTAAAAAGAATGGAACACTAAATTTGTTGTGAAATCCCCCCACAACCAATTCCTGGATCCGCCACTGTCACTAACTATTTTCCTTCGGTGCATCAAGTTAAATATATAAAGACCCCTTCTGAAGTCCATTAAACTGTCCGCAGTTCCGAGTTTACCATTACCCATTTTCCATTTTCCGTCTCCTTGCAGGCCTGATCCTCATCCGGAATCATTCTAGTTCGAGTATGCGATGGCAGCGGGAAGAGCAGCCGCGACGCTGGAGGCTCCGGGTCCGCCCAGCGGTCAGGACATAGCCAGCGACAACAGCGCCCAGCGCCGCACGCTAGCCACGAAGGTGCGGCGAAAAGGGCCACGCCCCCAGCGGCGCCTGCACCCGCCCCTGCGCTCCCAGCGATCCCCGCGATCCCGCCTGCCGCTCCACCTCCACCTGCTGTTGTTTCTGCTCTGCTGCTGCTGCCAACTGGGCCAGCTGGGGGCCAGCGAGTGCCCGGCGGTGTGCGAGTGCAAGTGGAAGAGCGGCAAGGAGTCCGTCTTGTGCCTTAACGCCAACCTCACCCACATCCCCCAGCCGCTGGACGGGGGCACCCAGCTGCTGGACCTGAGCGGCAATGAGATTCAATCGATACCGGACGACAGCTTCGCAGCGGCCCAGCTGCTCAACCTGCAGAAGGTGTATATGGCCAGGTGTCACCTGCGGCTGATCGAACGGCATGCCTTTCGCAAGCTGATCAACCTGGTGGAGCTGGATCTGAGCCAGAACCTCCTCTCGGCCATACCCTCGTTGGCCTTGTACCATGTCTCGGAGCTAAGGGAACTCCGGCTGAGTGGAAATCCCATTTTGAGAGTGCCGGACGATGCCTTCGGCCATGTCCCTCAGCTGGTAAAGTTGGAGCTCAGTGACTGCCGGCTGTCGCACATCGCAGTGCGAGCCTTTGCCGGCCTAGAGAGCAGTCTGGAGTGGCTGAAGCTGGACGGGAATCGGCTGAGCGAGGTGAGGAGCGGCACCATCACCTCGCTGGCCTCGCTGCATGGCTTGGAACTGGCCCGCAATGCCTGGAATTGCAGCTGCTCGCTGAGACCCCTGAGGGCCTGGATGCTGCAGCAGAATATACCGAGTGGCATACCCCCCACCTGCGAGTCGCCACCAAGGCTGTCCGGTCGAGCTTGGGATAAACTGGATGTGGATGACTTCGCCTGCGTACCCCAGATCGTGGCCACGGACACCACAGCCCACGGAGTGGAGGGCCGGAACATAACCATGAGCTGCTATGTGGAGGGAGTGCCCCAGCCGGCAGTCAAGTGGCTGCTGAAGAACCGCCTGATAGCCAATCTCAGTGCGGGCGGAGATGGAGACTCGGAGGCGGAGCAGCCGCGGACAGCGGCCGCCACACAGGGGAGGAAGACCTATGTGGTCAATATGCTGAGGAATGCCTCCAATCTGACCATCCTAACGGCCGACATGCAGGATGCGGGGATCTATACGTGCGCCGCCGAGAATAAGGCTGGAAAAGTAGAGGCCAGTGTGACCTTGGCTGTGTCCCGCCGACCACCGGAGGCGCCGTGGGGCGTGAGGATCGTGCTGCTGGGCGTTATAGCCGCCCTGCTTCTGGTCGGCGGCTCCTCCTTTGCGGCCATCTGCCTGTGCTCCCTGCAAAGGCGACGAAAGCTGCGCCTGTGGAACTCTGTGCCGCCGGTGAGGAGGAGCGAGAGCTACGAGAAGATCGAGATGACGGCCAGGACGAGACCGGATCTGGGGGGCGGGGCCAGCTGCGGGGGCGGCAGTGCCACGGGTGCCGGACTCTTTCACGATGCCGAGGAGCAGGGCTATCTGCGGGCATCTCACACTCCCCTGCAGGACAACGATGCGGGACAGGCGGCGGCCATTGTGAATCCGAGTGCGGGAAGTGCCCAGCGGAGAAACGGGGACTACCTGCACGTGTCCACCCACTGCGACGATGAGGAGGAGGAGCAGTTGCACCACCCACATCCACAGCACCACCCACTTTCACATCCACATCCCAATCAGCAGCAGCAGCAGCAGCAGAGGAAGGGCTCCCAGGGCCATGTTGTCTCCGCATCCGGGACGAATAATTCAGGAGCGCTGGAGGAAACGGATCTGCACATACCGCGCCTCATCGACATCGGCGGGTGAGTTGACCTACACGGGGAGGGTAAATGGGGTTACTATTATTATATTTTATTTTGTAATAGTTTTTAATAGGGCAATGGTTTGTAATTTCCTCTAATAAAGTTAAGTTATAATTTTTATTTAATTAATTTTCATTTAAGTCCTGACTTACACCTTCCTTTATCTCAGTGTATGCCTCGGGTGCCCTTTGTTTCTGCGGTCCTCGTTACTTCGAGTGGCAATTGTCCCCCGACCGGGCGTCCGTGTCCCTGTCAAAGAGATGTCATGCTCGAGTGCGGAACGCGCCCGGATCTCCGTATTGCGTCCGTATTATGGGCAACACTTGACACTTCCACTCTGAGCTCGAGCTCGAGCCCTTCTCCACCCCACCCACTCGGCCCATTCACCTCCATCTCCGGCGACTGAGCGAAACGCGCGTGCTAATGACGCGCGAAATATGCGAGCACATCCACATCCTCATACAGGCTACAAGACCACATCCACCTCCACCTCCACATCCTCATCCACGAGAAGTGCTTTATTTCGGGCACACTGAGATCTCACTCTGCCTGATTGGCGCTTGTCATGTGAAAGGAATCCTGCCGCGGATACGAGTGCGAGTGCTGGTTAATGGATGTGCGGCCGGTTATCTTCATGGACGAGGACACTGCCGAATAACGAAAATCTGAAAAGTCCAGCACTCAACACGGGGGGTGTAAACACAAAGGGACTTTCTTTTTTAACGGGCAATGACAAAGAACTTTTTATGTTTTTTTCTCTTAAGATTTTACCCCATCACTAATTATTTATATTTTTAGCTGACCGGTTTTTTGAAAGTAACACATCTTTACGTCTAAACAGACAAGTTCTTCATTTTAATTTCTTAATTTCTTTTTTAATAAATAAATATTTTACTTGACTTTTTATCTTGTGAACAAATTGTTTTCTAAGAATATTTTAGTATAATAAATCAATGAATTTCTAGGATTTGATATCTGTTCAGAATTCGTAAACAAAAATAAATATATTTAAAATATTATTTTTCCTTTTCAATTTTCTTTATTTCCTTAAAACCATTTAAAATTCTTAAAATCGAATTTTGCCAATACAATATTTTAATTTCTGTTTATTTGTCTCCTTTCTCTCAGCACCGATTCCGCCTCGAGTTCGATCTCCAGCCAGGTGGATGCCGCCGCTCGCCTAGCGGGCTATGCCGGCCACACCTGGAAGACCACGCCCATTGCCACCACCAAGATCAATTCGCCGCACAGCAAGCCGGCTTCCTCGGCGACGGCACCCTCGTCCCTGAATCCCCCGGGAACAGGAACGGCCACGCCCTACGCCCACTATGGCCTCCAGCCGGCGGACGAGATGGCCACCTCGGTGTTCTGCAGCGAGGGCCAGGAGAGCGACCTGTTCGACAGCAACTATCCGGACCTGCTGGACATAGCCAAGTATGCGGTGGCTCAGGCCCAGCAGCAGGAGGGTCGGGGGCAGGGGGGCTACGGCCAGGCCACGCCCACTCCGAACGGCGGTCTGTGCACCCTGCCCCGCAAGCTGAAGACCAGCGGCAAGTACTTCCGCAACTCCTCGGACAGCCAGTCGCCCCTGCTGGCGGACAACTCGAGTAAATACGGCAGTAGCACCCTGGGCGATGGCAGCTTCCTGAACGAGGCCATGGGTCTGGGTAGGCGATACTCGGCGGAGTCCAGTTATGCGAACTATTCGAGCACGGCCACCTACACGGGCGGCGGGCAGCGGGCCAATAGTTTCCTCAACCTGGTGCAAAGTGGCGCCCACAAGGGCAATCTGCTGCCCGGTCATCTGGGCCAAAAGCCCAGCCTGCCCTCGAGCCCAGTGCAGCATCAGCGATCACTGTCGAGTGCGGCCACGCCCCTGCTGGACTTCTCTGCCCTGGCTTCGAGGGCGGCCGGAGCGGCCAATTCCTCGGTGGCTGCCTACGATTATCATGCCGCTCAGTTGGAGCGATTCCTCGAGGAGTACCGCAACCTGCAGGATCAGCTGTGCAAGATGAAGGAGACCTGCGACACCATTCGGAAAAAGGAGACCCCGCTGCGGGTGGCCATTGGCCAGTCGGCTGCCCAGCTGGCGGACCCCGTGATGTACAGTGCAGCCTCGCACAGTCCGAAGCCGCCGGCCACGAGCAATCTGAAGGCCAAGACCCTGCTGCCAGGACAGCCGCCGGATCCACCGCCCTACTGGCTGCACCGCAACGCCATGCTGAAGCGGCTGAACGGGGACGGCAGTGGTGGGGCGAATGGTGGTTCCGGCATGGGATCCCCGTCGCCCGCCTCCCCGCAGCCCGGGCAGGATATTTTCAAGAGCTAATCGGAAGCGTGTACAGCCGGAGGACTGAGAGACGGGGCAGGAGGAGAATCGAGAGTCTTCGGTCCGCCGAAGATGGCATGAGCTTGCGGGAATATAAAGAATGGGTTATAAGTAGAGAACATTTTAAAATCAAAGTACTTTGAATAAATATTAGCAATATTTTAAAACTAAATTTAAAATTATTTATTTACAATATTCAGAGATCATCATGATATAACTCTTATAAAGAATATTTGCCAAGTTTGTTGACCTTTCTAATTTGTGGATATGATATAATATTATGATATTATGAAGAAATTATTTTCTTTAGATATGTTGGGATCTTTAATATTTAAAAAAATAATTCTTAGTTTCAAATTTATTGATTTATATATTTTACAAGATATTTTTGAGACTTAACCAATTTATATCGCTACGAAAGCCATTTCAAACTTAATCCTTGCAAGCTCCTGCCCGTCGATAAAAATGCATTTGTCTGGATAGTTAGTTAGGCCTAGGTAGCTGGAGGACATTCAACTGGTTCGATGCCCAGCCCCTCTGTTGTATTATAGAAACACTTTTCCACTCTTTATACTCGCTACTATGCCATATTAGACACGATCCCGAAAAGCGGAGGACAAAAACAAACATACGACATTGTAAGTGTATAGACAGCAATCCCTTAGAAAAAAAAGACACTATCTCGAAAACACACACCTATCGGAACCTAATCCTAGAACCCCCTACCCCCAAAAAGCTCTCGTGTTAGTCTAACTACAAGTGTTTTTGTACTTTAAGCGATCTCAATATCAACAAGGATAATATAGATGACCTTTAATAACATAAGTATGAGTTGGCACAGACTGCAGATCGATATTGTTTGATTGTTAGACGTTTGTTTTTCAGTTCCGCAGTTCAGGTCACAAATTGTAAGCCAATTAGATCGAAACTCTAAATTGTAATTTAAATTTACAGAACGATAAAGACAAAAACCAAAAACGTATTTTAGGGTGTCACTAAACTAAAACTCGAAAGCATTTCACCCGAAACCCAACAAGAGAAAGCAAAAATAAAATTAGTTGAGAATTGAAAGAAAAACCAAGAGAGAAACCGAGTGAGTTTTACTGGATCGGATGGGTTAATCGACGGGGCGTGCAAATGTCCACTTCCGGGGGCTGAAGGCAAGTAATGGTCGCTTGTCGTGCCACATTCGCTTCACCATTTTCGCGGGGGCGTTGGTCAAGATTAAACAATAATTTCGTACCGAAAAATAGGTGGAAGTGGAGGTGGAAGTGGGCGTGGCAGGGACTTCCTCCGCACGGCGAAACTACGCCAATTTGGCTCGGCGCACATTTCTTTTATTTTCGCCCCGCATTCCGGCTGCCAAATGAAGTTGTAAAATGCAAATGAAGCCGTCGCCGTAGTCACATGCGCGTTAAAGTTCATGTTCGATGTGATGTCGCCATAAAGCAGGATTAAAACGAATTTATGAACCTTTGGCACGACGACTACGACGACATGATAGCCGTTTTATACCACTCCCCATACCATATCCCTCGCACTCGAACGCACACACTCACTCACACACACAATGTGGCACTTGGGAAGACTTTGTCTTTGGGCCGCAGGCATTTGAATGAAAACGTTGCCTACTTTTCCGGGAAAACATTGTGTAAAATGTAAATCGCCCTGGCAATCCTGAATCTGGGACAATCCTCCTGTGGCCTCGGTCATCAATAGCTCATTTGGGCCCCATGCTCATAAGCTCATAAATATTTAAGGCTCGCCTTAAACATGCGTTAGCGGTAAATATTTTAAGCTCGCAACCGAGTCAAAAGATTAAAAAGAATAATATTAAATGTCATGACAGACCGCCATTACTAGACCATAGATTATATGCAAAAATGGTATGCTAAATATTTTATACCAAGGGGGTTTTGAATAAAGACGAAATTGTTCATAATCAGATTTAAGTTTAACCAAAGTATAATTAAAAAAAATTTTAAAATAGCTAGGGGTTGGTGAGTCAGGTTAGTAATACTATAAAATTTGTTTAACCAAAGAGAACAATATTTATTTGAAAATATGGACAAAAAGAAATTGAAACTGCTTTATTATTAATACCTAGCTTTCGCACACATTTTATCAGCTAATTTCCCTCTGTGATCTCAGTTTCGTTCCGTTCGCTTTGATTTATACGTGAATAACATGTAATTAAGCTATGACTGGCTGATAAAACCCGCGGCTGGCTGGATGGCAGTCGGGCTTATGAATTTCGAGCACGCAGACGTGTCAGAAGGCAGAAGTAACCGAAATTGGTTGGCCATTTAAGCGAACTCCGTTCGCCGGAGGCCGAGTTGGTTAGTTGGAGTTACGTACTGTGAACCGAGCTCAGATGCACGGCCAGCCATTTGCGGTTTGTCGGCTTTAAAGAGCAAAGCCATTTACATTCCCCCGTTTCCGTTTTTTTCGGCCCACCCACCTGACCGCCTGCTGTCCGGCTAAAGCGAAAATAATGAGCCAACATCAGGGATCTCGGCGTGAGGCAGAGTAAAGAGCAACAACGTCGAGAGCAGTCGAGTTCATGTCAAGCTGTCAGTCAAGGTCGATTTCGTTTCCCACCCACTCCTTTGCCCTCCCTTCCCTTTAGCGTTATCCTGCCCTGCCTCTGCCTCTGTCAGTGGCAGAAAGGACGAGAAATGTGGGTGGCAGTGGGAGGAAGGTCGGCAAGTGCCCTTTTGTCACTGTCTTGTGGCTGCCAGTGCAATTTTTATATGTGTCCAAAGCACGGTATTAAGGATATATACGTGACCTGGTGATTTTGGATGTAGTGTGGCAAGATGAATATTTTAAAAGCTTAATACACTGTAAAAATGGACTAACAAAAATATTTGTATATGGTAATTCATTAAATTCATATAATTATTTTAACAAGAAATTTGTAAAGTTTATTTTGAGCTTATTAAAAACCAAAAAAATATGTAAGATTAAATAAAGTTTTAATTAAATTTTCGACTAGTGTAAGACTGACAATATGAGCTTTATATTCCCTTTGAGCTTTCGCCAAGGCGATGAAGGACTTTTAAGCTGAGTACCAACTAGTTGACTCCCCGAGTTGATAAAGCGATGAGCGAAGCTAACGGAGCAATGTGTGTTATGTGTGTGTGCCCAGGGAATTTTTCCATCATTATCAGTGTCCTTGTAGCCGCTTCCACATGCCACTTAATGCCAACGCACCAGCAGCACTCGTCCCACTTTTGCATGTCGTCGTCGGCATCGTCATCTTGGCGGCCTTTGTGGTAGCAGCACACAACTGCATACCGCCCACTATCCTCCACCCACCATCAAACCACCCAACCATCCCCAATGCCATTCTTCAAGCCTCCCACAACGGCCATTATATTCAAGCATTTTCGTGGCATAAGTTGGCACTTTAGCGCCAGGCAGCTGCTACCTGTTTCAGTTTTTCAGCCCTCTCCCGCATTTCTCTGCCGCTGCTTTGTTTATTTTTAGCCAGCATCAATTCACATTGTGGCCAATTTTTTAGAAAGGAACGGAAACAATTCCTGCATGATCGTAGTACGGTTATCGATTGGTCTTGAAGGGAGATCTGAACTTTGCGCGAGGTACACTATTCAGCCACAAAATGCCAATTGATGGCCTTGAGACGGAGATGAATATTTCTTGTTACACGGGAAAAATATGGGAAGTGCCTCTGAGACTCTGTAAAATATTAAAATGTAACACAATATATATTTATTTCATATTATAATATTAAAAGCGTAATAAAAATCGCTATGGGAATTATTCAAATATTTTTAAAAATACTTTTTCAATCATCAAATATAATTGAAAACTTTTTAAATATTTTTTTTCTCCTGCTTGGCATTTATTTTTCAATTGGCCACATTGGCTATCGATATGGTGGGAGAGGCAGGAAGGCCTGCTTAATGTGCTGCTGCCTGTTCCGCTCCCCGCTTCCCCATCACCATCCCGTTCCATCCCATTGCTGTCGCCCTTTTTAATGGATGTTGCATTACTTTCCGAGGCAGCTGTACGAACAAAAAGTTTTGCAGAGGCGAAAATTGAAAAATAGTTTCGCCCCCCTTCGCAAACGAAACACAAGCGACGAGCTTGGCAAAAGTTGCGCCCGAAAAGTTAATGGCAATTGCATTTATTGATTAGCCCGCCAGGAGCGGGATGCGAATATATAAAAAGTTCGCTCTTAAATGCCGCTTGGATTTAATTTTCCTGTTTCGCTAAGCCAACAGATATTGTCCTCTCGACCGCAAGTTCAACAAGTCAACGCATCAATGTCAAATAATCCTTTGGAGGAAAAAGAAACTCGGGGCGAGGATATCTGGGGTATACTCAATGCGCCTGCGGTTGAGAGAGCGCAAGGACACCGGTGACATAAAACAAACTCAAGCTGCAGTGTCAGTGCCACGCCCCCAATTCCCCACCAGCCGCCCCCTTAAGTGCTGGTAATGAGCGCACTGATAATTCATTAAACAAAGCGGCGAAAAAAAGAAGACGGTCCAAAAAAAAGCAAACTGAGTGAGAAAGGCTGGTGGAAAAATGTCAAGGATAATGTGCCAGCGCTCTGCTGCCGGAAATGAAATGGTAGGACGATTTCAGCTTTAATTTGCAGTTCGGCAACGAGGGTTTGCCAAAAGTTTGCTGCTGCCTAAATTCATTAAGGAATGACAGATATTTTTGGATTGCTTTAAAGTGTCAATTAAGTTGGCGCTGTGGAAATTAAAGGGTTTTATTGATTGGATTATTGAGAATACCTGATTTACTCCGTTTTTGGTTTTTGTTTTATGAATATTGTTTGTTATGCAAAATATTTTATGAATGGATCTATATTTTTAAGCCAATCATTAGCGAAATTCAAATGTAAAAATCAGGGAAACATGAGTATTGAATATAATTTACACAATTTTGTATTTTTATGCTTATGTGCATGACTTTTTATTTCTTTAAATTTATTGCCGACTACACACTCAAATTTTAAGTAATTACCAGATCAAAGTCTTGCAAATACTTGTGGCTACCAATCGCAAATTGTGCAAAGTTTCTGCCAGCGTTCACAAACTTTTTAAAGAGTATTCAAAGACCCGGCAGCCTGCAGAAATTCCCCAATAAATTCCTTTAACGCTGCTCCCCAGGTATTCGCTCCTTCGGGCCAATCTAGGCCAATCTAGACCACACCTGGCGACTGTCACTCAGGGCCAAAAGCCAGAGAAACCGGGCTAAGCTCTCGGTGGTGCCAATTTCCCCAATGCTGAGCAATTACAAAGGCCGAAACGAACGAAAGCCGTCGGCCACTTTAATGAAAACTTTGGCCGGGCGCTTAGCGGTTTTTGGCCAAGTTGCAGCGGGTAATCAGCCATGTTATGGCAGTCAGCAGTCGCCAGTCCGCAGCCTCAATGGCCGGGGGTTTGAGCTTATGGCTTATGGCTTATGGCCTTGCAGTGCACTTGAAATTTGTTGTTTGCCAGCAACAGGATAATCTGACGGGCATCCTTTTCTCTGGCTTCCTTATTTTCATTTCGCCTTTTTGTTTTCGGTGGCTCTATCTGGCGCTGTTGGGTGGTGTGTTTGTATTGGTTTCGTCGCCTCCGTTTGTTTGAGTTCCGCCGAAAGCAGAAAAAAGCTCAAATTGTGGCCCCCGAAAACTTTGTGCCAGGTTTTTGTCGGCCGCAGTTATTCGCCGCTTTTGTTTGTGGCTCAGCTGCAGCTGCATCGGCCGGCTTTGTTGGCCAGCTGTGCCACTTTAATTAAGCGGGCCGAGCTGAATACAAACTCTACTCCTAAAGTGTCAATCAGAGCGGCATCAAGATTGCACTCTTCAGAGCTCTTTTGGCCAGCGAAAAAATACATGTATATCCACTCCATTCAACTAATAACACCAAGGGGAGAAGAGGGGAGGCGAATGCAATTGTTACGCTTGAAATTCATTTGAATATTCTGCGCGGCAGTGTGTGCATTTAAATTGAATTTTATGAAATTGTTGCGAAAGCAAAAGGCGAAAAAATGCCGGCCACATCAGTGAGCTCAACTAGGAAATAACCCAGACTTTCCAATACCCTTGGGATATTTTATTTTATAATAATCAGAATACATATTAAGTGTTTTTAAGAATTTTACTTTTAATACCATAAATAAAATAAAATAAAAATATACAAAAACTATGTCAAATATAACCCCAATTCATCTCAAAAGCCAATAAGAAGCATTTTTATTTAAAAATGTATAAAAGCCAACTGTGAACATAATCAAAAACCCTTCAAACACATATACCGAATAACTCAGTTGAAAACCCAGTGAAAGGTAAGAGCTGCCCACTTTTGAGGTAAGCAAATGTGTGGCGGACAGTTTGCACATATACCTGGAGTTCGTTGTGGCAGCCAGAATGGCCGGAAGCGCAACACTCTGCGCCAAAAGTAAGCCACCACCCCCCGACCCATATGCAAAATGTACTATATATATATGCAGGGTGATACAGACACAATGCAAAGTAACCAATTTCGTAGCTGAATCGTTTAGTGAAATCACTTGAGGCGATTAAAATCAATCACAGACAATCATCGCCCGGCAACTAGAGAGCGGGCTACATTTTTCCTGCCACTCTACCATTTTATTTAATTTGCACTCGAAGCCATGTCAAGAGCTTTCCTCCTGGCCGCCTGGCCGGTGGGGAAAATTTGATTTTAAATTGGATTTGCCATCGAAGAACGTGGGAGTTTGTTTGTGCCGGGCTGGAAGTACAAAAAAATATACATATTTACAAGTTCGAGAAACTAACAAAGTCCATTTCCATGCTGCCAGCCAGCCACTTTCAGGTGTGAAGCAAAGTGTTCGAGCATTTGGTCATAAAGAGCCACAGGTTACATTTCCTTCAGTACGGAAAGCCAAAAAATAAACACTTCAAACCGCCAGCACTGCATTTAAATAACATGTTGGGTACGAATTTCGATAAACATTTGCTCGGGGTAAATGAAATTGAGGGAAAATTAAACCAAACAACATTAAATAAATTAAACGAATGGATTTTTATTTCCCTTCTGTGCAATGAAATTTTCATGTAAATTGAATTCCATCAAGCAGAAAAGGATCGATTCAGGTCGGTGCAAATTAAGGTGATGCAAATTGATGCAATTGAATTGAAACTAATTAATAAGGATGTACGAGTACTATTTTAAAATATTGTCAAGGAAAAGAGGTATTATTATATCAGCTAATATCTGAAAAATATATTGTGAACAATAAATAACTTCATCATTCACTTTGCATTCATTTAACCAGTAACATTCATTTGTTAATGTTGCAGTGGCTTTTCTCCACCGAGTTCATTTCAAAACTTTGGTCGTATTTCACGGTGCCACAATAAATTGTTGCAACCGCCTCCCCCTGCAAAAATGTCACTTCCTTAACTTTTGCATATTTTTCGGTTGACTTTTCAGACTCAAAAGAAGCTCTCGGTGAAGTCACTGAGCTTAAATGATTTTTAATTGTGCCTTGACAATAAAATATAGTATGCTATTAGAATAATTTGGTCAGAAGAGATTGGTTTTGGGTGTGGGAACATAAATTATAAATCTTTAAAGAGAAGAATCGTAACATGGTAAAATCCGGACTTTCAGACAGCTCTCTGTCGAAATAGTTGTATAATTTGCAATTAATCTTTTCTAATTTATTGACACAGTCTGGGTTTGTGTGTTTTGCTGGCTTACCGTCGGGTTACGCATAATTTATGCAAATTTCGCTAAATCAATTTTTAATTAAAATGCACACAGATACAGATAGTCCCGGCACAAGTGCACAAGTGCTCACACACAAGTATATCTATCTGCAGCTGCCTTGCCAAAACAAAATAATTGAAATGGCTGCACCGAGGGGAATATATATGGCTGGCAAACAAATCAATATGTTGAGCCATCAATCTAGGCAACTGTCCATTCAAGCATTTTAGCCATTTCATTCAATGGGTCCAAAGTGTCGGACTAAACGATAATTTTATTTGCATAACACTAAACATAAAACTAATTTGTTGTCTCGCTTTAAATGCCACCCGAACATCTGTATAAATTTACGGATTTGGATTTCAATTGCCTGGCGGCTTGGGTCAGAGAGCAATGCGAAACAAATCGGACAGCTGACAGGTCAACTGGTAATTAATCTCAATTAAAGTGCATTATCTTAAAGTAAGCTGCATTCATAATGGTATTTCGAATATGCAGCACTTAACTTTAAATCCTCAGGGGAAATCTGGAAGTATTCAAGGCAGAGTGCATTTGGGATAGTGATTTTCGTTTTATTAAGAAACTTAAATTTTTTAGTAATATTTCAAAAGATTCAACATCAAGCAGACTGCTTTATATGTGTCCAATAAATTCAATTTTTAATTCAAACTGTTACATTATATACTTTTGTGTAAGTTAAGCTGAACAAAAGTTTGAAGAATAAAGTTACTGTTTGAATTTCACTTTATTTATTTTAATTTTTCTTTTACCATGCATTTCAATGAGCATTAAATGGTATCGATTTTTTAAGCTGCCTGGCCGGAGGCAATAAAATGTCCCAATTATTGAAATTAATTAGCTGTAAAAATGCTGTGCCATTATAATAAACATATGCGGAACATTCATCTTGCAATAGAGATGCAGAAAAATACATGCACTCCATTGATGCGACACTTTCCCTTTCCTTTGCCTGGAAATCTCTATTGCACTCTCTCGCAGTTGCATTTCCGCTGGCACGTTGGCATTTCCGTTTCCGCCCAACGCCCCGTTGCTACAATTATGATAGTTATACCCGTTACTCGTAGAGTAAAAGGGTATATTGTATTCGTGCAAAAGTATGTAACAGCTAGAAGGAAGCGTTTCCGACCCCATAAAGTATATATATTCTTGATCAGGATCACTAGCCGAGTCGATCTAGCCATGTCCGTCTGTCCGTCTGTCTGTCCGTCTGTCTGTCCGTCTGTCTGTATGAACGCTGAGATCTCGGAAACTATAAAAGCTAGAAGGTTGAGATTTCACACACATATTCTTGGGCTTCCTACGCAGCGCAAGTTTGTTTCATCGAGGTGCCACGCCCCCCTAACGCCCACAATCGCCATAAACGATTTTCAAATGTGTCTGGAGGCCACATCTTTTAAGATTTTAAAAATATATAAACGCAATTTTATAGTGTTTATTAATACCTATCGAAATGTAGAAGACATTTTTCAAATCGGACCATTCATTAAAAAGTTATACGCAATCAAAATTGTTTATATATCTATCTCCCTCGCACTCCCTTTAGCCCCAATAGATAGTCGGGACACCAACCCGAGTACAGCGTTCGCACTCCCTTTAGCTGAGTGACGGGTATTAGATAGTCGGGACACCAACCCGACTATAGCGTTCTCTCTTGTTTTTATTTAGCTGCAGCTAAAAGTCATTTGGCGCGCTCAATTTAATATGCCGCTTAATGGGCGGGCAAAGCACTTTCTCCGCTTATGGCGGAATAAATCTCAATAAAATTGAATTAAGCTCGGCAGTCGTCCAGTTGCCTTATCGCTGGGGTCCCAGCAGCTTTCGGCTCCCATGCTGGGCAATCGGCCATTGGCAATCGCCAGTCGAGGTCTGGCCCATGTCAATGGCAGTTATAATTAATTTGTGCGGAAATCAGATGCCTGTCGACAATGCAATCTCGGCGGCAAATCTGTTTTCAATTAATGGCAAATTGTCGAGTACGTAATGCTGCTCAGCCATCCAAGTCGGGCAGCAGAATTGAGAGCTCAAAGACTAAAATCCACAAAAATAGCAGCAAGCAAAAGGAAAAAAATAAAATGAAAGAGGTTTTTAAGCTTTTGCCTACTTCACTTTCAATGGAGAAAGTTGTCAACAGAAAATTGATTATTTCACCAACACAGATCTCCATATTAGGGTTAAACCACCTTAAAACAGCCATAAATCAATAGCTAGCTAATTTGAGAAATCTGTCCCAAAAATTCCAAACATCAAATTCCTACACAAAAAAAAAACATATTAACTTCACATTTTTTGTTTTTATACCCGTTACTCGTAGAGTAAAAGGGTATATTGTATTCGTGCAAAAGTATGTAACAGCTAGAAGGAAGCGTTTCCGACCCCATAAAGTATATATATTCTTGATCAGGATCACTAGCCGAGTCGATCTAGCCATGTCCGTCTGTCCGTCTGTCCGTCTGTCTGTCTGTCTGTCTGTCCGTCTGTCCGTATGAACGCTGAGATCTCGGAAACTATAAAAGCTAGAAGATTGGCATTTTGCATACAGATTCTAGGAGTTCCTACGCAGCGCAAGTTTGTTTCAAAAAGGTGACACGCCCCCTCTAACGCCCACAATCGCTTATATACGATTTTAAAAATTTCAATATTTCGGAAAAGTAAAAATGCAGTTTTATTGTGTTTATCAATACCTATCGAAATGTAGAAGAAATTTTTCAAATCGGACCATTCGTTAAAAAGTTATGCGTGTTCAAATTTCTATCTCCATCTCCCTCGCACTCCCTTTACCTGAGTAACGGGTATCTGATTGTCGGGGCACCCGACTATAGCGTTCTCTCTTGTTTTTTTTTTAATTTGGGGATATAGTTTGATTTGCTAAGTTGTATTATTTAATAACTAAGAAAATCAATTATTTTATTTTTCTTTTTTATTTTATTATTTTAGTAAAATCTTTAGTACCAATTTATATAAATTTAGTCAGAAGTTGGTCACACTTGAATTGATTTTTATTAATATTCATATGATTTATAGAATTCAATTTATAGTTTGTCCTGCCTTTTTTTCGGTGCACGAAATTGTGTAGAAAAACTTTACAGAATCAGCCTGTGAATCTCAGTCCAAAATGGCCTGGAAAATGGAAAATGTGCAAATGCAAACATGGAAAATTTTCGGGGCAGAGAGAGTAGGAGCAGGGGCATTCCGACAGGACATAAGTAAAATACTTAAGATAAGCAAAAGTGATGGGGCGAGTCTGTTTGTCTCTCTGTGTGGTCATAACCATAAGCAAGGGCCCAAGCACACACACACACGAGTACTCAAGGGCCCTATTATCGAAAGGGTTACGCAATTACATGATTTCCAGCACCATTCCGAATGGTAGGGGAATATGGGAAAGCGGGGTGGATGAGCTAACAAAACAAAGCCAGAGGACACTTCTGACCAGATTTTCAATGTGCTCGGCTCAGTTCGGTTGCTTACATAAATTGTTTACCAATCTGGTCGAAAATCGGAATTTCAAATTTTGCCTACGAAAATTTATGCGCACATTTATACAATTTACATGCGCACACACAGCGGCGATACAAGGATAGCAGGATAGCCGAAAAAAAGGATATGCATCTACATTTCATTTTATTTCATTTGATTTCATTTTGCAGCTAAAAGCAAAGAACAATGCCGAAAAATAAAAGCTAACTAGCCAGCCGGCCCAAAGGCGTTATGGGGTCCAAAAGGGTTTTCCGATACACCAACTCGTCCTCGGGGGGGGGGGAAGAATAGAAGGATGGATGGATGGATAGATGATAAGTATGCCAGGACGAAGATGTCCTGCCAATTTAAGCCGGGAATGTCCGAGCATTGCACCTGAAAGTCTGATTTAAATTGCAAAACTAAACAGCAATCAGCAGGGGAGAACTCTCGAGTGCGTAAGCAAGCGATTTGGTCCTGTCCCTGATTCTCGTCCTGATTCTCGTCCTGCCACCGCTGCTGCTTGTCAACAGCGGCGCTGACGGCAGAGATTAAGATGCAAATTCGGGTAGCAGGACAACATCAACATCCTGTTGCCCCGCCCCGCAGGGCAGTCTGGGAAAACACCTGTATCCCAAATCCTTGCGCTCGGCCAATGCGCCCGCAAAGTGCAAAGTGAATATTCATGTTGCATGTCAGGACGTAATACAACATTTGTGCGACATGCAGGATGAACAAGGCACAAGGAGCCCAGCCACCAGCCAACAGTACCAGAAACAGAAACAGGCAGCTGGTCACAGAGTGGACTTTGAGCAGCAGAGAAACATAAGGCAAAATTAGGCCGCAAATCTAGGCGAATCAGCAGAAGATTTGCTCTCGAAACTCTGTCAAATTAGTAAATAGCACACAGAGCATTTCTTTTAAAATTGATACCAAAAATAAAATTTTAAAATCATCATGGCCCCCTTTTAAAGTCATAAATAATACAATTTGTGGCAACATTTTGCATCCGTCATATAAAGGAATGACAAATATAATTAAATTTCTTGTGTATTCAGCAAAAGGAATTACATTCTCTCAAACTCCGGCTGTCTGAAGCCATCAGACAATGTAATCAAGCCAATTTCCGTTCACACATCAGAACTCGGTCTTCAAAAGCCCTTTGGAAACGTGTCATAAAGCAAAAATTCGTACCCATGTGAAAATTTTGCAATTTCCTTCGAGGACTAGCCGAGGTATATTTTTATACCCGTTACTCGTAGAGTAAAAGGGTATATTGTATTCGTGCAAAAGTATGTAACAGCTAGAAGGAAGCGTTTCCGACCCCATAAAGTATATATATTCTTGATCAGGATCACTAGCCGAGTCGATCTAGCCATGTCCGTCTGTCCGTCTGTCCGTCTGTCTGTCTGTCCGTCTGTCCGTATGAACGCTGAGATCTCGGAAACTATAAAAGCTAGAAGATTGGCATTTTGCATACAGATTCTAGGAGTTCCTACGCAGCGCAAGTTTGTTTCAAAAAGGTGCCACGCCCCCTCTAACGCCCACAATCGCTTATATACGATTTTAAAAATTTAAATATTTCGGAAAAGTAAAAATGCAGTTTTATTTTGTTTATCAATACCTATCGAAATGTAGAAGAAATTTTTCAAATCGGACCATTCGTTAAAAAGTTATGCGTGTTCAAAGTTTCTATCTCGATCTCCCTCGCACTCCCTTTACCTGAGTAACGGGTATCTGATTGTCGGGGCACCCGACTATAGCGTTCTCTCTTGTTCCAATTCAATTTCAATTTTGAATTGGTTTTTTTTGTTGTTGTTTAGCCAAAATCAATATCTAGCCAAGCAATTAAGCAAGGCAACGGGCCGAAAAGGAAAATATATCACAACATATTTCCTGCCAAATGGCCACTCATAATTGGCCAGATAAGAGTTGTCCGAAACTGGTTTGCTGCCTTCCCTTTTGGGTATTTTGCAGGTGATTTAATTGGCATAGAGAGCTGCTGGTAATTGAAAAGTAAGATTGGATGAAATGGTCGGAAGCAAAACAGTGAGAGATTACATTTTTAATATTGAAAGCAGAGCCCCAGGCTTCTATTCGTCTTTTTCTCCATCTCCATCGACAGTGTGATGCATTTAAGCCATGTGCATTAAATCATTTTCCACTTTTAAATAATCTCTTCACTGCAATTAATTTAAACGACATCTAAAAGACATTTCGCCCAACCCCGTTTTGGATTTCCACTTAATGTCAATGATTGCTGCTGCACTCTGGGCCCGGGCTATCTGCATAAATGTTTTATCATCCCACACCGCCGAACAACACAGCATTTCGCCCGGGGACAAGGATGAGAAGCCGGAGCCAGAGCCTGAGCCTGAGCCGCCGGAGGTTGAGCGAACAGCACTCGGCGAGAAATGGCCAACTCGTGTCAACTGACTTTTAAGCCATATTTAATCCGGCTTGTAAGGGAAATGCGCACCAGTTACCCTGGCCAAGCGATTCTCCACAGGCAACAAAACGGCAAAAGCATAAATAACTAGGAGTGAGTGGCAAGAAAAGCGAAGAAAAGACTTGGAGATACTCAGCTGGAAAAACTATAGAGTCATGAAAGTAAAAGTATTTTAGGAATATTTCTAGACCCTAAAAAAAGGAACCTTTTAATGAATGTAAAATCAAGTATCAACAGAATCCTATGTTCTACCTTCAGATTCCTTTAGGTCTTGTTTCTCCTAAAGCAGATCTAAAAAAGTTTCAGGATATTTCCTAGTAATCATAATAAATGATCATTCTAGTGCCAATATACCCAGAAAATCCCCAAAAACACTGTTCCAGAAAAAAATAACAATAACAAGCTGAAGCTGTGGTCATTCGAGTTGGACCTGAATAGCTGGATCTGCCTCGAGTGCCTCCATGTATATCTCCCCTTTATGCTCGCTCTCGTATGTTTGTACACATATAAACTGTTGCGACAATGTCAACATGCGAAGTTCTTCCTACCGCAAAGATGACAGATGACCACTTCATGAACCCATGCATTTTAATCCGCAGGCGGCGTCCCGGGCTCTTTTAGCCCTTTTCTGGCCGAAAAACAATGCAAGTTCGGCCCAAAGGGTTCGTATTCGGGTCTGGAGTCCTGCATCCGGTCGAGCCTTCAGCTGTGATCCTGGGTGGATGGGTGGATAAGTGGGCGTCCCGGGATAATGATGGAAATGCACTCGGTAAATGCAAAATATATATATTTTGCCATGTGCAAGTTAAATGTGCGACACATAAATAATTTCACTGCCATGGGCCGGACTGAGCACACGGTCAATGCATCAAGGATGCACTCATACACACTCACTCTTATTCATCTCTATATAAACACACTCCCACGAATGCATAAAGTTTCGCCTTGGCTACCAACGAACGAGAAATGGTCCCATGCATTACGTTTTAATTTTGCAAAAATTATTTAAATGCGAGTATAATGTAATGTAAATTTCCATTCGGTTCGGAGAGTGGGCGTGGTCGGTCGGGGGGCGATATAAGTAGCTTTACATGGTCGCCGCTACTCAAATTAATGGATTTTTAATTGTCTCTTTCTCACTTACAGGCTTCAGTCGCAAGTCCTTTTTGTGTTTTTTCCCCCTTGTGTCCCAGGCAAATTACCTCAATGGCTGGGAAAAAAGGGAAAAGCGAGCAGTAAGGAAAATCCCTTTTTTCTCGAATCTGCTTTAAGGCTATGGAAAGTAAAACGTACAATGAGTATTCTCCCGCAAAGACGAACTTTTTAAGTAGGCTTAATAAAGAAATGGGTCTGCATAATGCAAGAAAATGGTCGCCATAATGGGATAATCATGGATTGTTAAGACAACAAAATGGGATGAAATATTATCAAATGCATTGTGTTTATGACATTTATTTATCTTTGGTATAAATAATTTATGTAGCTTAGTTTTAGTAATATTAGCGGTGTTATGGTAATTTTGAAATCATTTTATATTTTTTAAAATAATAGAGATTTCTTTATTTTTTTATTTCTATAAAACAAAATTCATTTTACGCATATCCAATCAACAACAAATTATATCCTCCTAAAGAAGCTATTTCCAAAATGATAAACTGACAAATTACCCAAAAAAATAAATTTAAAAAAAACTACTTTTTCGTTTCAGCAGTATTTCCAGCTTAACTTTTACGAGCATCATTCATCTGTGAGAGCTACTAAAATATAACTCATACGTCTAGGATTCATGGGCAATTTATGGTAAGGAAGCACTTTCCCCTTCGCTCGAAAATCCATAAGCTTAACCAAGCTGGAGGCAAAATCCTGAGCAAATTTCCATGCGACTCGTTCAGCCGAATTGGTTGGGCAAAATTGCCGATGCTAAGCCGGCACTGCAATAGAAACATCAACGGCGGCGGAAAAGGAAGAAATGCTTGGAAAAATGGCAACGCCTCCCTAATATTGGCCTTCTTTCTACTTTTTAATATTTTTATGTACTCGAGCAGCCGCAGCAAGAGTACAAACAAGAAACACTTCATGGCTTAAACTTTTTGCGTTGGCTTAAATAAATTTCCACTTAATAGATTCGTTACAATAAATGGTTGGCCGGAGGGCAGGGGGAGGGGGAGCAGAAGGGTCCAGAAGAAGAAGCTGCGGCATCAGTGAGTCTCCACATTGAATTTTATGGCATATTAAAAAGCAAAAGCGTGCAAAAAGCTCTAGAGTTCCGGGTTCTGGGAATTCGGTCTACGGCTTACCCTTTTCTCCTTTATGGCAGCAATTTGATTAGCGGCAATTGTGCCAAAATTATAAATGACAACATTTCAGCAGGCTTTAATTTAATCTGACGGCATTTCAGTTCTCAACCTTTCAGCAGCGAGTGCTTAAATCCGAACACACAAAAATTAATTTCATCATATTTTTCACTTTCTTAAAAAGGGAAAACTCAATCGCCAGCCCTAGGAAGTCGCTTCCTTGTTTGGGTCTACGCTTCGTTGGCTTTTGTTTTTGTGCTTTGTATGTGTGGATCCTTGGCAGGATAATATGCTGTTAATGTTGCTCTCCATCCCGCTCTGGCCAGGATGCTCTGTGGATGTGGTCTGCTGGGCTGGAAGTGAAAAAAGGATTCGAGCAGCCGCAGTTAGCTGAAATTGTTGTAATTTATTATTCCTGTTGTTGCCGCACAAGACTGGCTTAGACTACGCTTTGGCAATAATTAGTAAAAGATATCAAAGCAAATGACTTTATCTGCTTACAAGCCCCCCAACATCCACTGATATGCCCATGTCCTCGTCCTCGCACTCATATTCGCACAGCAGCATCCAAGGACAATGGAGATGCTTTAATGTGTTGCTGACGACATGGCTTGATGGGCGGCGGGGCGAAGGGGCGTGGCAATCCTGTGCGGATGCGCTTCCCTGTTTTGTTTGATTCCTAAACACATTTTCCAGGGCATTAGAACTTTGACAAGGAGCTTGCCGGGCTCAGGCGGATCAATCTTTCACCACAATGGACTTTAAAGCATTTTCTGAATTTTTTAATAAGAAGTCATATGTACGTTAAAGACATAGTATATTTGATACTTGATCCTTTAATATAAAATGTTTAATCATAATAATAAATGTATTTGTTTTTATATTTTAATAAATATATTTAATATTAATTTCACTGTACACAATTATTTATTTTAAACATAATGTTCTACAATTAACTTAGTCTACTCTAAAGTAATTCAATTATTAGTCACTAGCCACAAACCACTATTAATTCATTGGCTTAATTAAGCTTGCAGTAGGCCAACATCCAAGAACATCTTCAATAATTCAATTTAATCCACAAGGAAGCGTATCGAGGCTTCGTTCCTCTGCATCCTGCCGACTTCCTCTTTCAGAAATAACTTAAGTAGAATTTCCCCTCCCTCGGTGATTTTGTAGCTCGGGTTTTTGTTTAAAATTTCAACCACAACGCACAGCACAGGCTTATAAAATATGGCAGTCAACAGCTCTATGTGTGTCCGTGCTTATCCCTTACATCTTGAGCTTGTCTTTGCCATTTTGCCTGTTGGCCAGGATATGGAGTTGTCGTCCGTTGCTGCTGCCGTTGTCATTTGGAGCTTTGGCTGCGATGCGTTTGCCAGCTAGGCTGGGCTAATAATTTATAACTAGTTTATATTTTGGCAATTATTTCCTGCGTGAGCCCAGGAACAGGGCGATGGGATGTGTGATCTCTACAAAGGAGGAAGGAAGCGAGGAGGACACTTTGCGTATGACCATAATAATAAGCTTAATATGCGATATAAACCAAAAGTCAGGGCACGCAAATCAAAGCGGCGAACAAGGGGCCCATGCGTCGCGATAAGAGAAGTTAATTCACGGATAACAATAAGCATGCTCTTGGGAAAGCACCAGAAAGCAGCAACAACTTGTACATGCATTACAACAACTCATGAATATAAATTGCCGCCTCACTTTCTGGCCGAAAGGAGCCGCCAACTGTTCCCCGAGATTGTTCACAAAAGTTGAAGTCGCCGCGGGTGGTTGGCAATTATAACACACAGAAAAATGTACATATATATATGTAGGTATGTATACAAAAGGCAGACGGAGCAGGTGAATCGGGATTTAAGGACCCCAGCAATGCCAGCATTTATTAATGTTGCTCAAGGCTGCGGCTGGATCCCAGGGGCTCTCATATATCAAATAAACTGGATGGAAACTCACTTGGTTGAAGTTCAGATGCCCTATAAGAATTTACATAGACTCTTATTACTATAAGTCCATGTATTTAATATAGAATGCATTTAATTTTAACATTAAAAAAACTTTTTGCATTCTAAATCTTTAAGATTTTTTATTATTTACAGGAGCAAAAAGAATTTAATAAAAAATTTATTAATTTAATTTAATAATTTTCTTTGAAAGATTTGTAGATTTATTAATTTATTATGTATTAAATATATTTTATAAGTTTGAATTTATTTCCTGCGACTTTATAAAAAGAGAGTATAAAATGAAAGCTCAGCAAAAAAAGTCTCAATAAAGTCCCTAAACGGTGCCGAGCAATACGGCTGGTCAAGTCCCCTCGCCATGGGTAGCTGTTAATCTAGCCACGGGGGTCAGACCCTCCCCCTCCCCACAACAATCCCCCTAAAATGTCACTTGAAGCGTAGCAGCCTTGACTTTTTGTAGATTATTGCGCATACGCCCCGTGCAACGGAACGTGTAATTTAAATGCAATTAAAATAATAATTTATCTTGCTCCGCGCGGCTTGTCAACCTGAGCGATGTTGAAGGTGGGAGGATCACACACGGTTCGCTCTGCCCACCTTAGCCGTCCCCACGGAGAGGTATAAATAAATACCAACGCGATACATTTGTCGGTGATAAATGAGTTGAAACTGACAACTCAAATGAAGGTCTGAAAAAAGGTGCTACCGGAATTTTTAAGTGAGTTGTAAGCGGAGTGAGCTTAGAAACCACATCATTTGTTTCGTATACATTAAGCCATTAGCTGTGAAAGAAGTCTCGTTAAGTAAAAGAAGGGAATAACTCAACAGGGTTGGTAAAATAAATAGATCGTTGTCTACTTTTTTATCTTGTAATATTTAGTTTTAGGGCATGTAATTATTACAAAACATGTAAGAAATATTACGTTAAACATGCCAATGAAATTGTTACGAAAGAACACAACATTATGCATTTTAATACGTCGTCCATAAATGTTTTAATTAAATTATAAAAATAAACGCAGCACAATAAATCAAATGCGGCGCTGAACCCAAAAATATTCGCATGGCGTCGTCTCGCCTGCACCGTAATCAGAAAACAATAAACAAATAAAATAACAATTAATTGGATTTTTACTACCCTTTTGTTATTGTCACCTCTCCCCCGGGGCTGGGGCATTTAAATTTTCATAATAAAATGTAATTTATTGCATTTGCATAAACCGTGTGCGTGCGTGTGCGTGCAATTGAATCAACACCAAGCGGCAAAGTAGCCAAAGAACAAAAAGCTGAGAAAATAAAGAACAGCGGTGGCAACAGCACCAGCAACAAAGCCAGAATCCTGGAAATAAAATGGCCACCAAACTGTTGGCAATAGCCACCGGCTGCCACAATAAAAATCCCTTTTTGATTTATTCGCCGGCTGTCATATGGGGAGAAGATCGAGTGGCATGAACGCGAATTAATCGCTTAATTGCTTTGCCAGCGGGACTAAAGGAATTTTAAACACGGCAGTTGATCAAGCAAATTAAGCACGCGACCAGATTAAGATATTCATAAAGAAGGTCGATTTTAAGTGCGAAAACCACGGCAGGCTGAGTTATTTAATCCCGTGTCGTGCATGAGGTGTCATAACGAATTTCACAAAATTATATTTTTAATTAGGCAGTTGACCCACTACCACCATCAGTGTTGTCCATACAGCTTCTTTATAGCATATTTGTTAAGCATGTGAGAGGTTCTCAACATATTAGATTGGTATATGTGTTATATTTAAAAGGGTAATCGTATTAAAGTAGTAATAGTTATTTTATTTTTGTGTGTTGAATATTTTACAAATCCAAGGTATCAGGATTCTGATTTTTATAGACATATTTTATAGGGAACACACTCTCTACAAATTGTATACTTTTTTACAAAATGTAGTGTTGATTTTTACAGTGGATTAATAAGGATTATTTTGATAAATGCAAATTCAAACAAAAAGTTCAAAAATGTTTTTTTTTGCTTTAACACCTAAAATGCAGTTCAAATTTTTATAAACCATTTTCGGCTTGCAACACTATTTGCAGCCAGTTCTCCTCGCTAATGGCTAAACAAGCGCCATCTGCTACCCATCCCAGGACCTCTAAACCAGTGACATGGTTGTGCGTGGTTGCGTGGCGCACACTCTTTGGCGGTTGAGGTGCCACTAGCTCCCGTCCCCTGCCCCCTGACACCGCATGACCCCCCGTACTGACCCCCCACCGCCTCACCCCCTGATGATGCATATAAAAACACTTGTGGCTGATGGGCGGCTGCTGGATGGTGCATCATGTCATCGCACGGCCAACGCAAATGCAATTTAAAGCAAACAATTTTTTGAAATGACCTACATCCTGGGCAGGACACAGTGCACGCACACAGATAGCAACAAAATGGGACCTGTTTTCACAGCACCGCACACAACATCATTAAAAATTAATTCACGCTCGATGTCCTGCGCCTGCTAAAAAATAAAGGGAGAGCAAGTAGAGTAAAGTGAAGTGCAGTCCAACAGTAAGTGCACTGAAAAAATATTTACCGCTTCTAATATGAATTTAATTTGCTTACAATTATTTGTCCAAATGAATTTTTTTTTAATGTGAAAATAGGCGAAAATTGTATTTTTCCAAAACCCCCTACCAAAGTGCTATGGGTTTAGTTATTAGTTTGTAATCTGTTTAAAACAGTATGTATTTTTGGTGTAGGACTATTTTTGGCCAAGTTACAGCCAAAAAACAAAAGGGAAAAATTTCTAATTTTACCAAAAACTCAAATCATAATTTTCCAACAAAAAATTATTAGTTTTTTGGCCGAAACAATGGACATATTGATCTAAATATAGATTGTCATACCTTTCTGAACTCGTTATTAAATTTCCAATCAATTGGCATTTAAACGCGGACATTTTATTTTTTGGCCATTTTTCGCAAAAAATAATGATGTTACCCCTTATAAAAAATGTGAAAATTTGCAAAAATTTTATTTTTTTTAAATCATTTGAAAAGTGTTATGGATTTATTTATTAGTTCCTCATCTGTTTTAAACATTTTGTATTTTTGGTGTACGACCATTTTTGGCCAAATTACAGCAAAAAAACAAAAAGTGAAAATTCATATTTTTCCACGCAAAAATAATTAGTTTTTTGACCGAAATATGGATTGTCATACCTTTCGGAACTCGTTATTAAATTTCCAATCGATTGGCGTTTAAGCACGGACAAAAAATCATGACACTGATACTGATTTTAAAAATATTAATAAATTTAAGAGCTATATATTGAACAAGAAATTTAAACTTTCCTACTTTCTATTTCACATGCGATTTCGCAGTGGATGAAAGGGGAACTGTGCTAAGCAACAACAGCAATCGAGTGCACACGTTTTGCGGCCGCCGTGCACTTTATAATGTTGTCCTGCCCGGGGAACAGGATCCTCCTCTTCCTCTTCCCCACCCGGACCAGGACCAACGGCGGGTCCTGGCCCATTTCGTTTCGTGATGACTTAATGAGCATAATAAGCTCAACGCCGAAATTACCTTTTTAAATGAACATGATGCTGCCCGTCTGCCACCCAAAACGGTCTAGTTTTAGGTGTGCGGAAAACAATCCAGCACCCACAGACACACACACACACAAATGGATAGCCCAACAGGACGAAAGGGACACACAGGTGGGTAGTGGTAGCCAAATGGGGATTAAAAGTAGCATAGACAAGCGGTTACATATTCAAATTAAGATTTTAATGTTCACACAAAAGGCGGCCATGCCAAAATAACCATTTTAAATGTATACATCTGTGGGTGGGTCCTGGCGAAATGAGTATGTGTGTGTGCGAAGGGGTGTGCTTTAAAGGATGCCAAAGAAATGCAAATGCAAATTAATTAGTTCGCCGTTTGATTGAGCTACAGTTAAGTAGCTTACCGAAATCGTTTGTCCCGATAAGGTTTTTGGAATGGATAATGGCTCTGTTAATGGCATAGGCACACAATAATATCATTGGTTAGATAATTCCCAGCTCAATCCCTATTACGGAACGTACGCAGAGAAAATTGATTTTAAACTGTTGTACTTATTGTATCAGAATGGAAATGCCACTGGCTTAAATTTGATTTAATTCAGTACACGGATAACCATGGATTCTGTGTAATTGGCTAAAAAGCCTTGTGCGATGTTGAATAAATAAATCTGCTTTGAACTCCTAGGTTGGCTTTCTTATCCGAAGAAGTGTGCTTTTAGGATACTATATTTTCAAAAAACTTAGAGTTCTTAAGAAATGTAGGTCACCAAAAAACAAACATTATTAAGAAATGTTAATATGTATACATTATTTCTGTTTCAATCAATATTTTATTATACACCACCATAAAGACTTGTAACACGTTCTTCAATTTATATATTTAAAGAATATTTCCGCTTTCTAAGAAAGTAAAATATTATTTTAAGTTCAAAGCCTCTGAAGTGCAAGTAATCTTTTGATACTTAAAAAAATACTCACAATTTTAAATTGCAAATAAGAATCGTCCAGGCGTCGACCGAATAATCTTTAGCGAATTTATGACCGTCCACATTGCGTATACGCCACGTCAACCACACACACTTTGCAGCACCATAATCAAATTAAAGCATAATTTTTTACGACGTCATAGTCATAAATATGAACGATGAGAAATTGTGCCCAAAACATGGATCGTAAACGGACGAGGACGAGAACGAGGGGAATGAAGGATGCAGGTCCTTGCAAGTGATTTCGCCTTTCCGCTAAGCGGCTGGGCAAGAAAAATAAAATTAAATGCATAAATCATTTCGGCGATGCTTTAAAATTGAATACGCATTCGTCAGCAATAAATCGCAGAGGCCAAAGGATACGACTGCTATAGTTCGGTGGCCCATCTTGAATCCCGGATCTCTTGGCTTCGAACTCGGTCACATATGCGCTTTTGCGCCTTTGGGGAAATTGCTACAATTCGTTTCATATTTCATGTGGCTTCGGTTTTTGGGTTTTGGCTTCCGCTTCTGTTTGTGGACGCGCACTCTCCTCCATGAGTTATTATTGGCAAGCGCGGATCCCGCGAAGAGCCAGTGGAATTGGAATTGCTTGCAGCTCATTTGCATATTGAATGCACTAGGAAATGCTGCCTTATTTATGGCTCACTTTTAGGCTGAGCACAATTAGCCGGCTATTGCTGGCCAGACAAATAAGGCATGCTTTTGTGGGAAGTCAGGTAATATCAATTTAAGTACCTTGTGAAATTTATAAAACCAAATGAGTCAGCTTTAGAATAGGTATATCCCCCTTCTTCAGAAACACGACCAAAAATTTAGATCGATTTATTTGGGCAGTAGAGATTATTTTAAAAGTGGTCAATGTCTAAATAAATAATTGGTATTTGCGAATTTTCTGACATTCCGGACTCCAAAGTTCTAGATATTAATTATAAAAACAATCTGAAATCTGACTGCGATTTATCTCATACTATTCCATTCATAAGAGGGCATCATTGTTTATTGATTAAAGTAATTACCACCTGTAAATATTTTTTCATTAGCTGTTTATACTGATAGTGCTGAGAAAAACAACAAAACTTGATTGATAAGAAAAATTCAGGTGCAGTCCTTATAATTTTTCTATTGCCTCATCCTCAAGATAAGAACAATTTAAAAAGTTTATGTCGTGAATGGTCTTACAAAGAGTTCCATTGTAATTATTTGGTACCGCTTATATACGTCTTTTTATGTACTTTCCCACAACCACTCAATAAAAAAAGTTATATGACTTCTTCGGAGAAAATCGACGGCCTTAGAATAATCTTAATTACTTTTAATCGGCCATTGAAATTGAAGGCATCTGCTTTTATGGGCAATACTTGATAATGGGAATTAGCTCATTATTAATTTTGATTCCATCAGTTAAGAGCTAATTAAAAATTGCTAGTCATGAGGATTTGCACTAGCTATTTTAAGCTTTTAACTATTTTCGGAGTTTTTTATAACCATAAATAATAAAAAAATTTTAAGTTTGCTGAATTAAAATTAATTTTAAAACATAACGTATAGCACTTAGAAAAACTAACGGAAAAATTGTAGTAATTTTATTTCCGTCACCATCTGCCTAAAACTGCAGCGATCACCGAACTTCTGCAATCTCATTTTGCCATGTAAAATGCCTTTGGAAAATTTGTCGCTGCTCCTTGGTGTATGGTAATTTTCCCCAAAACATGCTCGCACACCGCTCCCGAGGTCCTTTCTTAATTTCGGATGAAACAGTGCGCAAGGGAAGACATTACAGGATATTCGGGTGGAAGAGGGCAAACCGTGTCGTCGAAACGAACGAGAATCGAATTTATGGTCTAACAAGCGCTGTCAAAATGTGAGAATTGAGTGCCTCCGCCGAGGTCCTCGGTGCTCCTGGCCCTGCTGGGTGCTGGTGCTGGCCTAGGTTCCCTGTTCCCAGGCCCAGCTGCTCCCCAGACATGTGCATCTCGCATATAAATCGCATTAGCAGCACGCAATTACTAGACCTCCGCACATGGCGCACGAACTGCGGTTTGGTACCCGAAACACTGCTAGTTCTTGCCTCCCGATAAGAAATTATCAGAGACGATGTCATAAAGGAATATTGCTTTAATTTACGCTTGTTTAAAAATAGTACAGACCGCAGTGACAATGACAGCGTAGATCAATAAAACCGATCTAATCACTTCAGTCGGAGGCCGAGAAATATATATATCACATTTGACTAGGTACACAGTCTACCCGATTCTGGATCACAGCAGAATGGGGCACTTGTACATAATGTTTATCTTATCAATATCCTTGGAGCTGAGACCCACTCGCTGGCCAATTGTCGCACTGGCATCCAGGGGCACAATGGTATCCTCGCCGTTGACGGAGAAGGCTCCGGGTCGATAGTGCAGACAGCTGTCGTAGTCGTAGCCCATTTCGAAGTCGGTCACCACGGTGTCGGCATACTTCTGGAAGTTGAACTCCTTGCCGGGCACTATGTTGTCATAGACCACGTTTATGTAGCCATCCCGAATGGCCGAGCTCTGTTGGTGATAGAAGCCCAGGGCGTGCATGAACTCATGCAGGATGGTTCCCGGCCGGAAACATCCTTCGCCCAGTGGATAGATCTCCAGATTCATCTCCTGCGGCCTTCCTTGGTAGCCCACTGCTGTGTAGCAACCTCCCGAGTTGGCCGTAACCGTCAGATAGGCCGCATCCTCGTCGGTGGCCTCCCTGAACCTCAAACAGGTGTTCTGCTCCAGGGTCGAGATGCCGCTCTCGATGGCCCTCTTGTGCGCCGCATCGAAGTCATCCGATATCCTGTAGACCACCACATTGCCGGGCCATCTCTTTTCCGTATTGATAAGCCCATTGCGGGCCATGGGAGCTCCGTGCTCCAGATTCCTTTGCTGCTCCTCCGTCAGCATCATGTCGCCCTCCACAAAGCCAGCCGCCTCCTCCGGATCATAGACACCTGCTGGCAGGGGTTTGCCAGAGTTAAGCACCACTTGCAGCAGCAGAAGGTATATTATTCCAAGCCTCGACATCTTGCCAGTTGGGTTCCTCGAACTAGACTAGTAAAGTGGCCAGGGCGAACGGCCAAATAAATATTAAACTCTCTCAAAGGCTGGCCATACATTTCCGATTAGATACAAACGGGCAAAAACCTATTTCGCAAATTGATAGTGACAATCAAAAAGCCCAATTAGATCAAGGTTTATGGCATGTCACCTATTCGTGAGCCAGGCGCCCTGGTGAAAACCTTCCATTAGTCATGTAAGTTTACGATAAATATCTCTAGCATACGCCTTGTTTTGTCTTTGGGATTGTCGCAATTAACTGCCAATGATAGCGAATTATATGTAGAAACCCGAAATTCAAGTGGTGCAGTGATTGAATTCTCAAGTGCGGACGAAAATACCAAAAACAAATATATAATTAAAACCTCTGCTCCCTAGAATATGAGTAATTCCTCCAAAATCGTCAATTGATAACTGCCCAACAACCACGACACTCGTAATCGTTCTGCCAAATACAAGTGTTCGTTGGCTTGTCTATTAGCTGCTCAAATTCCGGGTCTTATCGCAGCACAGAGTTCTCTTCGATTCTACAACCCGGGGACTACGTGATAAGCCATTCAAGGCGATAAATATAGCAATCATAAGTTCTTAGCTGAGTTCTCTAGAGAAATTATAACTGAAAATAAAAGAGAGAATTGAATTAAGAGAATTCTATGCTAACTTGCATCTCTCAAAATGGAGAACTGTATTTTGTAAAATTTTCTAGATCAATTAAATTTTTAAAATAAATGTCTATCATGATTAGCGATCAAATATATTACAGTTCATTGAAAACAAATTTTTTTGGTGTCAATAGAAAATTCTTGTATTCTTACGAAAATATAATGCCATCTATAAGGTTTCTTGAATTCAAGCATAAGAACAGTTTAATAAAATCACTTTCTTTAATAAATAAGACATTGCTATCGTATAATATGGTATGTTGCCTAGACATAACCGGGGCACTTGTACATTTTGTTCAGCTTCCGAATATCTTTTTCGCTCATGTAGAGTCGCTGACCCATATTCGTGGCCCCATCCTTTAAAGGCTCAATAGTGGGCAGACCATTTTTGGAAAACGCCTTGGGAATATAGTGCATGATGCTTTCGTAGTCGTAGCCCTCACCAAAGTCGTGCCACGAGGTAGATTTGTCGTCGTTAACGAAATTAATTTTGTATTTTGGACTAATATTTTCCCACTTGATGCGAACGTACTCGTCTCGATTGCTTGCCACATGCTGATGTTCGAATCCCAGGACGTGGAGGAGCTCGTGGAGTATGGAACCAATACGAAAGCAACCCTCTCCGAGGGGATAAACCTGTAGGTTCACTACTTGCAACCGATTCCTGAAGCCCAAATAAACGGAATTACAACCCGTTCCTTTCGAAGTAATAACGAGCGCCTTGGAACGTTCCTCTGCGGTGGCTGGCTTGAAAACAACACACGACTTTGCCTCTATGATGGAAATGGCTTTAAGGATTGCCCGTTGATGTGCTTCGCCTTCGATATTTTGGTCAGAGGAACTATATATACAAATATCTATACCATACATACCAAAGTCGTTGTCCTCGATTATATACTGCACAATCCCTTTCGGCCAGTGAAAGATCGCATTGCTAATACCGTTTCGGGATCGAAACGGCTCACCTATTATGTCTCCTTGAAAATACTCCGACTGCAGTTCTGGATCTGTGGCAGGCTTACTGAAAACTTCGCGATCGAACAGGAGGATTAGAGCCAATGCCAGGGGAAACATGATGAAGCTGATACACAAACTGCACTGAATGGCTAACCGTAGTAGCGGGGATTATAGACTCATTAACCCGTGCCCAATATAATATACCATGAAAAATACAGTGATAGATATATTTCAATTTATTACGACAAGCAGTTAATTCATGGAGGCAACAACACTAACAAACCGCCGATTAGATCTGAGGATAAAAAGCTAATAAATAACTTAACTTAATTTATATACCACTTACAGATAAATTGTACCAGGCAGTTAAGCATAACAAATGGATTGAAAAAGCTTTGGTGCTTACTATCAGTTGATTTAAATTAATGCTGAAAAGTACAACTTGAACTAATGCGCAACAGGAATGTTTGCATACTTTCAGATGTATTTGAAAATACTTAACTATATTGACTTACCTTACGAATATTTCTTTGCATTTGCAATTGCAATCTTTTTTTTAAGGAAAAAATAGTTAAAATAAATTCAAAACTCTTGGAATAATAAAATCGTTTTTATTTTTAAAAACTCCCCCTACTTATTACACCTGCCTGGGGCACTTGTACATGACATTCAGTTTGTTAATATCGGACTGGGTCATTTGCAGTCGCTGTCCCATTAGCTCCTCGGCTCCCTCCTGCAGCGGCACAATGGTCATCTCACCGTTCTTGGAGAACGCATACGCCGTGTAGTGCAGCACACTGGAGTAGTCATAGGGTTCGCCGTAGTCCTCGACGGTTTCGTTATCGTACTTGTTGAAGTTGCCCTCGGTGCCCTCGGTTATGTTCTCCTCAGCAATGCGAACGTAGTCATCGCGATTCCATGTGCTCTGCTGGTGGTAGAATCCCAGGGCGTGGAGGAACTCATGGACAATTGTGCCCAGCCGGAAGCAGCCCGTGTCCAGGGCATAGTTCTGCAGATTCAGCTGCTGCACTCGGTTGCGATAGCCCACATATGAGTAACAGCCACCCGCCTCCGACGTTACGTTCACGTAATAATCCTGATCAGTGGTGGCCTCCTTGAAAACCAGGCAAGAACTTTGCTCAATTATGCGAATGCCTCGCAGAATGTGGTCGCGATGTTCGGCATCTGAATTAAAAAGGGTATTTTTACTAAAATATTTCATTGAGGAAACTTTTTAACATCCTTACCAATATCCCGATTGATGTGGTAATAGACAATGCGATTGGGCCACCTGTAGGTTTCATTGCGAAGTCCATTCCTTCCCTCCGGACTGGGAACCATATCGCCCTCAATATAGCCAGCTGTCAGCTCAGGATCGGTTTCAATCCTTGGCTGGGTAGCAGGAGCAGCCCAGCAGCAGCTGGCCAGGACTACAACCACTAATGTTAGGGACCAGGTCTTCATGTTGATGGCTCTACGGTCGGCACGTTACTGTTTAGAGCGCCAATTATAAGGTGACAAAGCGGTAAAGTTTGCCAATGGATAATTTATGGTATTTGCCATAGTTAAGCTTTTATGGCCAGCTAAATTGACCAATGGTCAGCTCTAAGATGGTATCTAATCGGTTGAGGTTGCCTGCATAATACACGTCGGCATACGTAATCTAAATTCAGTCAGCATTTCAGGAAATCCCGCTGCCAGCGAGATAAGATCTACATCCATTGTTAAATAGATGATGTTGGGATGAGGAAGCATTTCGTTTGTTAACCCTATATACCATAAAGTATTAATAGAAATTTTAAATGTCATTTACTGTCCATCATTCAAAGAAAAATGTACTTCGTTTCCTAATTTATCTTAATTTACTTGATATTGCTCTTGCAACACCTTTACATTCACAAGCTGTCTTATACATTTCCTTTCGATCCAAAAATAACAAAGACTAACCGACCATGACCTCTCCCATTGCGTCATCTTTCAGCATTCCCAATCTCAATCAGCTTAACAAGGCCTTACCACCCCAAAATAAAAAAAACAAGAGAGAACGCTATAGTCGGGTTGGTGTCCCGACTATCTAATACCCGTCACTCAGCTAAAGGGAGTGCGAACGCTGTACTCGGGTTGGTGTCCCGACTATCTATTGGGTCTAAAGGGAGTGCGAGGGAGATAGATATATGAACAATTTTGATTGCGTATAACTTTTTAATGAATGGTCCGATTTGAAAAATGTCTTCTACATTTCGATAGGTATTGATAAACACAATAAAACTGCATTTTTACTTTTCCGAAATATTGAAATTTTTAAAATCGTATATAAGCGATTGTGGGCGTTAGAGGGGGCGTGGCACCCTTTTGAAACAAACTTGCGCTGCGTAGGAACTCCTAGAATCTGCATGCAAAACGCCAATCTTCTAGCTTTTATAGTTTCCGAGATCTCAGCGTTCATACAGACAGACAGACGGACAGACGGACAGACGGACAGACAGACAGACAGACAGACAGACAGACGGACAGACAGACGGACAGACGGACATGGCTAGATCGACTCGGCTAGTGATCCTGATCAAGAATATATATACTTTATAGGGTCGGAAACGTTTCCTTCTAGCTGTTACATACTTTTGCACGAATACAATATACCCTTTTACTCTACGAGTAACGGGTATAATCAGTGACAAAATTAATCTAAAGGCAAGTGACAGCGACGAACATTCGCCTAATTGCATTTGTCAACACAATAAACAGATTATATTTTGCACGACCAAAAGGTAGCAATATTAAAACGAAATTTATCATCATTACGTTGCAAAAGCCGGAAGAAAATTCTGAAGGTACGATACAAAACATTCACTCCTTAACAGTGGGGCATTTGTACATGGCGTTCAGCTTTTTGATATCAGTTTCACTGAGCTCCAGTCGCTGGCCAATGACATCCTCCTTGCCCTCCTCCAAAGCCACTATGGTCCTTTCGCCGTTCTTCGAAAAGGCATAAGGACCGTAATGCATAACGCTGCCATAGTCGTATTTCTCGCCAAAATCGTTGACTGTCTCTTGGGTATATTTATCGAAATTGAACTCCATGCCTTCGGTGATATTCTCCTCCACAATTTGCACATACTTATCCCGATCGGCTGCACTTTGCTGGTGGAAGAATCCCAGAGCATGCAGGAACTCATGAACAATCGTATAGAGTCGGAAGCATCCGACTCCAATCTCATTGTTCTGAAGATTCAGCTGTTGCACTCGATTCAGATAGCCGATGTAGGAAAAGCAACCACCCTCCTCGGAGGTCACATTCACATAATACTTTTGGTCGGTGGTGGCCTCCTTGAAGGTCAGGCAAGAAATGGACTCGATTTTGTGAATGGCGCTAACAATGTGGTTCCGGTGCTCTTCATCTGTTAAAAAAATTATTTAAAATTAATAAAATGTGGGTTTTTTATTTTGTTATTACTCACCTATATAGCTATTTATGTGATAGTAGATAATGCGGTTGGGCCACCGATAGGTCTCATTGCGCCAGATATTCCTCAGCGATCCACTGGGCACCATATCACCCTCGATATAGCCAGCTGTCAGCTCCGGATCCGTTTCAATCCGTTGAGATGGGGCTGCTAAACAGCCGCTGATCAGAACCAAAATCAGAAATAATGAACTGTTATAATACATGTTAATTGTTAAACACCCCATTCAATACTGTCTAGCCAATTTAATGCACGAGCTCTGAACAAGTCCGTTATTAGCGTTAATCTTAGAATTTATGATTTCTAAATTAGTAGTGCCGATTTTAAGTGATATCTTATCGTTACGCTAGTCTGAATGATCGGTAGCTAACAAAGGGTTCTTATCTAATGTTCATTTGTAAGGAAATTTAAAAATGTGCTAGTGATAAATAGCATATTTATACCCGTTACTCGTAGAGTAAAAGGGTATATTGTATTCGTGCAAAAGTATGTAACAGCTAGAAGGAAACGTTTCCGACCCTATAAAGTATATATATTCTTGATCAGGATCACTAGCCGAGTCGATCTAGCCATGTCCGTCTGTCCGTCTGTCTGTCCGTCTGTCTGTCTGTCTGTCTGTCTGTCTGTCCGTCTGTCCGTCTGTCCGTCTGTCTGTCTGTATGAACGCTGAGATCTCGGAAACTATAAAAGCTAGAAGATTGGCGTTTTGCATGCAGATTCTAGGAGTTCCTACGCAGCGCAAGTTTGTTTCAAAAGGGTGCCACGCCCCCTCTAACGCCCACAATCGCTTATATACGATTTTAAAAATTTCAATATTTCGGAAAAGTAAAAATGCAGTTTTATTGTGTTTATCAATACCTATCGAAATGTAGAAGACATTTTTCAAATCGGACCATTCATTAAAAAGTTATACGCAATCAAAATTGTTCATATATCTATCTCCCTCGCACTCCCTTTAGCCCCAATAGATAGTCGGGACACCAACCCGAGTACAGCGTTCGCACTCCCTTTAGCTGAGTGACGGGTATTAGATAGTCGGGACACCAACCCGACTATAGCGTTCTCTCTTGTTTTGGGGTGGAATTATTAAAGAAATAAAATATTATGACATCTTTAATTTGTTTGTAAAATGTAAATGAATGCAGAAATTAAGATTCCGTAGGTGACTTGGTAATTATTATCTTTTACTGGCGAAAATTATTTTTGAAATGTATTTTTAAATGCAATCAAGAGGAATAAACTCACTGCATTGTTTTCGAAGCGAATAAAAACCTCTCGCTCTTGAGAATTAAAATCAGTTCCGAAATGCTTTTCCTGCTACTCACTTTGCTCTTCACCATTGCTTCTCTGGGCCATGCTCGCCCTTCCCCTGAAATTCTGGAGGACGATATCGAACTCATCCCAGAACAGCTAGAGTTTTTAGAGGGAAATCCTGAAACTCGTGTTGCAAAATACTGGTCACAGTACTATTGGAGGGAAAGCACCTTGGTATATAGCTTTGGCGAGGGATTATGTAAGTAGAAACTGTTTAAATATATCGTAGAAAGGGTTTTTAATTTTATACCAATCATAGGTACCTCGGACATAGCTCGTGTTGAGAGCGCCATGTCAGAAATATCATCTCGGACCTGTGTGAGATTTCGCCGGACAGCAGACCGTCTTGAGCCACAAGTGATAATTCAAAGGCAAGGTCCTGGTTGCAGGTCCTCTGTGGGATATTTGGGTCGAGCAAACCAAACTCTCAATTTGGCCAGGGGCTGCATGTCCAGTAAAACCATTCAGCATGAGCTTCTGCATGCATTGGGCTTCTATCACACCCAAAGCGATCCGCAGAGGGATAGCTATGTTGAGATCCAAATGGAAAACATAAAGTCCGGTCATGGGCATAACTTCAAGAAACTTCGGGCCGATGGAGTGACTGATTTTGGCCTGGGCTACGATTACGACAGCATCATGCACTATAGTCAATTAGCTTTTTCTAAGAACGGAAAACCTACAATTGTTCCTCTCAAAGCGGATGCAAAAATTGGACAGACAACTCAGCTGAGTCCGATTGATGTGGAAACTCTAAAGCGGATGTACTGCTAGTGGTTAAATCTTCGGACATTTAACTCAAGAGGCTAGTAAATAAGCAATTAATTTAATTTTAAATAAAATCTATTAAATAATATTTTATTTATTTATTTGCCTTAAAACATTCACCCCCATATCAAGTTGCTTGTTAGCTGCACGAACTACCGTGGAGATAAAAAGCCTTTTCAGTTGTGTTAATTTCATACACATAGCCAGACAACATCCTCTCTCAAAGTAATCGCAACATTTGCAATTCTAACGAGCTGTTGCACTTGACAGGAAACCAGAGTCTTCCCCCAGCCGGGCCGAAAAACCTCTACCACAGACCGGTTAATCTGCAAAACAAAAAGCCCCGGCCAGCGTAGAGGAAGTGTTTGCCTTTGCCGGCAACTAAAAATTGAATATTTAGTGGTCGTAATTAAAAATTAGCGCGCCAGGCAACTAACCATGCGACGACCGAGCACCCCGCACCCAAAGCCCGAGTCCTTCCGTATTCCGTATAATCCCAGGACCAACTATCTGCGTAGAACGGCCCTCCATCTCCCCCTCCCCCTTCCCCTCACACAAGGACTCGCATATACATACATATATTTGGTTTTTTAATGGCACAAATTGTAGTAAAGCCAAAGCTTCTCCAGAGCTACCTGCCCACAAAACGGAAGTCGTAAACATTTAATTTATGCAAGCAGTGCATTTGCTTTTTTAGTTGCGACTAAAGATGGGCCAACGTCATCCAGTACGGAATAGGTGGTTTAGCTCTTGTGTTGCTTCTGCTTTTATCAGCTTTTTAAGTGGGTTGCTCTGGCGACAGGGCATTTAAAATGTATACTTACCTTTGGAGATCATTTGGGAGAGTGTTTAAATTTAATATGACTTTATACTTGTGTTTTGGAGCAAATTCTAAAAATTCCAAGATCTAAAAATTCAAAGTTTTAATGAAGTTGTATTCTGTTTATAATTTTATATTAATATTTTTCAAGCAAATAAATAAAATACGGTTAAAACAAAATTATGATCCCGATCACATTTTGATTCTGATCCTTACTATTATACTTGTTTGTATAAAAGTTAAATTCCTTATGCAAAATCATAAGAAAACCTCACTATTCCCTGCCCTTCAAACCCCAACTCAATTAAATCAGTTTTTTATCAAATTTCATCCTTGCCCAGCAACCCAACGCGATTATCACGCTCTCAAGTTATAATGTCTTGGAAATTTCCTGCTTTTTATTTTGAGAAAATATTGCCGGCATAATAAAGAGAATTTAATGGGTTAAGGCGGCCACTAGGACGCCTGGCCATCAAGTTTTCGCCAAGAGCAGTAAAAAAGTCAGCTGGCTGGCGGCCCGCTTTCTTTTCGCTTTCTTTTCCATGGCTCTTTGTGCTGTGTGTGGTGTGTTGGTCCCTCGCTCTTCTTATGATCGTTCTAATTTTATGACATTCTATTTTCATGCATAGCAAACGAGACGCATGTGTGGGTGGCTGAGGGTGTTCTGAGGGATATTATAAGGGGCTTTCAGGGGGTGGTCCTGGGTTGGGGCGAGTGCAGCCATAGCCATTTCATAGTCAGACATGAATGCTGCGCTTTGTTGCCCTGCTACGCCTTTGTTTGTATTGCCCTCAGGGGTAAAGTTTTTAGGATAATAACTTCCTGCGACTTTACGAGCCAAGGCAAAAGCCAAAAACCCACCAGCAGCAGCGGCAACTAAAGGGAAATGAGAATACTTAAGCAGAGTACACTGCAATTAAGATTGTCGGTATTAAATGAGCGTTCATTTACCGAATTTTGTGCTAAGGAACATTTTTCTCTTTAAACTACTTGGCTCTACTATAATTATTTAAATTTTATATTATTTTATATACGAGGTGTAAAAATCAATTGCACAAGAAATCAATTTATTGAATTATACATTTATAACAGTTGTTTTATTTCGAACCAAATTTTCCACTTTTTAATAAATTAGCTGATTTTCAAAAAGGTTCTAGTAGTTGTTCTAGTTTGATGTCAAAAAGTCTCGCAGTGCAACAGAGGAACTGCATATGAACAACGTGGCGGTGGCAAGCCCTGAAAAATATCTCAAGACCTCCACTTTAAGCAGCCGGCGAGTAAAAGCAAAAGCAAATGCCAACACATCAGCGGTGCCAAGGGGAGAAGGGCTGGCAGACCGCAGAAACTTTTGACGCTGTCGACAGGCTTGGAAAGCTCAAAAGTAGTCCTGCCAAGATAACGTTTTTATAGCCAGATCTAAATATTTTTAAAAAGCGTATTAAAATATTAAGATTAATAAAATTTTTTTATTTTTTTAATAAAGGTAATTTTAATACCTATTAAAATATCTAAGCAAACTAAAGGCCTTAGAGCATAAGCTCATGTGTGGCGTAATAAGCTTAATATAATCAAATTGAAAATATAACAAAATATTTGTTGGTAATATTAGAAACCTACTAAACAAAATATAAAATTTTTATTTTTTTTGTACTATTTATTTAACAACTATTCTTAGTCCATGGCGAGCAACACTGTTGAGAAATAAGGCGGCATAAAATGGGATGTTTGGGATGAGGGATGCGGTGGCATATTAAAGACAGACAGCTGTAGTAGGAGCACCGTCGTGGCTGTGGGCATAATCTCAGACATAATTACACACACAACTCACAGGACCTGGCCAAAGGAATGCCAGGACTCGGAGGCTGATTCTGATTCTGGGCCGGAGACTGACAAATGCAGTCACACATGAATGGGCTTTCTTCGGGGCATTTTCTAGGTTGTTTTTACTTTTAACGGGGACAGGGGAAAGTTGACTTAAAGGTGAAAATGCCACACCGGAGGACTTTCCTCGAGAGGGCAAACTTTTAAAGTGCATTTAAAATTAATTAAGCATACGACGTGTTGGCAGTTCGAAAAGAATTGCATGGCAGGTACTGGAATAAAAGAGAATCCTTGCTGCATTATCTGGCAATTAACAAGTTTCCGCCTTTTTCTTTTTGCTGTAATTGATTTAAGGCCTTCGAATCAAAGTTGAATCCCTACGATGGCGAAATGGTTAAATCCCTTTCCTACTTCATTCGCATGCTGTTGCTTCATGCGCGGCTTGAAAAGTTTAGACACAATATCGCTAATGATAATTACAAGCTAAAAACTTTTCCTGCATTCTCTTTAGCCCCTCAGTACATTTGTGCATTTGCCTTGAGCTTCAGTTGGCAACACAAGCATAAATATAAAATTTTCAGTGGTTAGCACAAAAGTTCAGCAAAGCCAGAGGGAACGATAAGGGATTGTGGCTGCACAAACGGGATATTTTGGCCCCCTAAATTCGTATTTTTCCCAGACTCCGTCAGTTCTAATTAAGAGCCATTATAGCGACTGGCAGTCAATGCATATTAAGATATCAGACATTCCGTCTTAAAATCCATGGGGGAAATTCAGGATCTTCACTTTTATAAATGTAATTTTAGTAATCTAAATTTGAAAAAACCTTATCTAGTCTAGGATTTTTTTCTAGGCTTTAAAATAAATTTGTGTAATATATTTGGACAATCTACAATTTAAAGAGATTTTTCGATAAGTTAGAACAACAAAGTAAATGCCATCCAAAAATAAAATACAAAATGCCCTTAGTTACATAATAGTTTCTTAATAGGGGTGCAAAACCAACCCTTTTCCAACCTTCAGTTCCTTACAAATAGACTCATTAGACCTTGAAAGCAGGTCGAGAGCCAGCCCACAAACCCAGTCGAACAACATGGCGCTAATGAAGTACAAATTGGCTAATGGGGCGGGTCGAAGCCTGAAATCGACGGCGATGGAGACGTCGACAGGGTCTAATTATCAATGAGCGGGACACGCCTGTCGAAGTTCGACTTCCTCTTATGAGGGAGTTATGGGCGGAAGATGGAGACGATGGAGACAGGACAGCCTAAGCTCGGAGCGAGCGAGATGCATGGGCTTTTTATGTGAAAACTTTTGTGCATTTTCATGGCGAAACTTTAATGGATTAATTTACCAAAATGTTCGTGCCAGAGGAAATTGAAACATAGTGGGTGGCGGAGCAGGGCAGAGTCTCCACCGAAGTTGAAGATTTATGGCTTACGGCATAGACGACGGCATCCGAACCCGACTTAATGGCCGCTGATCATTTCCAGAGATGGCAAAACATGGAAAGCTGCAAATTTATATTATTTTTTTTCCAGTCTCTTTGCGTTTGGCTTGCTTGCGATATTCTAATTTCATTACCCACCAGCAGTGGCAAAAGTTTTATTAACTTTTTGCAAGTTTTTGCTGCACAGAAATCATGAATATTTTATTGCATATTTTCAGGCCACCCACACACATACAAACCCACATTCTCCCTCTCACATGCACACATTTTCTCACACACAGACAGGGGAAAAAGAGCAAAAGAAGCGAAAGTCAATGATGCGTGTGAGCCAGCGCCTTTTATCAATTTAATTTAATTAAAATTAATTCCCCAATAATTGACTTTTAATATGCAATCATTTGTATCAACGGACTAGAGTCGCAGAAGGAGGCGGCATTCTGCTGTGTGGCATTAAAAAAATGTGAATTATTTAATTGCTCATTTGTCGACGCTGCATCGAGGTGAGAAATGTGAAGTACGAGAAGGATGCCTGCAGAATCTGTAAAAAATGGTGATAATCGAATGATTTGGGGCACGGTTTTTACTCACTTTTAAGCCAGCCTGCAGACTAACGCGAAAATATTTCAGTCCTGTCACATAAAAGGGTTTGCTATTCATTTCAATGGCCAAATTGATAAGTTTAAGCAACCGCAGGTTTTCCTGCGAATTTGTAGAGTACTGTAGGATTTGCTCCCAGTGGGTTAGGTAATACATGGAGCTAAGGGAATCTGTCTGTATTAAGAGCAAAAATGATTTGAACTCTTAAAACGTTTCTATATGTTACTCACAGTAAACGCCAAGTTGGAACCAAGCTGGCCTAAGGAAAGTAGTTCCACTGTTTTAGCCCCAAACCAAATTGCATAGATGTAATTTGCCATGGGGTTCTGTTAAATAAATATTAAAAGAAAACATTATTATTAAAAATTAATATTTTTATTATGCTCACCGTATAAGCCTTAAATGAAAGAGCGCACAAAAGACCAGCGGCAAAGGCAAACATGATAAAAACCCGCACAGTGTACTGGGCCTCCAACTGCTGGCAAAAATGATTTAGAGCCACATTTTTCCTAAGAGTTTTCACAATTAGTTTCTTCAGCTGTTCGGCCATATAGGGACGATCCCTGGCAGCCAAAATCTCCTGAATGGCCAACTCCAAGTCCCGCTTGAGCAACAGATAACTGCCATTGAGATGAACAATTAATTCACACAGCAAACTAGTCTCCCCAAACATCATGGAATCAATGATAATGCCCACCCATACATTACTCAAGAGCAGTGGCACAAATAGATGCAAGGGATCCGAGTCAAAGGGAAAGACCATGGAATATAGAAAGTCCTTACTTTGGTTAATGATCGAAAATACGGGAGCGATGAGGTAAAGAGAGATAACTGCCCCGTACATGGCGGAAACCAATCTGTTTATCAGCATTTGTCCATCGACTTTGCGAAACATTTCGGGCTCCTTTCGCGGATCAATATAGATGTTGGCGTAGAATACTTGCAGGAACTTCTGAAGGCTCTCGAAGTGCAGGAGAATATGAGCACTTCGGAACTGAGCTTCCACCAGGATCAAATAGGTTGGCATGCCAGTGAGGAAGTCGTCCAAATTACCATTTCTAGCTTCGATACGCAAATACCTTAGTTCCGCATCGTTGTGCTGCATAAAGATCAGGCAGCCCAGGACAGCCATAACCTTGTCCAGATATCGGCCCCACTTTCCAGTGCTCGGATCCAAGGGCCAGAATATGTGATTCAGGCGAAACACAGCCAAGGGCCAGGCCAACTTCACTTTCTGACCATCAGCAAAACGGGGCACGTAGCGAACCATAATGTCAAAGTCAAGACTGTTGAATGACGACGGCTCTCCTCCGACTTATATCTATGCACCGGATTATAGGCGGCAGCACAGACGATGACAGTTTCTCAACTTTTAAATGAACGCTCCCATGCGTGCAATGGCTCAATTAAGTTATTATCCTCCAGTGCCCAGCCAAACGGAAACATTTGAAAGTTTCACATTAATATTGCCTCATTTACGATGTAATGGCTTGTCCTCATATAATTGGGACAACTTTTCCAGGACCACGACGGGGGAATTGGGCCCTATTAGGGGTTATTAAACGCAGGTAATGATGTAAACAGGGGTAAACAATAAATTAAAATGTAGGAAAACCTTTTAAATTATCTTTGTCCAAAAAATGGGTAAACATTTTTTCATAAAATTGTAATGTCTACAAATCACAATTATTTGAACCAAGTAATTCATATCCTCATCATGTACAATGCATTTTAGAACCACTTACATGGCTGCAGAAATTATTTAAAAAGTCGTAGATATTGTTTTCTTAGAATATGATAATGGTTAATAATATTATGAGTTTAATATTTTCTTGTTTCTGAACCTATATTCACTGCAATCCCTAAATTAACCAGATTTTATTTTGTTGGTGATTTAATTTTTTAAAAAATTTTAAGTAGCTTTAGTTTAAGTCATAGATTTCTAATTAAACTGAGTAAATATTTCTCGTACTAAAGAGTATAAATATTTGAACACGAGCAGCATCCATTAAAAAAACATGAATTTTTAATTTTTAGTTCCATACCTTTGTTTTAATATTACAAAAAAAATGTTCCTCATTGTAAGAAATTCTTTTGTTGACACATTCCTTTATTACGAATCAAATTTTATTTATTTACCCATCTTTAATTAGCATTAATCATTGATTAAAAGTGATTGCTTATATTATTTGAAAAAGCAGTGGCTTTGTAATTTAAAATAAAAAAAAACCGACAAGTACCAGAATAAATAACCGTATTAATTACTAACCCGGCGTAGATATTTGTCATTTAAAGCATTGTTAATGTGTGACATATTTTTGCACTTTCTGTAAAGCCAACATTTGCGCAGTCATGAACTCCCCCGCCTGGCATCTGGGGCATGAAAAACTCACTTAACAAATTCATAAAAATCAATTAATTCAAACGCGCAACTTTCGCACGCTTTTGCAGCTTTCCCAGCTTTTCCGGATTACTCCCAGCGATGCCATTTGTCCCGGTCCGCCTGCATCCGCTGCGGTCTGCACTGGAGATAGTGGTGGCAACAGTTTGTGTTATGAATATTTTAAGAGGCAGCCGTCTGTCTCTCCCTTGTCTAACCGAATAGAAAAACGACAATAAGGCAGCAGGGCTAAAAACAGCGGGTTGGGGGCGAAATATAAAGGACACCAACGGCGTAGAAACTGCAGTTTGCTCGCCACATTCATCTTAATTTCCTGTCACGACAATGACAACGAGGTTCGTTGGCTTGGTGGTTCAGTGGGTTGCCTTCGTGGGCAGTACTTGTGCACTGTCCACTGAAAATCCTGAATCCTGACCAACCAGCCAAGTGTTCGTCTAGCCAAGCGGTTGACCGAAGTACAGAAAACAACAAGAGCCACACATTTCACTGCCATTTTGTATGAACTTTGCCGGCAAGGCTACAATGTATTGTTTATGAAGCTTGCCGAGGCCTGCTGACTTTATGCAAAAGTTTTCGAATGAGCTAAGGTGAGAGTCATGCATCATAGAAGTCATCGGGGAAATTTATCTTATAAATTTAAATTACCAACGTTCATTGTTCGGTGTTTCTCTTGATAAAAGGTCATGACTGTTAGAGCTATTTTAAAATATTTATTAAAAATATATGGTAGTAAAATTATAAAACTAGAAATTTTGAAATTAATATAACTAAATATTTTTGGAGGCTTAAACAAATGATCTCGAAATCGCTTGGAAAACTTTAAACATTTTTTTTATATGAGCAATGGAACCCTTCTATAGAGCCACACCAGTTCGGCTTTTTAGAGGACCTCCTTTTGTCTTTCTCCATCCCAGTGTTCCGCTCATTTTTTTCGTGTTGAGCGCTTTTTAAGCCTTTGTAGCGGCTGTTGCTGTTGCTTTGGCTCTAGCCTTGGCATCTGTATCTGTTACTGTGTCTGTAGCCGAGCCTGAAACTGTGCCGGCTTTGTAGCCCATAGATGGAATTGCTGGGCATCCTGGCGAATCCTTGTAGTTGTTGTGCGTGGCAGTGGCAATGCCAAATGCCGTCAAAAAGCAAGGGGCCAGAAGCGTTTCTCTTTCGGCCGGGCGTTTCGCATAAACAAGGGTGGTGGTGGCACGCCCCCTTTCGCCATATCCTTTCCCGGCGTCCTTTGTCCGCCGTTTCGGCCACTTCCACCACCCAACTCTTTTGCTCGATGTTATCGCGTGCCACAGGATATTGCACTCTAAGCCAGTAGATGGCGTCATGTAAAGCTGGACAACATCCGATTAAAACTTTACGATGTGCGTGTGTCCGCCAGTTATACCACACCCCCTATATCTCTGCCCATGGTTTTTGTGTCTCTGTCTGGGCATGAGCATAGGGGGGGAGCGTGGCGAGGAAGGGCGGAAAGGGGTGTGAGACGTCCCGTTGGTCAGCAAGTGGATAAATTCTCATTTACTGCTCTTTTAAGCATGCTGTTTTTGTCGCTTCTTCTTATCCCTGCTTTGCTAGCTGTATTCGTTATGGAGCTATTCGGGAAACTATGACTTTAAACAAGTATATTGTGCAGTCTATGGAGGTTTAATTAATTAAAGATATTACTTAAATAAATTTAAATATTATTTAATTTAATTAAGTTTAAGACGCCTTTACAATAAAAACATTATGCAAAATTCTTATTACTTAGCCACAGATAGGATTATTTAGTGGTGTAATAAATAAAAGCTGAATAAAATATTATATTTCAGATATCCATTACCTAATATTTTATTTAAACCTGATTTAACTAATTTTACAAAACATTTGAAAATGTTTTTAATGAAATAAGTACAGCAAATAAACTATCTTTGTCTCGCAATTTGTTTGTTTAACCAATCTGATATGCTTCCTTTGAAAATAAACCCCTCAAATCAATCTGTAAACATTTCGATGACCCAAGCTGAATTTAAGATCAAATCAGTTGCAGGTCATTAGGTCGTTTCCCCAAATAGCTGAGGTATCACTTAGTCCACCCCCTGTCGCCCAATGTCCGCTGTCGTTCAGTTTCAGCGTGTAAATTGTCCACTCGTTATGCGGGAGGTGGTAGTCCTGCCACAAGGGGGTGGTATGGGGTTAAGGACGAAGGACGAGGGGCGGTTGAGTGGCAGGGTAATAGCGCGGCATGTTAAACTGACCGCAAGCATTGTTTATCATTAAGTGCGGCCCATGGCCAGAAAGAGTGGGCCTTGGGATCGGGATTCGGCCAGTTCCTGGGTCAGCATGTGTCACATGACATATGTGCAACTGCAATGCACTGAGGGCCAGAGCTCCTCCGTCCCGGCCTGGACTCAATATTTCCTTTTTTCCCTTATTTTTTTTCTTGCTTACCCAAACATGTGTATTGCGGCTGCCTTGGGATAATGGAGTCGTTAGTTAGGACCTCTAAAAACCAAATGAAAAGCTCAACTTTAAGCGCTCCAACATTAAATAAAGGAAATAAAATAAACTTAAAAGTTTATTTTTTTTAGCCATTTTCGGCAAGCAATTCGGCCCACCATCCTTTTGCAGCGAGTGCATGCAAAACTTTTGTAATTAGGAAGCAATGTCGGTCATTAGTGCGGGAACTGTTGGCCAGGGGCGGGGTTTGAGGAGGGGACAGTGGCCGGGGGGCTGAGGCAAGGGAATGGCCACAAAAAGGCGCCAGCAGTCAAAACAACAATGCAAATGTTCAGCGGGGAAAACTCTAAAATTTTTCTTTCACATGAAGGAAGATGGAATGCACTTCCAAATCCAGTGCGAAAATTTAAACCGAGATAATTCGGAAATTTTAAAGGACTAAGAGAGTACCGCCAACTATTTCTCAGGAATATAACAAATTAAAAAGTTAATATTTCGACTTTAAAAATTTAAATAAAATCGTATTGTTAGTATTAACAATTTGTAACCCTCAACGGTTGTATAACGTATTAGTTAAAACACTAAAAAAATATTTTTTTTAAATAAAAGTGCTTAGTGCTTACAACAAAACGCCTTTGTTCTTAAAGTTAAGCTAGTTATATTTATGGAAGATAGATAAAATCCCAACATTTCCTATCATACAAATTCATAATTTAAATGGCTAAAACTTATCCAATGTGTCCTACTGCAGCGCGTTGTCCAAATGCCCAGGGAACTCCAAACTCCAAACGGGATTGAAACAAAGAAATGGAACCTCTGCGGACCTCCGCGACAATGGCCATGAAGATGGGGATTCGTCCAGGAGTTGGCTGGCTGGCACAATTGGACGGGCATCGAGCGTAATTTTAATAAAGTTTGAATGTAAAACTTTTCGATTTGAAATGCGCATAAAAGTTAACTATTTCCGACGGTCCGGCTCTATGGCTGAAAAGTGAAAAAGCCCGAGCGGCAAAAGCTGAGAATGTGTGTGAAAAAGTTTCCATTTTTGCTGCCCGTTGCGGTGATCATTCGATGGGAGGTGGCCGAGAAGGGGTGGACAAATATCCAAACCCTGGCAAACAGCGGATGTGACGACCACTGGCCACGCCCACAGTGACTGACAGGAGGCGCCGTTGCAGTCGCAGTAGAAGTCTCAGTCGAAGACTCAGTCGCAGTCGTCTGGCCATGGCCATAAATTAAAGCCAACAAACCGAGTACGGAAGCAGAGTGTGGAGCGAAGAGCGGACAAGTGGATTTTCAGCCATTACATCTTGGCCAAGGGAATGGGAATGGGAAAAGGAATGGGATTGCGACTGAGCCTGGAACTGTGACCAAACGGAAGCGCAAGCTGGGCTGCTAAGTAGCCTCGAGCATCGCTGGCTAACGATCAACTTGTCCAGTCAGAGAAAACCAAGACCTCCCTTGAAAGATAACAATTTTATTTCGCTTAGTGATGCAAATGCTATGGCGAATAATGTTTTTGGTTTAAGCCTTTGTATGTGGACCAATTTAAATAAAAAAGCTAGTTATGCCAAGTAAAATATTAAATATTTATTCTTTATCGGTTCTTTCAAAGGCAGAACTTGGCAACAATGGATGGAAGTGTTTCGCGGGAATCTTACACATTTTCGCAGTATTTCATATTACGCGGTTTCTTATCGCTAATCAATCACAAGTACTTCTTAAGACCGCACATTTTGCGATTATAAACCATATATTAGCGGTTAATTCTCTTTAATTCAGTCGAAAATGATTGGCGCTTGGATTCGGTTGTTCCTGCTGGGCACTCTGTGCTCTGTGGCTTTGGCAGCTCCCTATAGTACTCACTATGAGGAAACGGATCCAGAGCTGACTGCAGGATATTTCCAGGGTGATATGGATGTGGACTTCGACCGGAACGGAGAGCTGTCCGAGGAACTCCGTTGGCCGAATGCCACAGTTCCCTACAGGATCTCTGAGGAGTTTGGTAAGATGACGGAAAATATCTTTTATATTTAACTTAAAAAATGTAATCTTTTTAGATGCTCCCTATGTGGAATACATTAAGCTTGGCATGCAATTCATCGAGCATTACTCTTGTATTCGTTATGTGCCCGCTGCTGAGGACGAGGAAACCTATGTTATGGTGCTGCCCTCCACTTCGGGATGTAGCTCGAAAGTGGGTTACAAGCCAGGTGAAAGAACCGTCAAACTGAAACCTGGGCCACTGGACACTGGCTGCTTCAAGTTGGGGACCATTCAGCATGAACTGCTACACAACTTGGGCTTCCACCATCAGCAGTGCTCGCCGGATCGGGATGAGTTCGTGAAGATCGTGGAGGAGAACATCTCCGAGGGCCACGAGAAGAACTTTGTCAAGTACGAAGAAGACGTAGTGGGTAGCTTCGACCAACCCTATGATTATGGCAGCATTTTGCACTATAGTTCCTTGGCCTTTTCGATAAATGGTGAGGAGACAATTATCGCTCTGAAACCAGAGGGTCAGGCGATGATGGGTCAGCGATTGAAGATGAGTGAGACGGACATCAATCGTCTCAATACCATGTACAAGTGTCCAATTCAATTGTAAAACTTGCAATAAATATATAGTTCTTAAATAACTATAAAAATATATTTGTATTCACTTAAACAAATGAACATATAAATAAGACCTAATCTTTGCTAATCTTTCCTCTCATCAATATAAATTTTAAGTACTTTCGACTGATCGATGTTTAAACATTATTTAACGGCCGTTAGATTAACTCTCTTGACTGCCAAATTACATCTCTTAACTTACAAATAAAATATTTTTTTTTTTGGGGAAAGTCCCATAACTTGGAGATAAGCAATAAGTCGAACTACCTAATCAGCGACTAATTTCTCCCGGGTTTTATGGCTCTGCATTTTCCAAACAAGTGAAACCACCAAAACTCACTACTTCATCGAAACACGAATATAGCCGCATCAGCTGATTAGATAATAACAAAGACGCTTATCTTATCTAGAGTGGAAGTGTAGGGCACTTGCCTGGTACATCACTAGACTGACGAATTTCGTTCTTTACTGTTTCATAACGAACCAAGCTAAAGTATGGTAACCCACCACTGGAAGGCAGCTCATCAGTTAGTCATAAAGTGAGTGGAGAGACAAGTTTGGAGCACTCAGTCAGTCGAAAAGCAGCAAGCATTCCCAAACCACCTACCTAAAAATGACGAACCACTAATTGAGGACGTCCCTTCCAGTCGATGAAAATATTATTTGTAAATAGCTTATGGCTCTGCAATGTGTCGTAAAGCCCAAAATGTGGTTGGGTCTTAAGCAGATCCTGCTCTACGTGGGCCTACTGCTCTGTGTCCTGCTTCAGGTCTGCAGGAGCAAGACCCAATCGCAAATGTTCTGTCCCACTGTCTGTCATTGTGATCTTCATGCCCAGCGAAATCGAGCGATATGCAGGTGAGTTGTCATTGGGTTAAGGAAATGACTTCAGTTCTTTTATATATATACCTTATTCTTTGTATAGCGCCAAGCGCTTGATAAGCGCCAATATAGAAATGCCCAAAACGGCTGAGCTATTGGACCTAAGCTACAATGATATAACAACCATTGACGATGATTCCTTCAAGGTAAAAACTTAATAACATTTTGAAATATGAATCATGTTAGTAAAATTACTATTATCTTACTTATTCCATAGACCACCATTCACCTGCTAAACCTCACATTGGCCCATAATGCCATCCACACCCTCTATGGCGATGCCTTTTCGGAGCTGAGCAGACTTCGCTACCTGGATCTTTCGTACAATCGCCTGGAGCAGATCGATGAGCATATCCTCGAGTCCAACAGCCAACTGATCCACCTCAATCTGGAGGGCAATAAGTTGTCCACCCTGGGGAAGGGACCCATTTTAAGGAGTCCTTCGCTTCGCTCTCTCAATCTGCGCAACTCGCAGGTTAATCAATTGGGAAACCAGCTGCTGAGTGCTCTGCCCCAATTGCGTCAGCTGGATTTGGCTCAGAATATGCTGGTGACCCTAAGTCCAGGCGATTTTCATGCACCGCGCTATTTGGCCTCTCTGAATTTGGAGGAAAATCCCTTCAATTGCGATCGGGCTTTGGCCAAAGTGGCCACTGGCCTACGACAGCGTGGAGTGGCTATCTTCATGAGCGACTGCGTGGAGGAGGAGGTGCCTGCTCCCCAGGAGGATGTTGATGTGAATGTTGTGGAAGATGCCACGAAGAAGCTAGAACGCATGGAGCACTTTGAGCCCAGCACCCAAGGACCGCAGTCGGTGCTCTCCGTCTGGCGGGAGTTGGACTCCAGTGAGGAGGAGAGCAGCGAGCAGGAGGGCGACGACCAGATGTCATCCCTCAGCGATGTTTGCGAGGGCAGCCGGGAAAAGCTCTGCCTGAGATACCGCACTTGTCTGGAGCGCGTGAGTCATGAACTGCTGGCCGGGGGAAACTCGCAGCTGGATGAGGAAATCATACGCACACACTCCTACGACGAGGATGACCTCAAGCTGGCCTTTGCGGTGGGCGGAGCCACGGGCGTCTGCATGGTTATCTTCATCATCACCTTTGCCCTGTGCCTCAAGAGTTGCTGTGAGATGCGCAAGAAGAAAAGCAACCCGGAGGTAGTCGATGGGGATTCAGGTGGGATTACTAATTAAACTATCACAAAGAAATTTACTTAAATTTTATTGTCCTTTAGCACCCTTGGATCCCTCGCAGGAGAGCCTGCCCACCATACACACCTGGTCACCGCAGCGGACTCGACACCCCAGACGCTCCAATCCTCAGCGTGCATCGCGTGCCGTTGTCCGCCAACCCTACGGACCGCAGGACAATTTCGTATCGCGGCTCTTTGGTCGTCCGGCCCGCAGTCAGTACTACCGGACCATCAATCAGAACACGGCCACCCTCATCCGGCGCTTGAGTCGCAGCAACCTCTTCACCAGTCGGGATCGGGAGCCCAGTTCCCCCACCACGCCGCCACCGCCAACTTCTACTGCCAGATTCTATACGGATGTGGTCGCAAGTGGAGCCGCGAGACCGGAGACGCCGCCTCCAAACTATGGCGACGTGGTGGTCATCGAGAATTGTGATAACAAGTGAAGGAAGCCCCTCTCTTGTGAAGGCAAACAATCGTTTTAGCTAGTAAATATTCTATAATATCGCTCTTCTCGTCCCTAACTCATTTATAATATAAATCTGTATAAGATGATGACCAAAAAATATATATATCAATTTGAAAAAAAAAAAATATAAATGCCATTACTCAATTTTCCCAAAACAATTCCTTTAAATGCTTTTATACTTACTATATTATTTTTAAGATGCTTTCCACTTAGCCCACAAAGATCTCTTAGCGAACCCACAACATGTTGTTCAAAAGGCCCTTGAAAACTTCAATGTTTTCCCATTCTCATCGTGCACACAAAAATATCAATTGGGGAATTCCAGCATTTTTGCTTCTTCCTTTGGATAAGCATTACTTTTACAAGACTTGGACTTGCAGCTGCAACAAATCGCAATAAAAACTTTTGACAAAACTATCAAAGTTGGCATGGTGTGTTGGGGGTTGGGGGATGGGTAAGGGCCAACTGTGAAATTGCCACAGGAAAATCCCCGAAAAATTCAAGTAGCAAAAGTTTACACACTCAAATAAATGCTGAAACGCGGAAGAAGATGGGTGGTCCTTTTAGGCCCCCCTCCAATCCTCGCCGGCAGACAAATCGAAAACACCACAAAGGAAAATAAAAACCGCACAGAAAAAATGCCAAAAGAATAAAACTGAAAAAAGAGAACGGCAAACCCAACAATTTGCACTGCAAAGCGCCAAAAGTGTCTCCAAAGAAACAACCACCAAAGCCCGGCCAGATACGGAAAAAGAATAAATATATATGTATGTAGGGAAAGAAAGAAGGTCCAAGTTATGTTCCAATGGGAAAAAAAGAAAGCGCATATTGTAGCAAAAAACTGCATGTGGCAATGCACTGAACCAATAAGGTCATCTTCTAAAAGGTACTGTAAAGATTAACTAAAAATAAGAAAGGAATTATGCCTTTATATCTGAAAATCATTTTTAAATTTAATAATTACCATTAAAACAAAAATATAAACATAAATTAAATATTAAATATTATATATTTAATGTAAACCAAATTTTGTCCTTTTAATAACTAAATCTCTAACTTAAATACTGTTAATATTATTTTCCATTTTTAAAAATATGTCCAAAACATCTTTATTATATTATTTTCATAAGTCCATTCCTTGCCGTTACCTGGTTTTAATCACAATTCAAACTGATAGATCCTTTTGAAGCACTCTTTTAATTCATCCTTCATTTGCCAGCTCACTTGTAAAGCAAATTTGCTGTGTGGCATTTTCATGGGTTCTGCTGTTAAGTGTTTGTCTAGCTGTCTCTCTATATATCTATCCATCCCATCCAAACGTATCTGTGTTTTGTGGTGCCAACTTTCATTGCACTGAGCTCTCGGCGCTGCGGTGCACAAAAGTTAACGTATCCTGGGACCAAAGTTGCGTTGTCAACAACCAAAACGCAGGAAAAAAGCGGATTTGGGAAAACTGGGACTGTGGGGAAGCTTGGCGAAAAAATGCTCTCACCAGGAGGTCTGAGGAAGCACAGCTGCAGAGCGTGAAAAAATATCTAAATCCAACATTAATGAAAAACTTTTTGCATAATCCACGATGAAGCCGCCAGGCAAAGGCAGCAAACCGAAATCAAACCCCCGTTTGCCCCAAAGGAGATGCAGCCAAGCGGAGTGGGAACTCCCCATCGAGTGAATAAAATGCAATAGAAGAGGGCCAGGATAACAAAGCAACAGATTCCGCCGGGAGGAGCAGCCAGGATCGAATTTTTGAGCCATTGAAGGACACGCCAAGCGGCTTAAAAGGTGCTAAAGGTTACCCCCAAGAAAGAAGTAAGTGATGAGATGGCTCAGACTTCGGGGTTTGGGGTGGCGAAAGTTGAACTAAATCTAAGCTATGGCTTGAAAAACTGTGGGGCTCGATTTGAAAGGGGAATTGGTGTAAGGAAAACTGATTGGAAAATGGTTGAGAATGGATCAAAGGGTGAGGTGTCCTTTGAAAGATAACCTTTAAATTTCCCTTTATTACAAGATTTTTTCAATAAGTTCTATATTTAGAAAGAATATCAATTAAGGTTGTTATGAAATATGTTTCAGACAGGTGTTGCTAAAGAAAAGTAGATTTATTTACCATAGTCAATAAGCTTTTATTTTTTAAAGATCATTAATAAAAAGATCAAATTACTTTTAAAGAGTAAGAAATTTAATAAAAAGTGAATTTCTGTTACTATATTTCATTATCTCCCTGGCAAATGAAATTCAAAAATTCGTTACAAGAAAAGTCGGAAAGTCCATACTTCGACAATGATAGGCAGTCCCTAGCACTACCGGAGTTTCCAATCCATTTAGGGTATTGTGCTGGCCTGCCGGATGCAACAGATACATATTCGCCCTCATTTTCTCGATCATTGATGCCTGTCCAGTACCAAGTGTGCTCAAGTTTTCCGCTAATGGCTGTTAGCTCCTCTTTATCTTTTATTGACGCAAGGTGACCTCCTTTTCGACGGCAAATGTGTTCAGCCGTGGCCCAATCTTTCTTAACTTTCTTCTCGATATAGAAATATCTCGAACCGATTCGCTCGAAGCCAGGAAGAATAATCGTAACATTGTTTTTGGTCACGGTTTCCTCAACGGCAGCTTCCTGTATTTCCTTTAGACCTGAGTCACAGTTCTGCTGAATCATTTTCTTCAACGTTTCCTCCATGGATATTTGGAGAGTTTCCATCGAGGTTTGTAGGGACTTAATTTGACCCTCGATCCTGTCCAATTTAGCTTTGCCATCAGAAAGAGCGTCAGCGAAAGTGTTCATTTTGTGCTGGTGCTTGATATTATGATCAAATAGGGGATGCAATGCCGAAAGGCAAAAGGCCCCACACTGATTTGGGGCATCCTTTAGCACACAAACTGAACAAGTATCCTCTGACTTGACCGCGTAAAAAAGAAGAAATGCGATCAAGAAATATGTCTCCAACTTAAACATAACGGCACGAATGGTTCCAATGAACTGAATTTGGTTTTGATTTGATCAATTTAAATGGCAAAGGGCCCTCCATTCTTGCTGATAGGCTTATTTACATTTTTGAAAAAAAAAGAAAAAATAAGATATGGTTTGATAATTTTTATTTCTTAGGGGCTGTAAACCGTAATCATCAACTGCCTGCGATAAGCATATAAATAATTGTTCAAATATTTGTATACAAATTGTAAGATAACTGTTATTTATTCAGATGTGCATCGCAAATTATATAATAAATCGATATTTATTTTAATATTTTTTTTACAATATCTATATAATATTTTAATATTTTTCTCTATATCAGGGGTGTCACAGAAACCGGTTTGGAATCCGACCCATCAAAACCGTAGGTGTCACAGAATCTGTAGAGTTTTCTAGGAGTTTCGGAGTAAATTTGATCTGATTTTATCATTGGAACATTGGTTAAAAATCGTGTACTTGATTGCCAAACGGATTCTGTGACACAGAGATTTGCTTTTAGGGGGTAATTTGGCTCGAAGAGATTTCTGTGACACACAATCCCTAATCTATACATCTCTATTTCATAAGTTTCAGTTACCCGTGATTTGTTTGCGGAGTGTTAAACGCTACATGGCCATTTGCCAGCACTTTGCCCGCTGCAGAGTAAATAAATTAAATTCTTATTTGCTGGCATTCGGAGGGGTGGCAATAGCCCCGGGCTAGGTGTAAAACTTTCAGGAGGTGCCGGACACGGTCGCCGTGTCGCCTGCGACTTTCTACCCTTCTGTCTTTCTGTACCTGGCCAGCTCCTGGCCGTGTGTTGCAATAACAAACTCATGCTAATTGCTTTGCTAACAACTAGCAGCAACAGCAACATCACAAGCAGCAGCAGCAACTTGGACTTGCACTGACAATAAGAGGGCAGAAAGCGCAGCTACGACAATAAATATCAGCAGGAACAGGGAAGGAGCTTGCTAAAAGTCCTGGCTACCTTTAATTACGGTTTCGCAGGACATCGGACCACACTTTCGCACACTCACACAAGCTGCTAACTAGTTGCACATGGCACAGATACACTCATGACACGATTGACCTCTTGCCTTCCGGATGTTGCAGGTGCCACATGCCCAACGCTTCAAGCCAGTGTCCTTAGCACTGAGAAAAATTACCGAGATACATATTAAAATTAATTTTAAAAATAATAGATATTAACAAAAAAAAAACAAAATATTTAACTATATGTAATAATCAATAAAAGATTTTAAGAATATTTCTTATTAAAAACGAAACGAACGAACGAAGCATAAAAATTAGGGTATTTCCTTTATACTGGAACTCTACATAGCTTTTCTTCCCGTGTTGCTCCTCCTTCCGCCACTGGTTTATAGAATTTGCACACGAACTTGCGATAATTGCTGGGAAATGAAATAAAAATGCAATTAAAGCCGGCTGCAGAGCTGAAGAGCTGGACCCCGCTCGTTGAAATGAGCATTCAATTAAGCAGCAGCCAACGAGCTGCGAGAGCGTGTCCTCCTGGAATGGTAGTGTCCTGTTTTCGGTGTCCGTCCGCCAGTCCTGTCCGTCTGTCAGGGGCATGCACACTTGACGGCGACATCGTCGAGGGCGTTTACAAAATGATTTTTATCTTTATCAAATTAGAAAACGACAACAGCAAACGGGCGAAAACCCTGGACCAGCCGATCCCGATCCCTCCGTCACTCTTCGGTACGGTGGTATCCCTTATCCGGGCCAGTCCAGTCAGCCGTGTCTTGGCAGTGTCATAGCAATTAAAACTCTGCCATGCCATTGTGTAGATTACATCGCCGTCGAGTCAGGGGCGTTCTTGGTCAATGGGCAAATGTTAAATGCTTTGAAGTTTATTTCTAGATTTGCACGACTGCCCTCTGTGAATCTATGTTAAAGTATATGAATGGAAATGTATAAAAGTGGGCGACTACCGCATCTGGAGTCTGATACTATTAGCAGATTAGGTTTGTCCACAGTATGGGGTGCTAAGTATAAGTGGATGTCAAATAAAAACTATAGAAATTTAAAAGCAATTGGCTATGACACAAAAACAATACATTAAACTAGTTTTCCATGATATTTGGGTGATTCTGAGTAAAAGTCCCATACAAACGTATGTTCCATTATCCACAGTTTTCGCGGTAGCTAGTAATGCAAAAAACCAATGTTTGTCGACATTTTCGATCATGTGGCATTTGTAAAAAATAGGCCCCACTGTAAAACATTGCCCATGTCTTCAGTTCTCGACGCCAAAATTATAACTCCCAAAATTTTGTTTAACACTGTTGCACCTCTATAAAAATTATGAATATTTTATATGAAATATATGGTTATAGGTCACACAAACTGTAAAAAATTGGCGGTGTTGTCAGACTTGGAAAGACTTGAACCAATTTTTTGAACATTTTAATCGCGATTTTAGTTACCTTACAAGAATGGTAGAAATCCAAAGATTGGCTGACATTCTTGAAGTTTAACACAACAATTTTTGGCATCAAAAAAGTTTTTATAAGAACCACCGAAGGGAAGATACATCAAGGGATATGTTCATAAGTTGCGGCAGATTACTCGTAAACAAGCGGATCAGAATATTTGAAAATTGGAATTCTTATCTATTAGGTTCCCATCTACCAATCCTCATCTAAAATTTAGCAATATCGCCTAGGGCAGTTTTCTCAGGCTTATTCAGCTATGCCCTTTGTTAAGATGCAACTACTTAAAAACAAGTTTGTGCAAGATTCAATTAGTTTCAGAAGAAAAATGTTTTTATATTTTTCCATTACAAAAGAATTGAAATCATTTTAGCAGCAAATGCTGTCATTTGGGTTGTTCGTACTACGAACTTCGTACAATTTGAAAATTTATCCCTGGCGACAGTTAATATTTAATTTACACACAAGGGCACAAAGCCCAATTCATTGCCTCATTCGCTTTCTAATGCCGTTTGGCGACTGTTTTCAATTTGCATGAGCCGGGCACAAAAGTCCTTTTACACTCGCAGTGGAGGCAGGGATGAAGGACTTTCGGCATTTTACACGTGACAGGTGGGAGGAAGGGGGTTGGGGGTGCAAAACACCCCTCAAATGCGCCCTGGGGACACTCGTGTTTTTTCGCTTTTGCTCCAACTTTTTCACCACTCTGCTAAACTTCCACTAAACATTTGCCTTCAATTTTGTGCTTCTATTTTTTTCCCCCATGAACTTGTTTGGCAGTTGCCTGTCGTCTCTGTTGCTTTTTCTGCGGCTGTCTCTGCCATAGTCGATGTACTAAACATTTTTTAATGGCTTGTTTTGTGGCCCAAAGTTGTTGACTGGTTGACTGGCCAGCAACCTTTTAATGAGTTTGTTTCCTCACAGAAAAGGCGAGGAGGGTGGGCGCTGACTTTTATTATTCATGGCTTCATCAATATTTTTCAAGCAAATCATAAAAACTTCACGCTTCCTTCGGCAGTAAGGGTTAAAAGTACGCGTAGAAAAAGGTTTAAATATGGTTGGATTTTTAGTAAGCAAAGCACAATTTTGATCAAAGTTTTTATACCCGTTACTCGTAGAGTAAAAGGGTATATTGTATTCGTGCAAAAGTATGTAACAGGGAGAAGGAAGCGTTTCCGACCCCATAAAGTATATATATTCTTGATCAGGATCACTAGCCGAGTCGATCTAGCCATGTCCGTCTGTCCGTCTGTCCGTCTGTCTGTCTGTCTGTCTGTCTGTCTGTCTGTCTGTCTGTCCGTCTGTCCGTATGAACGCTGAGATCTCGGAAACTATAAAAGCTAGAAGATTGGTATTTGGCATGAAGATTCTTGGAGTTCCTACGCAGCGCAAGTTTGTTTCAAAAGGGTGCCACGCCTCCTCTAACGCCCACAATCGCTTATATACGATTTTAAAAATTTCAATATTTCGGAAAAGTAAAAATGCAGTTTTATTGTGTTTATCAATACCTATCGAAATGTAGAAGAAATTTTTCAAATCGGACCATTCGTTAAAAAGTTATGCGTGTTCAAAGTTTCTATCTCCATCTCCCTCGCACTCCCTTTACCTGAGTAACGGGTATCTGATTGTCGGGGCACCCGACTATAGCGTTCTCTCTTGTTTTGAATAAAACAATTGAAACGCCGGCATTTATAGTGATATAGTGAGCAGTAATCGTAAAAAAAAAAATGAAATTAAAAAAATATGTACGCATTTATTTAAAGTATACGTTTTTTTTTTGTACAGTGTACAATCAAACTATAAGGAGTTAAGCTTTTTTCCCCGTTAGCCTCAGAGTGCAGCTCGGCTCATTAGCTGCCATTTTACAGCATTCCGCAATTTTGTTTGCTCAATTTCATAAGCAATTGTGCATTGCATTGCACTGCGCCTAAATGTATGCAGCTCACACAAGAGATGCTAATGTATGCCGAACACACTCATGCTCACCCACATGCTCTCGCATATTTCTGATTTTCAAAACGGACGCAAACGAAGTTGCCGCTCACAAAAGCACGCAAAGTTGCTTCTGTGTTCCGTTCAGCATTTTTCCTTTACTTTCCTTGGGCTTGTGAATATGTGGAGAAAGTTTTCCCTGCTCTACGACTTTTTTTTCCTTTCTGAGCTGCAATTTTTTCTTGCTATCAAGGAACACGAGGGTAGATTGCTAACATAAAGTCAATTCGGCAACAGGGAGACCAAAAGTTCCTTTTAAAACCTCCACATACTTAAAGATTTTACTTTCAATTACTTTCTTTTTATGTATTTATGGGATTGGTTAGGTTTTAATTCATTTACATTATCTTAGCCGTTTTCTGATTAAAGAAATCAATAAGGTTTCTTGAAATAAATATTTTTTAATGTGAAAAAACACTATTCACAATCTTAATTCTCAGAGCGAAATGTTTAAGAATTATTATTAACTTGGTCTTAATTTATGGTGTACATTGCGATGGTCATCCAGGATTTAGTTTAGGAGGGGTGTTCAAAAAATGTAGGTTGTACGCTTTTTGAATACCACATTTCCTTTAACTTTTCACCCGAATGGAGAAAATATATATCCTCACTTTTTAACGAACTTAACCCTTTTATTCTACGAGTAACTTAAAACTCACACTGATAAAAAGCGATAGCACCTTTTCCTTATCACGCACTGAAAAACCGAATCATTGTTAAAGTTAGATGCAGAAATAATACCCAACTCGCTTGATTTGCAGTTGTGTTGGAAAACAGGTGTGTTGGGTGGAAATGGGAAATGAAAAGTGGAAAGCAAATGCGTTTGGCTGAACTGTGCGAGAAGTTTGTGAAGTAGTTCCCCGTTTGTTTGCCATGCTTCATAAATCCATTTTGTGACCGCAAGCCCAGGAGCCGGAGAAGAACTCTTTGGGCCGGGTCAAGTGGACAAAGTGGTCAAGTGGCTGATTAGCCTTTAATTTGCGGCCCTTTGTTAATTAAGATCCGGTGATCCCGCCGGGTCATCGGAGATGGATAGCTGGATAGCTGCCACTAAAAGCCCTTGTTCCCCCGTTCAGGGACAAAAGTAATTATACCACCCGAAGGGGTTAGTCCGATGTCCATTCAATTTTCGCCCTCATTGTGGGGCGTGGTAGTTGTGTGCTAATTTCCGGTGCTCATATTTGGCAGACAGTCACGCCACGCCCACTTACACACAGCGACAGGAGCAACAAATTGCACCACATCCTGCGACGATGTCGATGACGTTGCTCAATGTTAATGATGACCATCCACATGGCGATGCGATGGCCAGGCGATGCAGGACTGAGGAGCAATTCAATTGCAGTCTCCACGGTGCAAAACTACAAACAACAGTAAACCAAGGGAAACAACAGCCAGTGGCTGACAGCCTTGTAACTGTCAGGCATAACATACTAAATCTATTGTCCCCTCACACAGGGAGTAGCCCCCCATTCTTTATTTGCCCTAACCGGACGCATGCATTTTTGTTTCCCTCTCAATGTTTACTAACAAAAATACGCTGGGGGCTCTAGGGGATTTAGGGGATTATTCGCATTGCACAAAAAAATATGCACAGAACTTAATTGTAGTTCTGAAATGCTACATATGTTATCAAAAATTATCTATTTAATTTTTTTATATATATTTTTAATTACGGAAAAATATAATAAACTACTAAGCAATCAAATGTAAATTGAAATATGTAAAATATAATTTCTCAACGCAAAAAACACGTTAAATAAGTATTCAGAATAGTCTAAAAATTGTTCATTGTTGCTTGGGGGCCCCAACTTTCCCGCCCCATAAGTCACGAGTAACCCGAATGCCCAAGAGCCGTTGTAAAAACAGCCATCAAATGCTCATTCAATGCGCTGCATTGTCCTCGTCCTTTATCCTGCCCGCTGTCCAGTCAACCGGCGAGTGTCCCGAAACACCCCTTTCCACTTTGCACTCTCCACTCTCAACTCCCTCCCACCGTAAGTGTTTGCAGCAATCAGTTATGACCCCTTTGTACCAGGAGCAGCAACAACCATGCACATTTCTGGCATCCTTGGCAACTTGCTTGCCCACTTCCTGTGGCGATTGTCAACAGAGAACGTAGGTTATGTATTTCTCCTTTTTTCGGTTTTTGTCGGTTTTATTCCCACCGGCCATGACGTTGGCAGCCTCTATAAATCTGCACAAATTGGCAGCCCTGTGGCTGCATTAAAAAATATTTTATAAAAGAGCAAAAGTAAATAAATACAGCGCGAAAAACGAAGGCCGGGCACATGTTGCCAGTCAGTTCTTTATGCGGTGTCCTCCCAGGACCCTTTTTTTTCTTTCTCTTTTTTTTTTGCCAGCATCTGTTTGTTTATTTATGCTTGCAACGTTTATAAATCGCTTTCCAAAAAACGCAACCGGAAGAAGGAGAGCACAAGGCGAAATCGGTGACTGACCAAGCGACACATCCTTGGCATCCCCAACCCCATTCCCATTCCACATAGGTGACTGCGAGCAACGTGGCGTATGCGCGCTGTCCTCGATTGAGTTGTCACGACTGGCTGGCTGGCTGCACTTTCCACACCCCCCGGGGCCACCAGAAGCACCCCCTTCGGAGTCTTCCTCCTGGCTTGGCTTGCTGCATGCTGACCACACAACTTCATAAATCAGTCGACAAAACCGCATCGAGCGCCGGCGTTTTGATGACCTTATTACCTGTCAGCCAGGAGTCGCAATTCCAGAAGCTAAGCAATGTTAAATATTTAAACGACGAACGGTGGCGCTTTGCTATATAAATATAATAAAATAAATAAATATTAAAATACATACTTTTTAAATCAATTTTTCTAGCAGTTAGGTATATTTTAGTAAAGGCTTAGCAATTAGGTAAAATTTAAAGGTATAAAAATAAGGTAAAATATATATTTCTGTCCTTTTAAAATTTTCAAAAATTTTTATTTTCTTTTAATCCAAAAGTCTACTGTTTCTGATAGCATACAAATAATTTCACGATCAGAAATACATGAACATTTTTTTATCAACTAAAATCTTTTTTTGATTCTTAAACACAAAACAAATTTGTATGTGCATAAAATTTGTACATACTATTTTAATTATAAAATTGCAAAAAAAATGTATAGTTAGCCGATTTAGAAATTAATTTTGTTTGCTTTTGGCAACACCAAAGTAAGAAACATTGGTCTAATAACCAATCCATTTTACCCCACTGTGCTTCGCAGGTGCACTCGGTGCTTGGCCATTGATTTGGGTTTGCTTTGAGTGGAGCATGGAGCAGGGAGCACGGAGCCGAGCTCACCTCGTTGCGTTTGGCTTCTGAATCGAATCACGCGCCTTCCGCATCGCAAATATTTGCCCACTGGCGATATTTCATTTGCCTCCCCGACTCCGAGGCGGACCACTCATAAATCTTTGAGGACGAGGACTGATGGGTCGATGGGCAAACGAATGTAATCGGGGGAAAGCTTCCCGTTTTCATTGAGGGCTAGGCAACTACTGAAGGAGCAATCGTTAGACTGACAAACAGACATCAACATCACGTCGACCGCGAACGGAGATGGAGGCGAGGCGAAAGAGAATCGAAATCAATATTTTCATCAGAATGAAAAATGACCCGGCCAGATGAAGGGGCAGCGGGAAATTGTCCAGAATCCATAAAACCACTTGAAGCCGCCGTTAGCGATTCGGGACCCTTTTTGAATGAAGTGCGCCATCTCTGGAGGCTTTGAGGCTTATATTTATTGTATGCCAGTGATTAGCGAAAATAACTCGAGCAGTTACGTGAATTTGCAAACGTCGCATAATTGATTAAACACGAAGACCGAGCGACTTAATCAACGGAGCGAGCAACGTGGCGTATACGCAATGCGAGCGGAAAATATCCTTGAGACGCAGGGCATGCCAATGAAGCTTAAGATGCTGTGATGAACAAGAGATTCAGAAATACAAACAAATACAGATTCGGAACAGGCAAAAAAGAAGAGAAAAAACACAAAGACACCAATCAGCAGGAAAAACAATGAAGGGCATGAAATTGGCAAGGGAAGGGGCGCAGATGAAGTAAGGTCCTTAATAGATGGAGCAGATGGGCTTGGCTTCAGGTACACGGATTACAAGTGGGGATTGGTGGGGTATGGCATAGATTGGGGATATTCGTAAATTTCTAAGAAGACGTTAAGTGTTTAACTAGCATTATACACAATATATACATTTTATACATTTTAGTAGGCCTATTAAATGGAATGTATTAGCACATGACTTAAAAACTAAAAAAGCCCAAATAAACTCTATACTTTGTTATTACATTTACTTCTATAGATACTAAATACAAGTGGCGGTTCTAGGATTTGGTTGTGGGGGGTGATATCAGAACAATTTTTTTGCTGCATACTTTTTGTATACCAAAATTCCTTTCAATTTTCACTCGAGTGGAGGTGATATACCCGCGCATGATAAATACTATAAATACTTCTATAAATACTAATTCTTACGATCCTTGAACACTAGACCTCAATTTGCTTATCTGGGCTTAGTCCTTAACCTCCAAAAAATCTATTAGTAAATCTGGGCTGCGTCCTTACTCCAAAAAAAAATGTATTAGTGTATCTGGGCCTAGTCATATTGACAGTATCCGTTTCTTTATCGTCTCGAGCACCCTTCTGTTGTTTTTTCTGTTTTCTGTCTTTGTTGCTGCTTTTGGCTGCCGCTGGTGTTGTTATTGTTCCTGTTTTGGGCACACTCTGCTACGTGACACTGACATGGATTTTCGAGTTGTTTGTCGCTCTGTGCGAGTGTGTCTTTCGTTGCCTGCCCGGGGATGTCCTTTATGTCCTTAGAGGCACTCGCACACACGTGCTCGCTTATGAGGTGCCGTTCTATCGCTGCCTACCCGTTCATTTGGCATGTTCGTGCCCCAAGACCTACTTGCACTTTGTCAATTCGCAAATCTTTTTGTACGCCATACTTTTAGCCGAATTTAGCCGCTGTCTCCGTCATCAAAGGAAAGGAAACCAACACCCTCTACCCGAAAAGAGGAGCAAAGTTTACAGAACTAAGCCCGAACAAATGTTGCGGGGGAAATCGGGGCACAAATCCTTAAGAGCTTCAGGCACTGGCGGTAACTGTGGCTCAAGCATTCTCACAATTGTGCGAGTTAACTTTGATGAATTCAATTATTTGTGCACAACATCCAGCCCTTTCCATCCGCATACAGCTTTTGTCACAATATTAGCTTTCTTTTGTTTTTCATTTCTGTATAATTCAACGAAAGTAATTTTATAGAATTTAATTTTTGTATTAATCGACAAGCATGTTTAAAATTGTTTACATATATTTTGGAAAAATTGAATATATTGGCGAAGATGAAGAAATATTTTTATTTATTTTATATACAAAGTCTATGGATTTTTCTACAAACTCCTAAACTTGTATAGCAAATGTTTGGATCTGTTTCAAGGCTATTATTCTGAACGCAGCTGTGCCGCAGAGCACGTATTTTGTCTTCGCCCCCGTTCAATGAGTTTGTCCCGTCGTCGTGCTTAGAAGGAATTGAAATTCCCCCATGTCCTCACGTCCCCACAGTCGTCGTCTCAATCTGTAAAGTGGATTTATTTCGTCGAAATCGAAAGTTGATTTCTCCCATATCCCCATGGTCGTCTGTGTGTGTCATTGTGTCACGCCCCACTGTACTGTTGTACGAGTCGTACCCTTTACCATTCTCCGGTTTCTAGGTCCTTCGTGTGTGGGCGAAACATTAAAGGATTTATCAATTTACGCAATGGAAGTTTCGGAAGTCAAACAGGTTATTCTTCCGCCAGATTTGTGCCTTATTATATAGTTGCGGGGTGATTGATTAAATTGTTTCCGGTCCCCTGGAGGTATGTATGCCAAGATGGCTGGGAAAAAGTTCGAAAGGCTCAATGGTCGGGGGCAAAAGGAGTTAAGTAATAAGTTTGATCCCTGATTGAAATTACCCGAGGGCCATCTCGGCATATCTGAAACCTCAAAGAACTTTACTGGCCTTTGCGGCCGAGCGCAATAACTTAATTTATCGGCAATCAATGAATTTGTATCCACTTTCTTAGGCTGCACACAAGGAAAATGTTGTTCACAAGTATTTAAATTTTAATAAACAATTTTTTTATAAGCCGTGCCACTTAAAATTAAATAATTATTATTATAATAATCATTATAATTATTTTAAATAATTACCAGAAATAATAGTTCAATATTACAGTACATGCATTTAGCAGGCATCCTGATAGTCATTAAGTCCTTTTGGTTAAGTAATCCCATCAACTGCAATTTGCTAAGCCAAATACGTCAAATTAACGCCAGGAGCAGGGATTCAAGCTCAGCCATAAACAAGTGCAAATGCAAATTGCTTTTAGCGGTCGGAACAACAAAAACGAGAGCAGTCCGCAGAAGCCACAGCAAAACTGAGGTCGGAATTATGACTGGCACTGTAGCACTGAAAGCTCTGAGGTCAACATATTATGCTTTATTAACGACGAGCATCGTAAAAATTGTAAATGGAAATTCCAACTTGGTTTACGATTATGTGCTGGGTCGTCAGAAATATCAACCAACTTTGGTGGGCAGTGGTAAGGAATGACGAAATGGCGGAATGCTGCTGCAAATTGGTCACAAACAATGCAAACAGTTAAAACCAAAATCGAAATCGAAAAAATAAAATCTCCTGAATTGCAATTAAACGATTTCATGCATATATGTAAATGCATTGCATAATGCTCAATTGCCGGAATCCGCGGAGCCATGCGAAATGAAATTAAAAAAATGTAACCATCAGCAGCAACAGATCCAGTTCCCAACACAACCAACAACCAGGCCAATTGCAATAACAATGAAAACACTGGCCAAAACCACTGGGCCAACCCATAACAACAACTATTAAATTAATGTTGAAAACTGAAATCAATTTATTTGTAGAAAATCATGACGCATGAGGAAGCACCCCGGGGAGAAGACAGAGGGGAGGGGCTTTCCCACACATTATTTAATGAATAAATCAGGCCGACTGGCCCTGTGTCGAGCGAATAACCACGACAAATAACCAAAATCACACAAAATTCAATTGCAGACTCCCACACAAAAAAGCCAACAATCATTTTTAGTCGTTCTTCAAATCGCTTTCCAATCAAATTTTTTGACGGACATTTTGATTTGTTTCCATGTACAGGAAGTATTTATAACTTTCAAATATTAAATATTAAATTAATTTAATTTTAATCAAGGACTTTAAGAACTTATTATATTATTTATAAATACTAGAAACCACTAAGAATTAATTCGAGTACAAGTCCTAACTTTTCAATTCCAAGAGCACATGCTTCATATATCAATGAACATATGTAACCAGCAATCAAGTGACTGCCATTTACAAGCAGGTTTGTTTTTTCAATGGCAAATCTGTGCGAAGCTCAATCCAGGTTCAGGCATGCCAACGAGTCCCGGGAGCCTTCTAGTTGGCCAATTAAATTCAAATACATAATTGATAAGCGGCTAATTTAACGGGTCGACGCACAGAGCTGAAATAACAACAATACGGGGCAATAATGACAGGAATAACAATATGCACGAAGGGTCGAATTAATGACAAGTAACAGGATAACGATTTCAGCACGAACTCAAACACAACGGCACATCGGCCAGCTCAAGCCGAAATTGAAGTCCCAGTCGCCAGTCCCACGGACATTTATAGTTTATTTGATTTGAATTTTGTTGACAGTACATAAAGTGCAAATATTCTCTGTAATATTCTCTTGCAGCACCGTTTTCTGTTTGGCCAAAAAGTTCCCGTTTCCGTCTTTTCCGCCCACTATGTGTGTCGGGTCGGCCTTATAAATAAGTTAAATAGTTTTGTGAAATTTATTTGATTACGCAATTTATAATTTGCGCTTATCCTTGGGGAAGGATCACGTGCCACGAGTGCAGACTGCCATATCGCAATTTCGGCATTTGATTTGTGTTTGCCATGCGTAATTGCGCACCGGAAGTGCAGGACGTCATTAATGATGCTCCCCATGCATTTCGATTCGATGAAGTTTGTTTCGTTTGTGGGTGGGACACCATATATGATTTTGACTAAGCTGGTAAACGCTACACTGGCGCCACCTGCACGTTTACTTGCAACACTAGTTTGCAGTTTTAAAAAGCTTTTTATCAAAGAAGGTTTATTTTTAAGACGGTAGTGGGTGAAGCGAATAGCCTACATTTTACATGTATGTAAATTGAAATGTAGATACTGATGGCAGGAAAAAGCGATATATCGATACTGTACCGATATTTTACGCATTTAAATTTACTCTAGTTTTAGAACCGTTTTCTCGTCCGCATGTTACATTTAAAGTAGGCTTTCAACTTTGAATACCCATACCTATTCAAAGTTCAATGGGCACTTTAAATTTAACATGTGGACGAGAAACTGGCCTTAAATTAGTTAATCTGCCCAGCCCATCCCAACAAAATTTAAAAAAAAATCCCTTAAAAAGAAAACACAAGATCAATATTTTATAATACCTCTTGTCATTTATTTCTCCATTCTGTGTTTTCTTATGCTGTTTTCTGTTCCTTCGTTCATATTATGTATTTATAATATTTTTAGTTGTTCATCTTCCTGTTTAATGTTGAATCTTAACTTGGTTTTAATTATATTATTTATGTATACCATTTACTTATAATTTCCAGTTTGTAATTAGAATAATGAGCAAGTTTATATTAATTTATAATTAATTTATGTAAGTATGCCGTTTACTTTCCTCCTTTTTCTCTTAACAGTTAGGCTTTTCGCAAATGTGGTTTTTACGTTGACTAATGTTTAATAGTTTTCGTTTCCTTTAAACTATTTCTCGAAATTCATTGTAGACTTTCCATATAAAATAACATAAGCTTTGTCTATAGGTGTAGGTGTATGTCGTTGGCGAGCGTATTTAGTGTGTGTTTTTTGTAGAACGAAAGACTTTTGTTTCTTTTAATCCAAATTTCAAGCTTTTTTTGAACAATTTTGATATTTATTTTAAGCCGTTTTGCGGGTCTCTGGAATATACAGAATGTTTATGACTTACATGTGTGTACGTTTATATGTATTCCATACTGTTTTAGTTTTGCATTAAACATTTATATTTTTAAATCTCATAATGACAAATTTAATGAAACAACAATTTCTCTCACAATTTAAAAGTTGCCTTGGGTTTATTTTAGAATTATTATTTAAATGTGATCGACAGCAATAACAGAATTTATTTACGTTAAGTAGTCAGTAACTGTTTTTTTTTAATTTGACATGAATGTATGCTTACTTCGCAGTTGCTTTCTATTATGATTATTCGGTCTCAATTTAAGTGCTAAATGTGGCAATTAAAAATTAACAAAATTAAACCAAACAAAGAGCGGCAAATCATGAAATATAAACCTTTGGGATCTCTTTTGTTCTCTGTATACATTTATGAAGAGAGAGAGACGAGGTTTTAGGGGATCGTTTTATTACATGTTCTATATACGTTATTTTTGGTTTTGTTTCGGATGGCTTTATATAAATGTTCCATATAGAAAGATGCTTGTATATAGGGTTTATAGAGAGCAAAAGTGTGTTCATATTTTAATTATAGTTCATTTTGTTTCCTTTTCTTGTGGTTTTGTTTTAGCAAAAAGCACGATTTCCAAAAAGCAAAAATCGCATTGTCAAAAATTTGATTTAATTCGTAAGTTAATAATGGTAGATTTAATTGTTTTTCATTTTGTTTTCCATTCCATTAAGACCAATAAACATTACATTTTTTTGTATTTCCTTTTTCAATATATTCATATTCCTTTAGAAAATTATGGACTACACATACAAACATTCGATTTCCTTATAAAAATAAACAAACATAGAAAATCTTGCAGAACATTATTATATTATTACATACCTCGGTAAATTTTTATTTTTTTTTGTATCTTGATATGGAATTGTTGTTTTGCAAAAATTTGAATACATAAATATGTTTTTTATTTTCGAGTTGAAGTTATGCGAAGGAATTGAATGCCATTTTACAGTGGATCTGTGGTGAACAGGAGTGAGTGAGAATGTAGCTGATACCGGAAGATACCGGTAGTATGTACCGAGTGGGGGATATAGAAGGGAAATGTTGGATAGCGATCTTAACTGTACGGTGTGTATATTGTATTCTGCCTTCGGTGGCCTACCAGGTATATCCATTGTCGTTTCTCACACATTCCCACCCACGCCACTTAAAGTCAGTCAAGGTCCCCAGCCCACGCACACACGAAAACAAACACCAGACAATCACCCACCCATCCATCCAAACTTCCACACACTCCAGCTCAGATTACGCATACGCACGGGTGACCCGCCATCGCACTGCCACATCGTCATCGTTTAACAAACAGCTCTTATGACTTACGACTTACAATTGATTACTCGGTTTAAGTTGTGTGTTAAATTAGGTTTATTACATATTTACTATATATTAAATATTCTGCTAATATTTCTTCTAATGCTTGTATGATCCTTCTTTTGCATGCTCTTCCTTCTGCCGCCCTAACTAACTACATTATCTAACCTTCTAGTGGGTGTAAGAATGTTTGTTTTGTTTTTAATTTTTTTTTTTTGGGATTTCCTCTGTTGCTCACTGCCAACTTAAAGCTGAACAGGTGAGTCAGAGCGAAACTTTTGAAATTGTGTATGCTTGGTTAATGATTTTTCGAGTTAAATGTTTTAATATATATTTCCTTATATAATCGTATTTTTAGTTTAAGTTAATTAGTAGGTATTGATTTATAAATTGTTTTACTTTATTTGGATTTCATTTTTCGTTAAGTATTTTTAATGGAAGACATTTTTTATACAAGTTTAAGACACAGAAAATATTCTTTCTTTATATTTTGTATATGTTTGTTAGTGTTCTTTTGTGTTTAGATTGAGTGAGAGTGTGTGTAGATGTGTATATGTGTGTTCGAGTAATTTGTTTTTTAAATAGTTTTTTATTAGTTTAGAAAAGAAATAAATATTTTTTATTTCAGAACTCCGATAGATATGTAAATTTCTATGTAGGCCTATAAAATTAAGGAAAACACAAAGAACATACGGTATAGTCTAAAAAATCAACGAAACGATTACTCTAGTCGATCGTTTTGGTTTATGCCTTCTGCTTCTTTTTATATGAATGAGGTTTGTATAAAAATGTATATAAAATAAATTATTATTCCACTTTGTTTTGTTATTTTTTGTTTTCTGCAAAACTAATCAAATATTTATTTAATAATTAACTTGTTTTTCCTTTGTATTCGATTTGCTTTCTTCTGGTTAATATTGGATGTCAACCATATACATACATACGTATCAGATATGAACTGCCTATATCATTGTTCTGGTTTTACTTTGGTTTTTTGTTGTGTTTTTGTTGTTTTTACATTGCTGTCGGGTATTTCAAGTCTTCCATTTGTTCAGTGAATTCGATTTCGTTTGGTTGTAAAATATATAATACTTGATATTTGTGCGTACGCAGTTGAGTGCAAAAGTAACTCCGTTTATTTAGTATTAAAGTTGTACGATAGAAAACAGGAAAAATAACGAATTATTTATCGGTAGGAATTTTGCTCATTTTTAATATTTTCTGATACTATTTACATAATCCGACTGATAACTGTTTTTCCTTCATTATTTCATTCAGTTAATCATTTTTGCACTGTTACTTTCTTTTGCGTCTCTTAAATTTTCTTAAGGAGGAAATCAATGGATTAATGGCAAACAAAGCTCGCTCTAGAAAGTATTTATATTCGACTAAACAGTTTATTTTTAAATGCTATTCGTATTGCACAGACATACATACAGAATTTGTGTTTAGCTATCGTTTTGCCTAATTGTCAATGAAAATCGTTTCCTGCAAATTATTGTCTACAAACATAATGATATAAACTTGTTAGTATTATCTGTGTAACGTTTCTCGTTTTGCGAATCATCTAATAAATACATATTTGATTTTCCCTTTACCCTCATTTAGTGGTAAGAGGTTTACTAACAACTTCCACTTGGATCTCAAATCAACAAACTCAAACTGCGTATTTCTTTCGATCAAAAGAAATTATTTCTTCTCATCCGCTTATTGTTTTCGACACAAAACAAGTGCAAACCTAATTCTCAATACCCATTTAGTGCTCATATCACGCATTGGCCAACACAAAGGTCACGGTGACCATTAGGAGATGGGCCACAATCACCGAGCCGGACATGTGCAGCAGGGTGCTGCCACGCCCACATTGCTGAATCTCGATCTCCTCGGGATGATAATTGATGCACTTTTTGGGTCGGCGCCGCGACTCCTGCTCCTGACCCTGGCGTCTCGTACTGCAGGCTCCTGCAGGGATTACAAAAAGTAATATTTCGATATTAAGGAAGGCTTCTCCATTGGCTTTCAGCAATACCCACCGATTACGCCCGCCTCCTCCAAGGGCTCGATGTCCAATTGCTTGGAGCCGCACGGACACAGGGTGTCCACCACCAAGAGGATAAGATTGCTGTGCGGGATCTTCTGGACGCTGAAGGGACGCTCGCAACCAGACGCATGACAGTTGGTTAATTTGCCCTACAAAGAAGTAAGATGAAGATATCAGTTTTACCCAGTTATTGCGCACAAAAATATCGAAATCGATATTGTTCAAGCTCTAATCTGCACCCACCTTGAGTGGATTGTTCTGGCCACCCTGATTGAGTCGCTCCGGCTGAAGCATGTAGAGATCTGTGCGGAGATCGCACCTTCTGGCATTCTGCGGATCCGGTGAAAATCGTGGTCCCACATGGGGTTTATGCTGTCTCGGTGGTGGCGTTGTATATTCCTAGAAATAAAGATCCAATTGTATATCTTTCGTAAAATATAATTTATAAATCTTACCACATCGGCTGTGGTGAAGAACTCATCCATTTCCTGGTCCACCTGCATGTTGTATTCGTTTTCATTCCCGAACTCGTACTCGTCAGAGTAATTGTTATCCACAAATACAACATCCTCGTTGTCATAGGTGTACTCCTCCTGCGGCCAGGCTCTCAGCGATGCGGGCATAAAGGACAGCCAAGTGGCACTTAAAGCCAAAAGGTGATTAAAGAACCAGGAGCCCAGACGATTTGGTTGCAAGATGCCTCCTGCAGCCGTATACGGGTTGTCCGCATCCGAGCAGACTCCCTGGTAGTCGTTGACCGTTACCCTTTTGTAGATGCGATCCTGGACCAAGGAGTCCATGATGGTCCCATCAATCTGGCCGAAGAACTTGCCCGTGTGCTCCATCTCTTCGGAAATGATCACAAATCCGCTGTTGTCCAAGACATAGCAGTCAAGATTGTCCGAAGCACAGGTTCTCTTGCAGCCCGTCATTCCCGTGCACTAAAAGGATAAAGGATTTAGTATGGGTATTACCATCAATTAGGCTGTCATAAAAAATTATATCAAAATGTGTTATTACAATATAATCAAGCCATTTTCTTTTATAAATATTTATAACTCAAAATATTTTATTATTTAAACAAAATCCTTATATTTTCGATTTTTTCTTATTTTTAAGGATACTCACAGCTGAGGTGATATTTATGAAATGCTTCGCTAGGGAATCGTGCTGGAACTGAAGACCCACAACCCCCGCAGGAGCTTTGTGACCTCGGTGCTCGACAAATATGGCATGGGAGGCGGTCACCAGGGTTGCATTCGACTTGATGGCATAGCCCGAACCGAAGGGTACACTGTACACAAAACTGTCCGGTTCAACGGAGTGCTGATCTATGGCTCGCTTATACCACGAACTGTCCATGGCTCTTACATTATCCTCGCTAAAGTGTCTAGAAAATTTAAAAAAGAAGGTTTTACATTTATCCAATACTCATCAGTTTTCAACTTACGGTTCGGGAGTGTCCTCGGGTCGCTTGACATGATCAATCCACCGGAGAAGACCCGATCTCGTAGCCACAAACGAAGTAGCAACCACAAACTTCTGATAGCCTTGCCTAAGAATGAAAAATAAAATGTTTATCAGGCCTCTGGAACTTTCAAGTTTTTAATCATTTGGGGCCAGCATTAGATCTTTCTAAGGGATATTCGTTCAAGCCTTCTCCTTGTGGCTGGTCCTCTAAAGCGATTGCATTGTTCAATTCTACTCCAAATTCAATCAAATTACTCTTCGATTTACCTCTTGAGGATTGCCATCAATGTGGCGATTGGACTAAAGAAATCATTTATACAAAATTGGTGCATATCAGTTCAAAATTGCATTTGTTTAAATAAATATTTTGAAATTAGTTGCGGTGGGGAAGAATATTTTTGCATTATGGTTATTCAGGTGAAAAAGTGCAGAGTTATAGCAAAAAGGAAAATTGTTTGCCATTAAAGAAATAGAGTGAGGAAAATATATGCGGAGAGAAAATGGTTTTTTATGCTTTAGTAAAAATTATTTGTAAATAAAAAGTTAATACTATTTTCTTAAAAGCTTAAATGAAATTTAAAATAATAGTTTAAAAACTGTGTTTACACTAATATTTTAAATTACATAATATACATTTTTGAAAATATAAATTATATTAATCAAACTAAAGTAATTTATTTAGAAACCAAAAAAATGAAGACTATGTTGATATATCCAACATTGGTCATTCAAACTTACTGCTTGTCCTCCTTGCCGCTGGAGGATCCCGTGGTGTTCCTGTCGAGTCCATCGGTGACCATGGCATCGCGCACCAAGCTCTGGATGAGGGTTCGATCGCAGAAGTAGGGCTCTGCCTTGCGAGATCCCTGAGAGTTTGAGTGCTGCGATCCAAAGTGGCTCGATCCGGGCGCATTGCCGTTGGAGCCACTGTGCATGTTGTGATGTGGCTGCGGCGACTTGGGTCGAACCTGGTTTGGTGGAGAGATTTTGGGTATCAGTATGGGGTCTAGAGAAAAAACAATTTTCTTGTTGAAGACCCATTGCCCAAGTCAGATTGCTTACCGACATCCACTTCCAACCGGGGCGTCCAGCGCGAGACAGAAAGTGCAATACCTGCTCCTCAGGCGATCCGAAGCTCGGCTCCTGATCCCGTGAGGAATACTCGCCGGAACTCTCCCGCTCCTTTTCCAAATCACTGACGCTATTGTACTCGCAGTACACCCAGTCAGGATGTACGCGCCAGTTGTCCCCCTTGAAGTATTCGGTAACTGAAAGAAAAATTAATTAGATGGGATTTCACAAAGATTTATTTGATTTTCTGCTCACCATTGTTACGCGAATGCCGAATCTCCTGCTGGGAGACAAACTCATGGCTACCGTACTTCTCCGGGAGCACAATAGCCAACGTGAATGGTGTGTCCTCGATGGGGCCATAGAAATACCGATGCGTCCTGGTCGAAACCCTTTTCGAGTCATCGTAGTGGTTCATCACGGTAAATTCCGTTTCCCCTTCTTTGGGTTTTATCATATCGCCGCGCATCTTAAAGTGAAAAAAAATGTATAAATATCTAAGTAAAATATCAAAGCACAATATTTGACAAATTAATAAGCTAAGAAATATCAAGAAATTACTTCATCTTTTTTGTGATTATTTGAAATGATTTTAAGAAATAAGTAAATAAATATTTTTCTTATTTTATACATTTATAAATATTAAAATGCTATATTTTGTATACCTATTCATTTTTAAATATTACTTTTAAAATATATTAAAATATTATTTATATTTTATTTTTATATTTAAAATATTATGAATGACCCACCTCGTTCAGAAGATTCTTGTTTATTTCTAGAGGTTCGTTATTATTGCCGAACTCTGTTTCCGGCAGTTCCAACTCCGTGATGTCGACCGAGGCGTACTTCGGTTTCAGCTGGTCGATATACTGGTTGGCATCGCCCAGGGGCCGCAGATCGGGGTGGTAGAGCACCCGCCCGTTGTTATCCACGATAAACGAATAGCCATTCGGGCCCAGCTTGTAGTGGGGGATCACCTTGCGGATCTCCTCGATGGGCACATCGGTGCCCACCACGCCCAGCAGATTGGCAACGCGCACCGAATGGTTTCGTCTATCGAAGACCGGAGTTGAAACTGTCGTCACCAGGCGTCGCTGGTACTCCGAATCGCGTCCAAGTCCTCCCGACTTTCCGGCCACAAACACGGGACTCCAGTGGACCGGATGATCGGCCTGGTACATGATCATCGGACGGGCCATCACCAGGGCATAGTCGATGACCTTGCGACGAGCCTCGTCGTAGTCGTTGATCTGGACAAAGAATCCCTTGTTCGAGCAGGCCATGTCGTGCAGATTGCTCCGGCTGCCGGAATCACTGCCAATCAGATAGGTGAAGATCCGGACGGGCATGTGCGGCCAGTTGTACTGCTTGATCACGTCCTTGTGCGACTCCGAGGTGCTCTCAGTGATCAGCATGATGGCCTGATTGCACTGGCTTCCGGCCCCCGATTGGTTGTACTTGAAAATGGATTTTATTAATGTTTATTTATCTATTATTTATAATCTCTGCTTACCTTGTGCAGCAAACTGAAGGCGTACTCCAAGCCCGCCGTAAAGTTGGCCGTATCCTGCAGCTTGATGGCCTTGACCGCCGACTTAATCTCCTGGATATTGTCGGGCGTGGCTCGAACCATGCGGTCCTTGAAGCACGGCACCGGTGTCTTAACCACCTCCGAGAAGGTGATCAGGTTCACGAAGTCGTCTTCGCCCAGGGTGTCCAGGATGTTGAAGGCGGTGGCCATGCCCAGGTCAAAGGACTTCTCTGTCATGGCCGACGAGGCATCCAGGAGAATCATCTAATGGGAAAAGGACAATTAGTTTTGGGTAAAGAAAACTTATAGCTTTTATTTATTAAAAGTGTAAAATACGGGCACTACTAACTAAGAAAGCTTTAGCAGTTTAAATTAAAGAACAAAAAATAAATGTATAACAAAATAGAAAACATTTTAAAATGGTTTTTAAAAAATAAGGAATCACTTCTAATAATTCTAATAGCGAAATTTAACTGGTTTTCGTTTCAATTTTTTTAAAAAAGTCATCGGTCCATAAGGCACTTGATTTGACTTTACATGCAAAATAAAAATATATTATTTTATAAGCATTTAAAACTAAAAAGCGTATGAAAATGTAGAGTTTAGATCCCACTTTTACATTAACATGCGGATGAGAAAACGGTCCTAAGAGTGAGATATATGCAGTGATATACACACATGCCGCCCTTAACCGGATTTTCAATAGATACTCACAATGTCCTTGGGCGACGAGGCGGCCTGGACGAACCAATTGTGGGTGCGAAAGTCGTGGATGAGCTTGCTGCCCTTGGAGCCCTCCGGGGGCCAGGCGGTGCCCGGGAAGCGGCGCAGGAAGCCCGTGGAGGAGCCAAAGTACTGCCACGACAATGCCGGATCTTGCTCTAAGTTGTTCTGGAACAGCGGGTCCAAGTGGCCGCTCCACTGCAGCGCCGACTTAACGTCCGCCTCCTCCAAGTCGACGCCGTGCGGGACCAGAATCGAGCTTAGACTGAGATTGACCGGCAGCCGCTCGAAGCGCCGCATGAACCGGATGTCCATGTGGCGGGCTCCGTCCGCCAGCTTGCCATCGGCATTATATTCGTTGATCCGCCGGGCGTCGTAGTGCTGCTGTCCGCCCATCGGTGACTCCGCCTGCCCTCCTCCCTGGCCCTCCAGCTCGGAAAGGGCCGCCTGCTCAGCGGAGTCCATCAGGCGCTGAAAGAGAGAAGAGTCGGGTTTCAGTCACTGCCATCAATCTGCTTAAATATTTCTCTAGGGGATTGGGATAGTGGGTTCGAGGGAAAGTTGCCGGGAAAACTTTCCGCGCTTTATGCAATTTATTCTCTTCGCTGCGACTTAAATTGCACAAAGCACTGGAGTTTGCTTTGCCTCATTTTGCCCTCTTTTTTGTAAACTTTCAGTTCGACTTGGGTGTGTATGTTGAGAATAATTCAAAGCCCAGAGTTATCTGCACAGTGCTCAATATGCAGCTGAAAAATATGCTTCAGTATTTAATAAGAAACATTAAGAAAATAAAATTAATTTATAATTTACTTTAGAAATATTTGTTATATTTATTTTTATAAGAAAATAAAATGAATTTAAAATTTACTTGGAAAATATTTTATCTGGATTTTAAATCCAATAAAAAATAATAATATTCACATATATATTATTGTTAATTTAAAAAAAAAAACTAAATGTTAAAGACATTCTAAAGCATTAAACTTTTTACAATCCAGTTTTGTAATACACAGTTCTTAACTCCAAATTAATCTTCATTTTAAGGCGATCAACCAGGCTGTCTTAATGGGTGGGGTCTAAACAGCTCCCATATTCAATCGCATTCCAATTTACGACCCAGACGGAATTCAACAAATCACTGGGTTGGGATGCTGCTGAGGATTTTCCAAAGTTCGGGGGCACAAATTATCTTTACAAATTTAGCTCGGTGCCCACAGTATGCATTTTCATAAGACGCAAACAAGAACTTTAGCTGCAGCGAAATTAGACCCAGAGGGGGCTGGTCTCCCCCTCCTTCTTGTTCCGAAGAAGGAGGACAAACACCTGCAGTTATAGACACTGGGGATGGGCCACGCCCACAGCCACACGCCTCCCAAGGGGATGATGGGATTGGTGCACCTGAAGATGCTGCAGTGGCTGGCGAGGAGCTAAGCTGCATGTGGGTGCATTGAAATAGTTCAACTACTTTTGCACAATGGGAACGTAGAGCTGGAAAATAGAATGAAAATGCTTGAACTCGGCGGTTCTCGGTTCTTGGTTCTCAGTTCTCTGGGGCATACAGAAGCATAGTCACCAGTCCGAGAGTCTGAAGAAGATTTCAATGTAAATTGGCTGCCGTTGGGAAAACGCTGGTGCCACGGGAATGTGTCAGCGGCTTAGACAAATGTGCAGCTGGCGGGGGGAAAAGGGGGAAAAGAATGCCAGATAGAGGGTGGGATGGAAAGAAAGTTGTTGCACCGAAAACTTCTTTCCAGGTGTCCACCTCCCATCCCCGTCTTTTCTACCAAGCCAACTCTCAAAGTTATTTGCACATTTTCTCAAGCTCGAATTAGTTAAGGAGTCTTAAAGTTTGCCCAAAAAGGTGTTGAGTAGCGAGCTAGTTAAGGCATTAAATAATAAACACTGCCGAAAGTGAGTCAATAGAAAGGAGCACACTGGGTGTAAGCAAAGAGAATATAAACACTAAGAGGTGTAACGCCCATACAACTGAATGTACGGCAAAATTTTTGGTGTGGATTCAGAAAGTGGATTTATAATTTTCCTAGTGTGCGTTGTCCGTGTTAGATTCTTTGCTTGTGTTAGTGTGCAATTTCGTTTGCTCTGCTGCGAAATAGGCTCAATCTCGCATCTGACTGGCGCATCGTAATAAGGATCTGTGGGCTAGGGGTGTAGTCGCTCGACTGCGGATCGTGTCGGACCGAGTTCAACTCCGACTGAACGCAACCTTTTTTTTAAGTATTTTTTTTTTAAACATTGTTTATTTAATATAAATTTTTAAAATTGAAAGAAAGGTAAAGACCATTAATGGATTGAATGATTTCGGTGTAAATCATTTCTTTCTAGGGATTGTGTGCTTGCTTTTTTGTTTAAAAAATAAAATTATTGTTATTTTTAGTCCCTGAATTGCATTTAACATTGCATTTAACTTAAAAACAAACAAAAAAACTACAAAAAAAATTAAAAACAAACAAAAAACTAAAAAAAAAACTTAAAAACAAACAAAAAACTACAAAAAAAATTAAAAACAAACAAAAAACCACAAAAAAACTTAAAAACAAACAAAAAACTAAAAAAAAACTTAAAAACAAACAAAAAACTACAACAAAAAATTAAAAAACAAACCAAAAAATTAAAAAAACAAAGTAAAATAAATAAAAAAAAAAATGAAGATAAAAATAAAACCACTTCGCCTCAGAGTGGACTCGAACCTCAAGCGCATTATTTGCGGGCCACAAACTAACGCAATGCGCCACAGCCCTTTTTGAAATGTTGCGCGCAATGTGCCTTTTAGGACGATTCCTTTTCGGCAACATAATTCAAGAATCAACAAATGAGACAAAAATTGAATTTTGACTTTTCTGCAGCGCGGAGTTTTGAGAGCGAGAGAGCAAGTGAGCGAGAGAGAGAGAAGTCAAGAAACGGCATTCTAAAAATAGACTGAATGCGTGTGAGTCGCATTTGACAAAAATGACGCTGCCTCCGTACATTTTCTTGCTCCTCGTTACACATCTTAGTGTTTATAATATCTTTGGTGTAAGCGACTGGTAACCAAGGGGAAGCAACCGGGAAGTTTCTATCGGATTTCGAGTTGGCAGCAGCCAGACGAAGAAGAAACTTGGTTGCCATAGTTGCCCCCGAGCCAGGTAAAAAGGAGCTAAACTTGCTCCGAAGTAGTTATTCAATTTGAAGTCTGAAACTGCAAGGAATAAAGGGTTGAGAGGAGTGACATAACCACTTTTCTTACTTTTTAATTGATTTTTAGATTTAATGGGATTTTATTCTATTTTCATATTGAATTGTTTTCATTTAAAAACAAGAGAGAACGCTATATACTTCCACTATCAGATACATGTTACTCAGGTAAGGGGAGTGCGAGGTCGATGGAGATATGCAGTTGTCAAAGCTACTGGCTCCATCTAGCGGCCATTTCATTTTTTGTTCATATCTTTTTAATGGATTTTCCGATTTTAAAATTTTTGTTCTACATTTTGATAGGTATTAATAAACACATTTATAAGCTCTTTTTAAGACTATTTATAACTAGAATTTATAACTATATGATAAATATTATTTTCTTTATCTTACAGTAAATATCTTGTATTAGTTAACATTTTCTATTTTTTTCTAAATTGTATAAAATAACTTAAACTGCTTGGCAGTCATAAAGAAGTTCTTTTATTACGATTAACACCCCATAAGATGTATTTCGTCTGAACCCCTAGTTATTTGCAAGGGCCAACGATGTCATATCCATGTAAATAATTGCCAACATGCGTAGTCGCTTTGTCTAACACAACTCGGGACGGAACATGATGGAAAAGGGCGGCAGACAAAACATGGCCGTGTATTATGAAATATTTGTTGTACATTTTTTTGCAACAATATTATGCACTTATGGAAAGGTCGAGGCAGTGCGAGAAGAAAAGAAATGCACAGGAAGGGGCGGAAAAAAATATAGGAAGGTGTCTGCGAAAAGGCGAAAAAGGGTTGCATGGATGGATAGATGGGTGGGTGGGACTTTTTCTTTGGCTCGGAGACCAACCGACCCTGAGCAATGCCCTCTCGCACACAATTCTCAGTTGACACCAGCTGGCTTCCCTGTCGCTCGTCTGTGCAGCTGTCGACATCTTAACATTCAAAAGCCAACAATGACAACGCCAACGATGGCTGCGAATGGGAATGGAAGTGGGACTGGTACTGAGTCTGGGAGTCTAGAAGACCGAGACCTGCTCAAATGTCAGCGGTGCAGTGTCTGGGCTCTGCCGGAATTAGCAAAATGCAGCTACTTGCACGCAATTTGTTCGCCAGAAGGATAAGGATAAGGACTCAAGGACTCTGGGCGTTGGCTGGAGGAGCAACAGCCTGAAAGTGTGCTGGGCGCCAGGAACGAAAAAACGAATACGCGCTGACCATTTGCCAAGTGAAAAGCCAGATCCAGCCGAGTGATTTTCCACCCTCTCTCTTCTCTTTTCTCTGGATAATGCAAGATGTGTGTTTAAGCTACGATTTCTGTCCGACCTCAGACTTTTCGTTTCGTTTCTTTGCGTTTCTTTTACCCATCCAGCTTTCCCAGCTTTTTTAGCGATTTTTTCCTCCCCGGTCGCCCCAATATATTTGCCATCTGAATGGACGTGCCAAATGTTGGAGCAATAAGTTGTGCAGCCGAAAAAGAAATTTATATTACGTTTTAATATGAGTTCAGCTAAATATTTGACGACGTTCGGGTTCGTATTCCTTGGTATGTAAACCTCTGATTAGTATGAGTGGGCGACCGACTGACATCAAGTGGCTGCCACCTGTTCTGGTACCTGTCCTCTTCAAGTCTGTCCTGGCCAAATCTGTTGGGTATTTTTAGCCGCAAGTGTGACTGGCTGACTGGGCTGCGTCGACACATTCACACTCGCACTTAATACGGTCCTCTTTGGGGATTAGAAACGCTGCAACTTTGCATTGTGGTTTACCCTTTTCTTCTCGACTGGAACCCATAAGATTGTTGGTAAGCTCAGCTGTGGAGTTTTTACAATGCCATTCCGAACAAAATTCAGAGATAAAATATCTTATGATATTATCCAGGATGTAACATAAACCAAGAACTACAAGAAAATTCGGTGTTTAGTTAAAACAACTTTTATTAAATTCCTAAGCATGTTATAGAGATTTTATTTAGCTGAAATTTTCAGTTTTGTTCGCTTTTATTTAATGTCAAGATCAGTAAATCTGTCCCAAGTGCAATTACAACATTGAGTAAGTGTCAACAAATTTTTGTGCTGTCATTCTGGAGATTCTTTTCTCTCTCGTCTTTTTTAGTGGAAGGCAAATGCTTTTAGTGTGAAGACATTTTTTGCCGCGTTGCTGCATGTTTCTATTTAAAACACCCGAACAGCTTTCCAATATACTCAATACACATACACATACACACACACACACTCACATCTAGCCATCCATCTCTTTCGCTCTGGCTGCGTCTGCCCTCTCGCTTGCACAATGTCAACGTCAAAGTGCAAGTGGCATTATGGCAAAGAAGTCAACAGCGCACAGGATGTGGGAGTGGGTGGGTGGCCGTAGGGGGGTGGTGGTGGCCAAAAGGAAATCGAGCCAAAGAGAGACATTGTGCAAAACAGTGATGCCAACTAAGTAATCAAAAAATAAGTCAAATGGGATTAATTAAAATTATTATTCTGGAAAATTTCTTTAATGCAATACTGATAGATATTGACTAAATTAAAATTAAACAAGAGAGAACGCTGTACTCGGGTTGGTGTCCCGACTATCTATTGGGGCTAAAGGGAGTGCGAGGGAGATAGATATATAAACAATTTTGATTGCGTATAACTTTTTAATGAATGGTCCGATTTGAAAAATGTCTTCTACATTTCGATAGGTATTAATAAACACTATATTTTTAATATATAATATATTTTTAAAATCTTAAAAGATGTGGCCTCCAGACACATTTGAAAATCGTTTATGGCGATTGTGGGCGTTAGGGGGGGCGTGGCACCTCGATGAAACAAACTTGCGCTGCGTAGGAAGCCCAAGAATATGTGTGTGAAATCTCAACCTTCTAGCTTTTATAGTTTCCGAAATCTCAGCGTTCATACAGACAGACGGACGGACGGACAGACGGACAGACGGACAGACGGACAGACGGACATGGCTAGATCGACTCGGCTAGTGATCCTGATCAAGAATATATATACTTTATGGGGTCGGAAACGCTTCCTTCTCCCTGTTACATACTTTTGCACGAATACAATATACCCTTTTACTCTACGAGTAACGGGTATAAAAAGGCCAGATCTAACCGGCAAAATGACAAATTGCCAGCACTATTTGAAAATGAATGGCAGCGAGTGCTGGGGGCGTGGCTCTACCCTTTTTCCGCCATTAAATGCAATTTTAAAGTCAATTTTAGCTTGCAAACGAATGCAAATAAATGCTGTCAGCAACAGGACACGATTAGTGGGAGTAAGGGGGCGGGCGCGGGCAAAAGGGGTAGGCGGAGGTCCTTAAAGGTTTCACGTTGCAGTCGCAACAGCTCTGTTAAAACGGCATTGACAGGCGTTGATAGAAATCGAATTAGCAACGGCGATTGCCACACGTTTTTACGCTGTATACAAATTATTACGCATACGCCTCCGAACAAAGTGGAAAATGAGATGCGTGCATGTGTGTGTGGGTGTGTGCTGTGGCGTGGTGTGATGTGTGCGTACTCGTATGTATTTGCGGCATCTGCAGTTGCCTTTATGTTTACAGGCAATTAGCATTTTAATGCCGCACCAAACAAAGGGCAACTGCAACTGCAGGTGCCCAACCGAGTGATGCAGACAGGGAAAGAAAGAAGAGAGTGCACATATAGAGCTCTGGGTATGACGCTGATGGAGGTCGATGTTGGGGTGAAAGGGCGGGCCAGGAGCGGGCCAAAGGGGACCGGCACCTGCTCGTCTGGTCGCGCTCGAGTTGCTTTTCATTATTTTTCATGTTCGACATGAGCGAAAATTGTCGAAGGTTGGCAAAGGGACAGGCGGGGAGGTACTATATACTATAGCACTTAGTTCACTGTACCCGACCACAGTCAGCTGTATAAACTCCATAGGTTGGGGTCTATGAAAGTCAACTAATTCCAACTGATTTTTACCAGAATTGTTTAGACTCTAAAGTCACGTGTAAGCAATTTAATTTAATATCGATCACTCGCAGAACCGAGGCATTGAACTAAACAGAAAACATTTTTTAATGTATTATAAACAAAAGAAACCAGTTCTAAGATGTTTGTGTTTTTTTTTAAATTTGTATTTTCTACCCTAACATGTGCGGGCTATTAAAATCACGTATACGCAATGTTGTTTATTCAATGCCCGCGTGCGTTGAACACTCAACCTGCATTAGCAGTTATTTATTCACAAATAGTCGTACAGATTCAAATTAGTAGCAATTGTGGTCAGTTTAATAGATTTTATTGAGCATTTTTTGGGGTTTTTTCATTGAACTTTGTGTGTTTATATAATTATTTTTAGATAATTATGCAGAAGATGACAGTGCTATCCACGCTGCCGGTTAACGCAGTTGAGGTGGTCCTGAATTCTGTTCACGTCGATCACCAGGTTACCGTTGCTGGTATAAAAGCCGCCATTACAGGCAGGTGCAGCCATACAGCATCCAACAATCAGGCAGCCAATTAGCAGCAGTAAGACAAAGGTGTGCGAATCCATTTTCAAGCGAACTGTTCGTTGCAATCAGCGATGAGACACTGCCGACCCAGGTCATCTCTGAACCCAGATTATATGCGAGAATAATCAAATCGGGAGATTCCCAGAATCAAATGCAACGTACTACGCAGATATCAATTATCGCAGTGCTCTCGCAGCTCAAAACTCGTTATTTACTCGAGAAATTTCCAACGAGAATTGCTCATCGCATTATCAAGTGTCAAGTGTATTCACATGTCTACAATAATCTTTTCTTTTATGCCAATAAGCTTCAAAAGCTTTACAGTTGCCCCCTCCCAGCGACGCCTCTGCCCAATAGAACTTGTCGGTCAGCTTTAAGTCGAGAGTGCCATGAAACCAGTAATATTTACATAGCGGTTATAAAGTGGGCATCGCCCCATTAATAATTATCGAAATTCCATCCCCACATCTTAGGTGAAGCATAGCTTAGCCGCATGGGAAAATTATTAGATGCTTAATTAGAAATTACATAAAAACTCGGATTATTTACACAGGAAAGGGTTTTTCCATATTTATACCCGTTACTCGTAGAGTAAAAGGGTATATTGTATTCGTGCAAAAGTATGTAACAGCTAGAAGGAAACGTTTCCGACCCTATAAAGTATATATATTCTTGATCAGGATCACTAGCCGAGTCGATCTAGCCATGTCCGTCTGTCCGTCTGTCTGTCCGTCTGTCTGTCTGTCCGTCTGTCCGTCTGTCCGTCTGTCCGTCTGTCTGTCTGTATGAACGCTGAGATCTCGGAAACTATAAAAGCTAGAAGATTGGCGTTTTGTATGCAGATTCTAGGAGTTCCTACGCAGCGCAAGTTTGTTTCAAAAGGGTGCCACGCCCCCTCTAACGCCCACAATCGCTTATATACGATTTTAAAAATTTCAATATTTCGGAAAAGTAAAAATGCAGTTTTATTGTGTTTATCAATACCTATCGAAATGTAGAAGACATTTTTCAAATCGGACCATTCATTAAAAAGTTATACGCAATCAAAATTGTTCATATATCTATCTCCCTCGCACTCCCTTTAGCCCCAATAGATAGTCGGGACACCAACCCGAGTACAGCGTTCGCACTCCCTTTAGCTGAGTGACGGGTATTAGATAGTCGGGACACCAACCCGACTATAGCGTTCTCTCTTGTTTTATGTTACTTTTAATTAAAAGTTATTTATTACAATTACATTTTAAAGTGATGTGATTACAATGCGATTATTATCATTAAAATAAGCTATTTCCTCCCACCAGTAGGGTATCGAGATCTTTAAGTTTTCCTGATTTTTTTGCTGGCTGTTTTTGAAGTTCCCACGTCTGTCGTTGCTGCCCACGTAGGTTGATTTTTAATTAATGGTGCTTCGTATGCGTTTTCGGTCAGGACCAAGGTCTTTTGCCTAATCTCTCCACAAGCAAACGAGTGCAAGTCCAAACAAACCAAAAAAAAAAAAAAATACGCACACAAAACAAATTTAATCGATATTCTGCGGGAATCGTAAAAGATTATTTATGTATACCCACGCACTGAGTCGATGCGCCAGGGGTGTCGTAAGGCCATGCGTTGATTATAACATTTAATTAATAAGCTCTGCCTTGTTGGCTACCAAGTGTTTGTACTTTTCCCAGCACTCTCGTGAAGTTGTAAATAATTTCATAATTAAATTAAATGTATGCGAAAAGTTGATGCAATGGAATATATAAAACAATTTGCCATAGAAAGCGGCTGAGGGGAAAACTTTCCACTAGATGAATGGCCTGACATCGAAGACGAATGACAAAAGGCAGAGGGAATGGGGGAATGGCAGGGCTGAGTCTTAATAGGGGGAGGGGATTAGGAAGACTGGCCAAGGAGACACTTTTCCGAAACAATCAATCAAAACGTTTCGATTAAAATACAGTAAACTGTTTCATTTTTTTAAACAAGACAATGGCATTAAAAGAAAAGAACATTGGTATTCTAGAAGCACAGAGCAGCTCGTAAAAGAATATTTTTACCGTTATTTATGTTGTTTTATTTTTATAAAGTGTTAAATTCTTGTTGATCATGAACAAATAATTTAAGACAGTAATCAAACTGTAATTTCTTAATGAGCATTAGCAGTCGAGACAGTAAAAACCTTGATCTCGAAAACAAAAAAATCTAAAACATAATCATGCAAAAAATATTTGAATGAGTATGTAGGCAAGTCTCTTGTATATAAGCCCTGGGAGACACTTTCTTTATTTACACGTCACCCAAGATTGGCTCTTGCTGTCATGCATGTATAAATCCCGAGCATCTTGAAAACAATGTATATTATAGGTATGTATGTATGTCTTATCCGAGTTCAATCTCTCTCACTCAATCTCTAGCCTTATCATTAAGGCTCTCTGGTTATACCTTCTTGTAGCTTTATATTAAGATTACACTCGGGCTGCAGCTCTGAGTCTGCGGAACATATTCTAGAATTTAGTTTGTTCACTATCTTCGCCTAGAATGGCTCGACTGACCGGAATCGGAATAATTTTAATCGTGTGCCTGTTCCTGGGATCTTGGCAAGTCCAAGTCCAGGGCCAGTACCAGAACCAGAACCAAAGGCAGAACTGCGGTGATTCACCGATACACTTTTGTGTAGCTCGTGAAAGATGCTCGCTTAAACTGGGCTTTCGATCTTTAACGAACGGCAACCTAGGATGTACTTCCACGGCGATCTGCTGTCCCCAAGCCTTTATAGTAAGTTCCTTTACACGGTTCAGAAGTTTTTAAGTGCCAGTAGTTCAAAATAATATTTAAAAAGAGGCATATCCCAGAGTAGAAAAGAATACAATAAAAACCAACGAAGCAATAATTTATTTCCAAATATATTTCCATTAATTTTCCGATCGTTCCTATGGCAGCTATATGATATAGTCGTCCGATTTTGATAAAATTTAATTCGAAATTCAAATTTAAATAAACAAGAAAGGAAACTAGCTTCGGCAAGCCGAAGCTTATATACCCTTGCAGATCATTCTATTAATTTACAAATCGCAAAAATGTTAAATTTCCTATTATTTCTCTTATTTCCGATCGTTCCTATGGCAGCTATATGATATAGTAGTTCGATTTTGATAAAATTAAAATCGAAATTCGGAAATATTTAAAAAGAGTCATATCCCAGAGTAGAAGAGAATACAATAAAAACCAACGAAGCTATAATTTATTTCCTATTATATTCTCATTAATTTTCCGATCGTTCCTATGGCAGCTATATGATATAGTCGTCTGATTTTGATAACATTTTATTCGAAATTCAAAAGTAATTAAAAACTAATATTCCCAAGAATTTTTTTACCGTTTTTTTTCCGATCCTTCCTATGGGAGCTATAGGATATAGTTGTCCGATCCGGTCGGTTCCGACTTATATACTACCTGCAATAGTAAGAAGACTTCTGGGAAAGTTTCATCTGACTGAGAGACTAGTTTGCGTAGAAACAGACGGACGGACAGACGGACATGGCTAGATCGACTCGTCTAGTGATGCTGATCAAGAATATATATACTTTATGGGGTCGGAAACGTCTCCTTCACTGCGTTGCAAACTTCTGACTGAAATCATAATACCCTCTGCAAGGGTATAAAGATAGTTGTTTTTGCTTTAGGTGTGTGTCTTTGAGAGGTATTTATAAACACAACAAAATAGCATTTATAGTTTTCCGAAATCTTTAAAGATGTGGGCGCCTCACATAATACAAAGTCAATTAAGGCGATTAGAGGGCGTTAGAGTGGACGTCTCTCAGCTAGAGACTTCCGATTTTATTTGAATTATGAACTTTATGGACTATCTTCCTTCTTTTAAATTACCTTTTTGTAACATTTCAGCGTGAGCCAGAGGTCGGACATCTAGATGAGCCAGTGACTAACAACGGCTGTGGACGTATTAACCGGAAAGGATTGAGATTCGGAATAGGCGACTTAAAATACACCGCCCAGGAGAATGAAATTCCGTGGATGGTGGCTGTGCTCGATGTGTCAACTAAAGTCTACGTGGCCGGCGGTTCATTGATCGCTCCCCATGTGGTGATCACAGCCCGATTGAAAATCGATAACATGAACGCCAACCAGCTTCTTGTTCGGGCTGGTGAATGGGACTTTAAGACCGAGACCGAGAAGAATCGTCATGAGGACGTTGAGGTCCAGAAGGTCGTGCGCCATCCGGGTTTCCATGAGTCAACCGGAGGCTACAACGCGGCCCTTCTGTTCCTCAAACGATCGCTTCCAGAGACCCCCCACATTAATCCCATTTGCTTGCCGACTCAACAGAAGAATTTCGACTATAGCACCTGCATCTTCACGGGCTGGGGTAAGAAGTCCTTCGAAGACTATTCGTACATGAACATCATGAAGAAGATTGAGCTACCGGTGGTCCCGAGCAGATCGTGTGAGCAAGCTCTAAGCAGCGTTTTAAAAACACGATTCGATCTCGATAACAGTCTGATGTGCGCCGGCGGTAATCCCGGCGAGGATTCCTGCACCGGCGATGGGGGCTCTCCGCTAGCCTGTCCGAAGCCGGACGATCCTAGTCACTATGAACTGGCGGGCATTGTCAACTTCGGCGCAAATTGCGGAATGAAGGGCGTCCCGGGCGTTTATGTTAATGTGGCCAAAATTCGCGATTGGATTATTGAGGAGACCGATAAGGGACCCCTTCCTGACGATCGTCCTTTTACAACCCCACAAGCCGCAAGCGTTATAAACGTTAACCAGTATAACATAGATAACTATGAACAAATAAAACAGTACTATCCTTCAATCGCAACTCATGGGTACACCATTCAGGAGGCCAATCCAAATCTGGCTCCTGTCAATGATCAACGAATAGTTTATTATCCAGCCGAACATCAAACAATTGGATCTCAACAGCCCGATGGTAATAATTGGCAAAATGGCTTAGGAAACTCCAATCCAAACGATCAGCAGAGACTTGGATCTCAACAGCCCTTTGAAAATAATTTGCAAAATGGCTTTGGAAACTCCAATCCAAACCAACAGCAGGGAATTGGATCTCAACAGCCCTTTGAAAATAATTCGGAAAATAGCTTTGGAAACTCTTATCCAAACCAACAACATGGAATTGGGTCTCAACAGCAAAATGGCTTTGGAAACTCTTATCCAAACCAAATAACCGAACAAGGTTCCAACCAGGTCGAAGATAACTCTGAATTATTTTCTACTACAATGAGCTTCGATTACGTTTAAACTTATGAAAAAATGCAATAAAAACCGTTTAAGAGATATACTTTTCGTTTATTTTATTCTCATTATTCTCAAATAATTCAGAAAAATAATATAATCATAACTAAATAACTAATCTCACTGAACTTTGCAGCTTTCTCTATATTTTTTGGTAAACAAAAACTTTATTTTTCAGAAAAGGCATATATTATTTAATTTGATTAAAATTAGATTTTATTTTAGCTCGCTTTCAAAAGGGCCGGCAGAAGAATTTATATTTTTTTATTATAATTTTTAGCCGTTGGAATTTTATAGAAATATATTATTCATCTTTATCTACGTATCAGTGAAATATGTAATTTCTCGACTTAGACCTGCAGAAGAACAAGAGCCAGTTTAGGCAATCGCTTTAGGTACCAAGTGATTCCGTTTATCGATAATCCACTGCGCATCATTAACCCGTCGCGGCCCGTGGCAAATTACCCGGATAGCGGGAGGACTTCATTGATACCGAGGAGGACACAGTGGAGAGCCACAAAGAGGGACAGACCGCAGGGACCGCAGAAAGGGGCGGTTCCTACTCGGTGGCATTTACTTCGTCCTTTCGCCATGGGCGGAGCTCCGGTCCCGTGACATCGCTGGGCACGCACACGCAGCAGCTGCGGGCGCCATCAAAAACTTGTGATTGTGGCGGGGCGCACTTTAATTTCAATTTGGCGCCGACCTCGGCACCACCCAAAAGACACCCCAGACCCACCGAACACCGAGCACCACCGCAATCAGACTGGCCCCACGGCAATTTATTGTTTTCCACTTTACGCCAGTGTCCCACTGGAGACGGAGTCCCGTGTCCGCGTGTTATTGTTTTGTTGTGTTTTTTAGTGCCCTCCTCAAATTTGAGAGTTCGAGTTCGCCCGCCGCCGCTTTTCCCTTGAGCTTTGAGAGATTGAGCCACTTGTCAATTGTAGGCACATCCCAAGAACTGTGAGAACTGTGAGTTTGGGGATGGTATAGTCAGAAAAAAACAGCTGAACAAATATTCTTATTGACTGTATGGTAAATTTTTATGTTTTGAAACAATTCTGTTTTTTTGTATTAAAGTATATACCAACAATTATAGAAATATAAATAATTTTATTCAATTTATTTTATATGAATGTTTTGAACAAAAGACACTTTCAAGACAGGCGACATATTTTTCTTCATTATTACCTAAGTATGACAAAACACTTTAAATCCAAGATGAATAAAAAACTGTCCTGTTTAAGTTTATTTTTGTCAGTGCAAAAGAGTCAGGGATATTCACTTACCATGACAGCATTGCGCTTGAAATCCATAAAGTTCTTCACCTCGGCGGCCAATTCACGCAGCAGGATAATGCCATCCTTGCGCTTCACTTCGATGTCGTTGTCCTTGAAGCGCTGCAAATGAAAAACGAAAATCATCAGATACAGATACACAATTCTCAGTACATTCTACTGTCATAAACTATAAATGCTGATGGGCGCCGGTTCGAGAATACAACAAAAATAAAAACAAAAAATACGTAAAGGGTTAAAGGGCTGTAAAACTTTTGCGCTTTCTTATTGTCCAACATAAAACGGTGATGTACTTCTGAAATGGGTCTCGGCCTGGAAATTGCTTATGTAGGCGGAGTTTCTATGGCTCCGGGCGACTCTTAAATTGATATTAAATTGATTTTAATGTATCTTATTAATTCAATTAGGTTTTCATTAGCCAAAAGCGCGCTTTTGTTGCCATTTTCTTGAAAGCTTTCCATCTTAAGCGTGGCAAATGCCGCTGGCCATCAAAGTAAATCAAAGTTGGTTGAGTTAAGCAGTTCTCTTTCTGATAACCAGCGAAATTTCACTATATATTTTAAAATACCTACATTCTATAAGAGGATGTATATATTTTTATTATGCTCTTTTAATACTACAATACTAATATAATGACAAGATCTCTTAGGTTTTCGGATATTTATTATATAGAAAATAAATGTGCTAGTTAAAATAAAGCTAGGCTTAAGGAATAACACATATTGTATGTGTATTTTAGGATAGAGTCTAATTAAATTTCACATTTCATCGCACTTATCCCCCGGAGAAGCTTCTGCTAACTGAAGTGAGACACGCACACATTCTGGGTTTCAGATTGAATCAGAAATACGCATTTAGTGGCCATTTAATGGCCCCAGCGTTTTGCCCTGATTTTCCCCACCAGCTACTCGAGGAGCAACCCACACTCACGCAACCGAAGATGCCCTTCGCCATTATAATGATTTTTCTATTGAACGTGTTGTCATCTGTTTTAATGGAAAATTCTGATGAGCTTTCTTCTCAGCTTTTTCCCCCTGATGAATTCCCATAATCATTATCGAAAGAGTAGCAGGCGAACGAAGAAGAAATGGCTTTCGCACAAGCAAATGCATTTTATGAGTTCTTTTTCATGCATTTAAGTGCCACAAATTAGCAATTTAGAAATGGAGTTACATGTGGGTGGGGGTGGTTTTGGAGGAGGCGCAACCACGCCCCTTTCAAATTGTCACTTTTCAAACAAACTGTCAGTTAAATTATGTTTTCGCTGCATCGTGGAGAGAAAGAGAAGGAGAAGGAGAAGGAGAAGGAGAAAGGCCCTGTACATGTCTCCAGCGAATTAATTAGAAAACTTTTCTTAACTGATTCAGTGCCAGCAGCAGCAGTTGAGAAAATGCCTGGGCATAGAAGACTAAGCTCGGCTATGAATACGTAGACCAAAAGAAAAGCTATAGGTGCTCTTAAAATAAATATAAATGATAAAAACAGTAATGATAACCTGTATTTTTTATTATATAATTAAGTAATAGGCATAAGAATAATTTCCGAGTTGTATCTTATATTTTATTTAAAAGAAAACGGAAAAATAAGTCAGATATTTGTGCATTAAATAAATTATGATGACCAAAAACTAAAGCATCAAATTAATTAATAATATTACTGTATTTTTCTTGGAAATGTTTTAGTTAAATAATGTCCAAAGGAATAATTTTCGATTTATATATAATATTTTATGTAACAGAATAAGTTAAAATAAGTAAGATATTTGTGTAGTAATTATTGTAAAAAAAAGTTATTTAATAAATGTTATTCTTAATAAAGAAAATACCATTTTAAACTTAACTTTAAAAGGATTTATGTATAATTTTTTGTACATATTTGTTATTTTTAAAAATGTAGATAAATATACTTAGATCTAAGCCCATAATCATGGTAAAATCTTAATCAATTAGGTACTATAGTTTTTCTCTGTGTTTCCTTGTATATGTATGAGGAGACATACCCACACACACGCTTTGCAAATATTTGTGGCCTGGGCCAAAATCCAACCATGTACCATTTGTGTGCTTGTGTGTGACCACAAAACTAAAACTGCAAGGAGAAGCCTCTTTGAGGCATTCATTAGTTGGCCAAAAAGAAAATGTCACCCACACAAGTTTGGTGGGAAAAAGAAAGTATTACTAGCACAAGGAGTTTATCCCTTTCTTTGTCTTCCTTGTAATACCGCTAAGCATTATAAATGCTATAAGAAGATTTTAAGAGCCTAAAGTACGAGTTTACGTACCGCACTTGACTCACACATTTGGGGGTTAAGGTGGCGGCCTAAATGGGATCTAGAAAATGTATTTATTCTCTGGTTAAAAGTTAATATCTGGAAAATTTAACTCCTAAATCATTTTATTTTCTAAATTACGTTTGGTTTTTATATTTTGAATTTATATTTAATAGTTTAAAAAGCTAAAGAAATAAAGCATTTAATACTAAATGCAGGCAATTTCCAGCACTTTCTTTTCACACAAGTAATCGGTCCTCGAAAGTTTTCCCCGAAAAATGATTTATAGCAGTTGCAAAAACCATTAGCAAACTATGGCCAAATCAAAGGCAATGGTTAAAAAAGAAGCGGAAAAGTGAAAAGTAAAAATCGAGAAGGGAAAAATGCATTGGAAATTAAAAGAATGTCAAGCAAGCAGCCGCAGCGAACAAAAAGAATCAATGAAGAAAGCGCAACAAAAATTGGCTATATTCTATATGTATATCTGCGGGGGCTAGCAAGATATTAGCCACGGCTGCAGGGGCCACGCCCACAAGAACCTCACCCAACTTTCATGCGATGGCAACATTTTATAAAGCAATTTCCACGCGAGCAACATCGAAATGCAATGCACGCCTGAAGGACGCACGCGTGTATGTGTGAGTGTCCTGTCGCGGTGGGAAGTTAAGGGGGAGCCAAAAGGGGGTGGTGGTGCAAAAAACTATATACAATATGTATACAATATGGGTAGCTCTCGAAGAGCGAGAACAGCAGCAGCAGCCATAGAAAGTTTTTCATTTTGCGGTTGACTCTGGAATTTGAAAATGTTGCGCAAGGAGGAGCCCTCCAGCGGACCTCTACCGCCTGTTCCACCGCCAAACCATCCACCCAACCACCCACCGACGGGTGCGTATGCAGCTGGTGCTGCTCCAACTTTAACTGGAGCAAGGACATCCTTCTGGGGTAAAGGCGGAGCTGTGAGTAAGGAGCATTCCTGAGCTTTGGCTTCTGCTCCTGTTGAATTCCAGCTAAAGTTAAGCAGCTTACGCATGCAGCAGCAGAAGCAACAGCAGCATCCGCCACCTGAACTCCAGCACTTTAGCCGGCTCTAACACAAATGCAAATTTATAAATTCTTTGCGCACTGTAACAATTCACCAAGCTTTTTACCTATTTAATGCTAAATGCTTTCATTAAATTGTAGGTAGGTATTAAAAAGTGAAAGTATTGTTGAATACATAACATACTCGAATCATTTGAAAACCCAATTTTTTTCTGACTAAAATACGTTTTTTCCACCGGAAATATTCCTATTTGTGGCTCACTCTTAAGATTATTTGATGAATCATTTTTTTGATTAGCATTATCAATTCTGAGAACAATCATAAAAATGTTTATATATGTCAACCTAATTTTGATAGCATATAGCGGATTTAATTGTTTGAGGAACGTAAACTTGTGTGACTTTTATTGAGATTATATTACGGGAATTTCAATTTTTTCCCTAGTGTTCTGATAAGCGAAGAATATTACTGTCAAGGTTTTTTGTTAATTTATGGAAAGTATGAACCCAAAAAAATTTTAATGAAAATAAAAAGAATAAAAAGCCTGATTAGTAGTTAACGGTTGCAACGCAGTTTCTACTTTTAAGTTAGTTTTTTTCTCCAGTGCACTTTTAGTTTAAGGTACAATATTGACTTTCGTCCTGGCTTCATCCCGTCTGAGTTATTATGGCGTGGCGGTCTCAGAAACCGGAGTAACTCTTTGGTCTGGTTTGGCATTTTGTGGTGCCTGGTCTGGAAATGCGCTAATTAGATTTTAATGAAGATGTCGCTGTCACCATTCTACTCCAGTTCCCAGCCCCCGAAACGAATCCGTGGGCCGCCTTATTCCTTTCGGAGAAACGAGCAACATTGTCTCGCATCAACGCGCATGTTTCCCTGTTCACTGAAGCAGAGATTTCTTTTGCTAATTTCTTAGTACAGCACTATTTTTTTTTAATTCCCCCCTCCCATTTATTGCAATATTAAAGTTTTCAGCTTTTGCTTTCATAGTTTCTGTCATAGTTTTGTTGATTTTTTTCTCCTTATGGATAAGCTCAATTATTTTTTACGCGAAAGCTGCATTTAAGTTTTAATTAGCATGTTTTTCTGTTCTTTTTAATTGCGAGGTAAAAAGTTTGTTTGTTTCAGCAATTATAATTGCCTGGTGAAGGGCCTTTAACTGAACCTAGACCAAAAAATTAACACATTTAAATTACAAATTTTTGGTGAAAACAAAACTCTTGAAAAGTGACCATTCTTGAAGGGTGCCTGCATACCACCATTTAATTATTCCACACTTAATTAAGCAAATATCCTTCTGGGAGTTGAGTCATCCTACCTGGCACTTGCTACTGCGTCCATTTAATGGACAAACCCTCTCGAGGATTTGATGAAATTAAATATTTAATTTGCTTTATACTTTCATAAGGGACCAGAAGTCCCGAGAAGTCTCCGCCCCACTTAACATTTGTTTGCCGGCAGCTGTATGTCATGCTCGCATTTTCGCCACCAAACGACAACGACAGACTTAAATATTTGCATAGACAAGTCCTGGTTATATATACGGGTATATGCATACATACAAATGTATATGCTATATACATATTTATATGCATAGGGAGGATCAAGGACTGCGGCACGAATGCATTTCGGACCACACACAAAAGCCAGTGGAGAATAGCCCCATGAAGGAGTTGAGCTGGGGGAGTACCACATCCCATTCCCAATGCCCTGCCCCCTCAAGTCGTCGCCTTGATTTACGATTAGCCTCTTTGCAGTCCGCAACACTGTTCGCCACACACTTAGTTAGCCAAACACACAAAACCAACTCGATCTCCCTTGAAGACCCATCTCCGCCCCCTCCCCCTCCCCATTTTAGCCCGATTTTAGCCACAAGGCCCTTAACAAGGCCTTCTATTTGTCACCAAACCCGGGAAATGGAGCAGAATCGCCGCGTGGGAGTTGTAGTTGCATGGGGTGATGTGTAGTTGGTGTCGCCGTAGTGGGCAACCACTTGCCAGCAATCTGCATTTTGGGCGGCAACCCTGGACACGAAAAATTATAATTGCCTAGACGGCCAGCACAATGCAGATGCAAAAACCACAAATATGGCTAAGAAATTAAAGTTTAATTTTTATAAATTCCAAATTAAGTCCTTAAAATATATATATATATATTTAAATCTGTATTTATTTATTTATTATATTAATTAATTTATTATTTATTAATTTGGTCTTTGCTAGAAAATCTTTTATTATTTAAATACTAAGTCTTTTTTTCCAATGAGCATGAACTCGACCTGCAGATGGTTTACTTTTACCTTCAATAAGCAGCGAAGAGAATGCCAAGTAGAAGAACAGAAAACAATAATTTGCATGCCACTTACAGTGGGAGGCTAAGACTAGGAAAATGAAATAGAGGAGGAAAAATGGGAAATTGTGAGGGAAAGCGAAGGCTGGACGCTGAAGAAAAACGACAGCACGCGCCAGTTTTGTTTTCTTATATTTTGTTCGCCGTTAAAAAGTTTTGTATTACGTGCAAAATGAGAGCACGCTTAAATTTATTTGCCTGCAAAGCGAGAAGAGAGCGAGAAGGCAATTTTCACTTGAATTTGACCCATATTTTACTGCAAGTGAGAGCCCAGATGTTAGACAATGATCACCGGCAGCACCGTTAGCTGCACATCATCATTTGCCATTATGGCAGCACAAATACGCAGAGCGTACAAAACAGAACTCCTGTCATTTCCTCCATTTTCTGTTGCCATTTCGTCTATGTCACGTCTAACATAAATTTGACGCAATTTGTTTGTTTTTAAGTTCTATATTGTGTTTGCTTAACTTTCTTTTCGGTTAAGATTAAAATGAAAAAAATTTTAAAAACTTTAAAATATATTCATAATAATCATAATCTCAAAATAATTATTTCCAGAATAGACAATATTATTTATTTTTTTTATTCCTCTTAAGCTATAAAGATTATTTCTATTATAATTAAATCGACTGTCAGACATTACTCATAAATTACTAAAATTTCTCAGAAGCCGAATAAGACCTAGGAATTTCCAGTAATCGTTGAACCCCTATAAATCAAACGGACCATGACTTAGGCACTGCTGATAACAAATATATGTTTTGTTTATAGTATAATTCATGGAATGTCGTCTGGTTATCACAGGTCACTTGCAATTACTTGGAATATACTTAGCTTGCCGTGAACTCTATTTCTTGTATATCTCTACAGAATTTAAAATTAAACTTTCTTTTTCGGATACCTACAGTTATTATTTCTTAATATTTAGAAGAGGAGTTTATTAAATACTCAATCTATCATAGATTATTAAAATACATGTGCTCCTTATTATATAGTGATGTCTAACTTTTGATCGTCTGTTTTGTTCTGCTAAAATACGATATTTTTTGGAAGAGAGGGTATTCAGTTTCCGGCTGTAGGTTCTATCTGTCTAAAGAACATATTTCATGGCTTAGGTGGATACTTTTTTAGCTAGTCAGCGCTAAACGCTTTTGAGCCAGAAGCATAGGGAAAACAAAATAAATGAATATGCGCCACGCACAGGCATGCCTCACACATACAAACACACGCTCGCACCCGTTTTCTCTCTCTTCTCTCTTTTGCCTCCATCTCTCTCCCTCCCTGCTCCTCATTCGTGGCAGCCATTTTGTCTTCGGGTTGCTGTTGTCCTTGGTGTTCCTGTTGTCCTGCGACGCCTTTCGCATAACTGAACGTGTGCGCTGCATTTGTTTTACATTTTATTATGCTACTTTACCCAAAATAGCAAAAAAAAAAAAAAAAAAAAAAAAAAGGAAAAGAAAAAGAAAAAAAAGCAGCTACAGCAAAACAACAGGAAAAAGGCGAATAAATGAGAGGGAGAAGAGGCCAGGGGCGAGCCACACCCACAACATTTTCCGCTTTCCTTTTTAATTTTCTTTTTTTCCCCTTTTATTATATTGCAAAACATTTTTTAAAGGACGACTGGACCAAAAAAAATGTGTCAGCGAAATATCAAGAAGAAGATGACAATATCAGGGAATTTATGTTCTATATATTTTTGACAAAAAAAAACATTTTTTAAACATTAAACAAATGTTAACAAAAACAAAATTTTTATTAAAATAATCTTTAAGAAACAAAACATTTTTAAAAGCTTAGAATAGCACCTATATTTTTGAACATTTTTGTTTATGTTTGTTTTGCTCACTTTCGAAAAGAAACAAAAGCTTTACTTTGTTGATAACGTAAACGTTTAGAATGTGTAGAGAAATTTGTTCAATTTGAATTAAAACTCGAAGCGGAAACATGTTCCAAATTTGGACAGTCGGTGTTTTTGTATCCGTCCTTATTTTATTTGGGGCGGCTGACAATTTTGAAGACGATCTAAGTACTGACAATGTAAGTGTATAAATAAAATAACTTTATTATTGGTTAAGCAAAGACTCTTGTGAACCTTTAATCTTTTATTTACTCCCACACAATCTTAATTATTTCAGGAAATGGAATCGTCAGATGAACAGCCGCAATGCGGTCAAGGAAGTCCAGTACCTCCGGGATCGGTCTTAAATGTTACTGATGGCCACGCCAGGCCTGGGGAATTTCCGTGGACAGTTGTCGTGAGCCATCATAAGAAATTTCTCTGCGGTGGATCTCTTATTGCCCCCTATATTGTACTCACGTCAGCCTATTGTGTATATAATAAGATTGCAGAGCATCTGGCCGTCAGCGCAGGCGAATGGGAGTATGGAAATGCCTTGGAAAAATACCCATATGAAGAGCAAATTGTGAAGAAAGTCGTGTTTCATACGTCATTTAGCTTAAAAACGGGAGCTAATAACTTGGCGCTACTCTTTTTGGAGATGGGGTTCCCGATAACATACCGGATTAACACAATCTGTCTGCCCGAAGAGAAAAGAATCCTCCTCAACTCAACTCGCTGTATGGTGGCTGGCTGGGGTAAAAATGAATTCAAGGATAAACATAACGCCAGCATTCTGAAGAAAATCGATTTACCGATCATGCCCCGGGACCTCTGTCAGGATCAGTTGCGGCAAACCATGATGGACAAAACCTTTACCCTTGCCCCGGGGCTTATTTGTGCCGGCGGCGAGGAGGGCAAGGATGCCTGCACCGGCGATGGCGGAGGAGCACTTTTCTGCCCAAAGCCCGAGGATCCCGAACGATTCGAGCAAATTGGCATCGTCAACTGGCGCGTGGGGTGTAAAAAAAAAAATGTTCCCGGCACATACACCGACGTGTTTGAATATAAGTCATGGGTTGTCGAACAGATGGAAGGTCTTACCGTCGTTTCACCCAAATATAACTAGGTCTTTTTTAAATTTATGATTTCAAATATAAAATAAATAATTATTTGTTTATATTTAATATGTATTTCATAATACTATTCTGTAAAATATGAAAATAATTTGAATACTTCAAATTTGCATCAAAACTCAAATTCTTAATGTTTTTAAATCGAATATTGAACAACAACTTATACTAACCTAATTATAATTAAAATTTGATACCAATCAGGGATTTATAATTTCGTTTAGCCTTCATTTTTTAAGCACACAGTTTAAATAAACCCTTTTTTTAAGCGTGACTTGTCAATAATTTTATAATACACACAATTTATTGGCCAAACCATCGAAAGGTTGACGCCAAAGTGAAAGGCGTTAACAAGGGCGGCACTCACATAACCACCAACACGGCACACAAACAAAAAAACAGGCCGACGGAAGGACAGATCAACTTACACACGCACAAAATGGTATGATATAATGTTTATAAAGCACATACGTATACATACACGGACAGAGAATTTCCGCCAAACGCACAACGCGGCGTATACTTGATATTTAATTCAATCTGGGCGTAGGTTTTCATTTTCTTTTTTTTTGTCGTTGTAAGGGACGTGCGCTTTAAATTAACACAAACAAACGTTGTCAGCGACAGCAGCACCCATACACACACACAGACACCCACCGCCAGGACAACAACAATGACACACACACACACACGCACACTCATACACGTACAGCAAGGCAACAGCAACAAGGCACTTGACAATTACAGACTCAATGACAGTCACAGCCAGCAAATTTATTTGCATTTTAGCTGCCTTTTTGGCTCCGAGTCCTGTCGCTTCCTCCGCCTGTTCCCTCGTCCCAACAGGATCCTTGTCCTTCCCCCTCCCTCCCTGTTTCTCTGTATAATTTGCCTGATATTTATACCCTTATCTGAGGTTCTGAAGCTTTCTGTAAGATCATCACATAAAATATGATCTTATATAATATGATAAATGCTATGGCTTGACTTTATTTTTATTGACAATAAAATCGTTTATTATACTCTAAATTTAGTTTAAAACATCTCATAGTTAAATTCAAATATTCCCGGAAAAATATTTTTTCTTAAATATTGAATATTTTTATTGGTTAATTTTTATGATCTTAAATGTTTTTTGGTTTTTTTAGCAATGACTAAAATTGTTAAATAATTTATAAAGATTTTCGCTCATCTCTAAATAAAAAACTTTTCTAAAAATGGCAAGTACCACGTAGTCTTTTCATAATAGAGTGAACTAAACACGATTCTTTTCCCCATAAGCGTAATTCTCTCGCACATAATCACAACGTACACACTGGGCCAATAAAAGCAAGCCACTAACTCATGCACGTCTGATTAAACGCGAAAATACGCGACTGCCTGAAGGGAAAAGGGGGAAGAAAGCCCTCTTGGAAGCCACCATCTTTCACCGCAGGCCACGCAGTCAACCAAATCCAAACACAGTCATGCTTATTAACATAGATAGCAGGCAGGCACACATATACTTATATCAGCCCGCTTAACCCACGGTTTACCCCCCAATTAGCCCTATTTGTGTTTAAATTGCATTAGGGCCAACAAAACAGGCAGGAAAAAAACAAAAAACCAAATAAGAACGTCAAAGAAAACACGAAAAATTGAAGCATTTGCTAGTTAAGCTTCCACTAAGCCGATCCATTCAAAGCTTTTATCGATATATTCGTTTCTTATCGATAAGTTCAACTAAGTGGCCCAGGAGCTTAAGTGTATTTGTTTCGACTAAAACCCAGCCAGACAATCGCAGCCATTAACCAATGCGACCGGTTGTAGCCACATGTCAGGATTATCAGATACATATGTCTAAATTATCACTCGCATCGTGTAGCGTATTTATTGTTAGTCTAGCCATTTGGCCGACTTAATTACTTACACTTTTGATCTCGTTCATTTTGGTGAATTGACGTCCGAACTCCCACAAGTCAACGCCGAACTTCAGCGCCCAATTGCGAACCCTGCAAAAAGTGATAATAATATTAATAAATCAGTGCATTCTTTTCAATTAAATTTCAAAATAACAATTGATAATTTATAATTAAACTTAATACTACAAATAGCTAACTTTTGAATTGGAAAAGATAAGCTTTCAACTTTATAGAAAAACAAAAATTACATTATTTTAATCTTTACGTCTTTTGTCCCCCTTATTATTTCTTTACGACTTTAATATTTATAATTATCACTTTCCTCTGAAATCGTTGAATGTTTTTTAAGCCATTAGCCTTCATTACAACTGTCACTCAACGACACGTGACTGATTAAAAATCAATTAAAATCGATTTAAAATTGCGCATAAATTATATCCATCTCATTACGTTGAGGCATACAAATATCTCATTAAGCAATAAATGGCTTGCTGGCCAGAGCACAAAACCAATATTATCATTACTTTGCGAGAATATTTCTTCAATATTTGCAACAAAGTTTGCTACGAAAAGAGAAAAAAGGCTAAATCAACTATTTTGCAGAGCCCGACTAAAGTCCAACTCACTTGAGAAACCCCCAAGACAGCAGCAAAACTCATTACAGAAAAGAGAAAGCCAAAGGAGGGGGAAACTCTCAAGGGTCGAGGGATAACAACAGGACCAACGGCCAACTATTGTGAAAACATTTGGCAAACATTTATAATCTAAGCGCGAAAGTCAAAAGCAAAACAAAAGCAGCACAACGAGTGCTCATAAAACAAGTCTCGGGACGGGGGAATGTGACTGGAGCAACAGCAAATTGAAAATAAAGCAGGAGGAACCCAAAGTCTGAGCGTTGATACAACGAATATTATAAAAAAAAGAAAGTACGACCAAAAAACAAAGTCAAGTTGAGCCAGAGTAAAGACCTTGCAGAATAATGCCCCCCAAAAATATTTGCACAATTTTATGGCATTATCTGCAATATCAATACAGTGGCGGCCAAAAAGGGCGGTGAAGCCAAGGAAACTCGAACCGCAGCAACGTTGCGTATACGCAATGTTGATTATGTTGAGCCGGCGGCGGCGAGCCAAAGGATCCCATCTAGATACAAAATAAGCGCATGTTTATATGCTATATGGCCAACGAGGGAGGTTGGGCTGTTGAAAAAGACAGCAGATTGCGATGGAAAATGGGAAGGAAGTGCAACTGCAGTCAAGCGAGCCACAGACAAAGTTTTATGGCTCGAGCGATGCCAAAAATGAATTTAAATTATATGAAAATTGTATTATAAACGGAAACTCCCGAGGAGGCAGAAGCCAGCACTTTCCGCATCTTCGTGGCCCGCAGCAATGAAAGCGTAAACAATGAAGCGAAATAAAGTGGCCAACAAAGTGATTGAAATTGGATAATGCTGATGGCTGGCTGGCAACAACAAAGAGCTGGCAATATGATGATGATGATGATTATGGTGGTGTTGGTCAAGTGATGATAATTAACACCATGTGAGGGTCAACTATAGGTTGATTGTTGAGTGGCAATGAGTTAACGGATACCAGTTCAGTTTAATACAATTAAAATGGAAATGAATTCGAAAGAAGTATAAAAGTGGTCAAAATGAATGTAGGGACCATATATTATTTTAAAAGTAATTGGTTAATAAAGTTACAAATAAGTTTAAGAAATTAAATAATATATCAGTGATGCATTTATCTTTTATTAATAAACACAAATTAAATTTAGATATAATAATAGAAAGACTAATTATTTTATAAAAATAAATAAATTTCTTAAAATATTATTCGACCGGAAGTACAGCAATCTACTTCCACAAATTGTACAGAACACAGTTAAATGCCAAGCAAATCCTATATTCTGGAAAGGCATTTGCGCAAAAATTCTCTAGAAATATATTAGCAGGCATGCACAACGAAATTTCGGTTTTAAACATAGAAACCCAGTACAACATTCTATTCCAGTTTTGTGCCATCAAAAAATATTCCATGTTCGGGCGGAAAATTCGCACATACCTACATATATACTGAGAGTAAAGGAACAATGCTTATACACACATCCAACAAGAAGCAAGAAAAACATTGAAAATCGGGTCTAAAGCAACCAGCAGCTATGAAAGGCCATCAACGTCATCTTCTTGGCCTCAAGTAGAGGAGATTCTTTTTTTCCGATTCTTTGGACTCTTCCTGCTCGCCAGAAAAATAAAAAGTCACATTTTGTTTTACACATCGATTTTTTTGTGTATATTTCTTTTTTGTATTTTTGCAGCTTGGCCAGAAACTTGACAATGTCTAAAACTATGCTAGTTCGTATGTGAGTGCTCAGGTGTATTCGAAGTGACTTTCTATTCTGTCTCAGCTTCTTGAGCACGAACCAACCACATATGTCATGCTCAAGTACTATATATGGTACACCCAAAGCCATCGAACCAGTTTCGTTCCATTGCATTTTTCACTGCTGTGTTGTCCTTCTCGGTCGCTTCACGTTTGTCTTTGCAGTTTTTCACTTTTCTCAGAGCGCCAAGTTTATGCCGAGGCAGGTGGAAATAGGCTGTAGTAGTAGTTGTCCCATAGAGTAGGTCAATGGGTTTTTGCCATTTTGCATCATTGAAATTGAAATGAGTCCCCTTCTGCCAACGCTGCCAAGAGGCTTGAATGCGCAATCACAAGAGCGCACTTCAATGCGCACTCGACGAGTGCAAGGGTGTTAAAATGTTCGAGTAAATACCTTCCAGTAAAATAAAATCTTAATTCAAATAAAACTATTTGCCTTAAAATTATCGATTTGCGTTAATGTGTAGGCTGAGCAAAGCTCTAAAGCCATATAAAAATATTTTTAAAAACTTGCAAACTCATATTTTATTTTAAGGTTTATTTTATAAAAAATGTATAAGTTAAATCTTAGTTTAAGTTTATAAATGAAAAATGACGTCTTTAATGGTTAAGACTTTTAAAATTAGATCATAAGTGACCATGGATTTTTTTTATAACAAAAAAATCTTTTTTAAGATCTCAATAAAAAAACATATTAAAAAATTCTGAATTAATAAGAAAAGTAATTAATTCTGTAAGCAGTTCGAAATTATTTATATATATTGAAATTCTAAATCATTTGTTAATTTATTTTTTTTGGTGACCAAAATAAATATTTAGAATTATTATACTTAATGCAAATTTGTTATTGCTAAATGTTGAATTGCGGAAATTTGTGTTCTGTAGTAAGTTTGCTAATTAATTTGTTGTGTTCCATGCTAATTCGAAATCCCCGTAAAAGGGGATGAATAAAACTAAGGGGGAATTACGACTGGCGGTAGGTGGAAAATAAAATAAAAACAAAAAGGAAAATAATGCGCTAGACGCAGCAGCAGCTCAGCTGTCGCTTCTGTTTGTGTCTCTGGTTCAACTTCTGCTTAATGCACTTTCACTGTCATTTGTCATAAGTAGTTAGTGCTCTGCTCCCTCCCGTTTTTGTTGATTTTGCTTTATTTATTCACTTAAGCTGCCTATCCCCTCGGTAATTAGATCTGCCACGCCCGAGCAAAAACATGGCAGTGTTTCGAATGCAAAATAGTTTTAAGCAGCAAATGTGCCAGTTGCAGATCCGACAAAAATAACAGCACGATTAAAAGCCAGAATGGAAGTTTACTTCAGCTAACCAAAATTTATAACATTTACTGGGCGTTATTAAAGTCAGCATTTCGATTGTTTTCACAATGTTTAAGTCGTATAATAATTTAAAAAAAAATTAGGAAAGTCGGAAAATCTTGTACACATCTTTTTGTAAATATATATTTTTTTATACATCTCAATTGAATTTAATAATAAAGCAAATATTAATAATAATTATATTTACATAATAACAATCTTTTAAAAATATTTCTGAAAATATACACTTTCTTAATAGATCTCAATTGAACTTTAAATCGCTGTCGATTCTTACTTAAATGAAAAGTAAAAACTAGCACATAAAGAAAAACCTTCAGTTCGATTAATTTCCCAGCGAGTTGTGTGAGGGCCCGAATCGATCGCTCATCTGCAGGCCGTGCCTGAAAAGGAATCATGTAACAATCCTGTTGATACAGGCTGTCCCCTTTTCCTTCATTTAAAGTTTCTGGCCACGGCACGTGACCCATAAGAGGCTGTCAATGCAACTGCCTTCGGATGAAGGAGAATGACGATGGGGATCCTTAAGCAAACGAGGCATTAAAATGGCAATGACGATGGGAGATGGCTACAACTGCAACTGAAAATGAGGCAAACGAATGGGTTGGGACGGCCTAAGGAAACCCCGTTGAAAATCCGTGAAGGCCAGGCCAAAGGAAAAGCGGGCCAGGCGAGGGAAAACAATGCTTTCGACTTCGCCTTCAATGTGGAGCGGGATTTGGGTCAAAGCAAAAGCGCACAGGACCAGAATCCAGTATCCAGAACTCGGTATCCAGAAGCAGGACCCAACTTCATCATCGTCATCAACGGGCCATGCCAAAACATAATCGTCAAAGCCTCGGACCCTCAAGGCACTGCTTGTTTTTGTCGCCTGCCAGCAAAAGTTGAAATAAATTTAATTGAATTTCTGCAGTGACATAAAGCAAATGGCAACATGGACACCAGAGAAGCAAGGAGAGGAGTCTAGTTGAGTCGAAAGAAACCCGGCCAACAGCGAAAGCAAAAGTTTGTTTTTCAAATTAATGAAATTTATTTTACGCATGTGCCACAACATGTCAGCAGTCGAAGATGGACAAGGAAAGAAAATGAGTCAAAGAGTTAGGAAATGGGTATTACGAAAGATTCTTTATAAACATATCTTAGAGAATACCTTTAAAAAGTAGGCACAAAAATCAAAATCACAAAATATATGCAGAAATAGCTGGGTTTTCGAAACACCTTTTAAGTAGCTATCTGAAAGTATGCAACAATATATTATTAACCCTAAAGAGATCTGAATTCATACAGGAAATATAATATCCTTTTTTCATTGCATACTTTTAGACACCTAAACCTAGTTTTTATATCCTATAAGATATATTTCTTATATGCACTACTAAAAGTAGTCTTTATTAGAATAGACTTACATTTGGATGTCCCGAAGAACCAAACTAAACATAGAACCAGAAAGAAACGCTTCAACAAATAACTAATTGCATTTCAACACAAAAACCACATGGCAAAACTAATTTCAATAAATAAAAGTGACATTAGATACGAAAGCAGAACCCAAAAAAATCACTTAGTGTGTCTGTTCCGGTTTCTGGTCTCCATCCTAGTCGCCAAACCCCCCGCTCCCCCGAAATTCCCATCAGCCGGCAGTTGTCCTTGCCTGCAAATGGCAGTTGGTTTTTGGGTTAATTAGCCAAGTGAACGTTGCGGTTACGTGTGCTGCCTTTCTCCGCCACACAGAACCGAACCGAACTGAACCACCTCACCACCCATCCAACCGCCCGCCAGTCGCCGTGTGAAGCTAATTGCAAAATCCTATTATATATCCATTAGATACGCACACATCGTACAAAAGTATCGCGTCGTCACATCAGAAAGTCAGACCCTCACTTTTCCTGAACCTTTAACTAATAGAATTCGAGTTTCCATCTACTTATATATAAAATTCATAAACATCTTGATGCGAAAAGACTTTCTTTCTTGATGGCATTTAGTCACTCATTATTTTTCATTTATGCACATTTTTAATGAAACTGGCCATTTCTGTGACAGCCCCTTCAATATGCTTCTCGTACGAAAACGATAACTACAACTATAACTATAACTATAAAGATCAAGCCAGCGGGAGTGAGCCGATTTTATTCCAATCTGTGTGTGGTAAACAAAGTAATAATCATAAATAAATCGGTCTATAAAGGCAAACGAATGGCAAAAGTTTCACACAAGAGATTTTGGTATACATAAAATCCCGATGATGCATGAAACATTTATATACAAAATAATTACAGAACTAAAACTTTATGGGGCGTTTTAGGACTGAAATAAATTTTATGGCTTCAGAAATGCCCACAAGTTTTGTAGAAATATGAGTTAACTCTACATTGATATATAAATTAAATTCTTACTTGAGTTTGTTATTTATGTTCAGCTTAATATTAATTAACATCTTACTACCACTAGTTTAGCTCAATTATTTAGCAGAAAAATAAACACCATAACTAAAACTAAAAACATTTAAAATTTGCAAACAGTTAGATTGTTGAATTGTTGACGAGAAATCGTGGTAAATTGTATAGGTATATGCAAAACAAAGGCTGAAACGCTTCGGGGCAGAATAAACAAATTTACAATTAATTTCCTGTTCGAGGAAATTGGCAAAATATTTGGCAAATGCATAATTGAAACTGTTGTCGGATGTCAGATGCTGGATGATGAATAAAACTTACTCGTTGTGCGGTATATCCTCATCCTGATCGGCGAATGCAACAAATATGTGCATTTTGAATATTAGCACGCCCAGCACAATGGCCACAAAGCAGCTCCAGTGTTTGCTCTCCATTTTTGCTGTCCGTGTGCGTATTTATGTGGATCAATATGTTTTTGGATAGTTCACGATTAAATTCAAATCCAAATTCCCTGTTTGCGGCTATCGATAGATTTTCTGCGTTTCCAAATTGAATAATTTTCTGTTTTATTGTTTGCGTGCTCGGCACATGGGTTAAACACCACAACAGTTCACAAATTAAATAGAATTTCCGTTTTAATTGATTTATTTTTTCTTTCGCCTATTGACACTTTACGAAATATGTTCTCCGCAGCATCACAAAAGTTTTTATATTACGTTTTTATTGCATTTTTATAGTTGGCGATGGACTTGTTTTTCCAACTTTAGTTTCAGATTATATACCGTTCTCATATACTTGTTATGAACGATTGAAAGCAGGATATTTTTTGTTGCCAAAAGTCTTTATTGCTTTTTCCGGGTATGTTCAACATTGTTGCAAAGCTATTTTGACCCGTTTTTATATTTTGGTGACAAATGTTAATTGAGCTGGTAGTTGGATATGTAGTTAAGTGTCCTTTTGACCTGAAATAAAAAGGAAAGGGAAATATATTTTATTACTTTATATTTGTTTACATTATCCAAGCTTTGTAAGGAAAAGTTTTGAATTGTTCTAAAAATTAAACATTTACAGTATTTAATTTTACTATTGGAAAGCAACTACTGGTATTACTTGGTTATTTGTATTCCTGATTATGATTAATCAAGTAATACCTACAACCAAATTCATTTATTTTTCAGTTTGGTGAAAATGTTATATTCTTGATGATGCAAATAAAAGATTAGATTGTTTTCGAAATATTATAAGTCCTTTAAACTTCTGACCCTTATAATACATACCTACATATATCTATTATCTATATCTATTAGTAAAACTTTTTACAACTATTCCAAATTTCGGTCTGCGGCCTTGCAATTTTATTTTCGTCTATTTTGGAAACAGAATTGGTTTGCGAATAGTTTTCTTTTGGTTCACAAACAGACCAGAAATATTTCTACAATATATGATTTTACGATTTTGATTGTGGACTGCGGGCCGTTGGGCTGGGGCTTATTCCCTGGCTCCATGTGGATTTGACCTAGAAATGCGTTGCCACCCACCGCCCCACACGCACACAGATGCAGTGGCATAACTCACGCTCACACGGACAGGCGCAACTTCGGGATGTTTTCGAATTCGAGAACTCGAACTCGAATCTGGCGTACATGCGCAGTGTGGGAAGGCGGCTATGGCTACACTCATTCACCCGTACTCCTGGCCCTGCCAGAGATTCGTCCTTTTTTGTATGGGCATGCCACCCCCTAACAAGGCGCACATTGCCATACATCCTGCGTCCCCAAGGATATCGCGTAATAATTTTCATTAAACACGCTGCAAGCCTTTGCCTTTGGTCTCCGCAGCCCAAAAAACCCTGCGACCACATCCGCAAGAAGGGAAGAATGAAAGAAAGAAAGACAATTTATTGCGGCCAATACGCACTTACATATACATAATATGTGTGTGTATATAACCGGATTTCGCACGCTTTTCTGATTCCCTCCCCCGTTTCCTCATCTGCCTCAACATCTAAAAGTTTGACAGAAGTGGAGCGCCATCCACGCTGGGGATGCGAAGTCGAGCCCGCACCACATGCAGAACTACCAGAAAGTCAACGACTTCGATGCAAGCCCTCGAAAGTAGGCTACTTTAACCATCAACTAACTAATATTGCCTCATATGCTGCATTCGATTTCCTATCTGGTTTTAAAATATATTGTGATGTACGTATAAAACCTTTAAATATTGGGAAAAAGTATAAATTTAAAATGACTCTTACGATATATTAAACAAAATTTTTAAAAAGCTATATTTCCTTTATAAAACTTTACTTATAACTTTGATAGTTAAGAAAAAAATATAATCATCATTTTATATTTTTTATTTGCAATAACATATGGTTCTTTATGATAAACATCCAAAATATGTACTGCAGAATATTTAGAGATTGCTTTTAAGCTCAGAATCTGTTTTAATATAAAAGTTATGATGATATTATTATATGTACCATTTTATACTTAATATTGGTTACTTACATTGGTTACTTAGAAACTGATATTTAACTTTGAGTTGCATTAACATTACTACAAATCTGAATAAAACCATAATTTCAAAAACAAAAGGATCTTATTCAAAACTGTTCTCTAGTTTAATGCTTTATTTAATGCATCTAACTGAAAATCCCCTCATTTACGATTACGCCATCAGAATAGCCTTTTCCGTTGGGGTCTTGGGTGGGAAAAAAGTGGAAAAAAAACTAATAGTGATAATAAAAATAAAAGCATGTGCAACATGGCGTATACGCAACGTTGGCATCAGGCAACGTCAAGCGGACGAAACCATTGTTGGAAAGTGAAAGTTTATAGTTGGCGCACGTTCATAAAGTTTTGCGTGTTATACAAAAGATTTATTATATCGCATATATCGCTAGCTCCTGCCATTCTTTTTTCCATTTCCCCATCCTGCGCATTCGTCCTTTCCCATCCCGGATTTTTCCCTCCGCACATTTTGCCTTTCTGTTTTGTTTGCCTTTGCCGTTTTATGTTTGGCCTGACTTTTTGGTTTTGTTTGGCCCACAGCAGCGGCAGCTTAAAAGCAATATGGCCTTGGGAGTTTTCCTAATGGAATTAATGTGCCTGTGAAAATTTCAATAGGTGGCGTACAAAACTTTTTTACAACCAAAGACGGATATGTCTGTGTGTCTGGCAGTGGAAAATGTTGATAAGTTATAAATCTGTTCACTGTTGGCTTTTAAGCCGGCCACATGACATATTTATTGTTCATTGTGCGCTGTAAGACCCTATTGCATTTCAGTTTTACATTTGTTTTGAATATACAATGCTTATTTGCCAAAGCCGTAAGTATAACTTATTTTCAAATGTGTGTTTTTCTTTTAATTTATAAAATGCTTGGTTACAAACTTATAGCTCTTAATAATAATTAATAATATATACCCTATATTGATTTTAAAATTATTTAAATCAGGTAAAAACATGCATTTTAAAATGATGTCCCATATTTGTTTTTTAATACAAATCAGAACTAACTTCTTTATATTTGGATTCTGTAATACCTTATTTTACTAATTATAATTAAAGATTCGTTATGATAAGTAGATTGGCATTAAAAGATCAGAACAAAAAACATTATCCTTGGATTTTGTAATACTTTTACATACTAGTATTATAATCAAAAGTTCTTCTTAATCCACTTTATACGTATATCTTAATAAAAGAAAAAAAGAAGAAGATATGATTTATTACTTAAAGAATTTCTTTGTCAAATGTTTAGACTCAATGTATATTCAAAAAAATATATATTATCCTCTAAACCCCGTTTTAAACACATTGATTTATGTACAGAGCATGTATTTCTTTTATATGGGTATCTCGTTTTGGGATGGGGATTCGGGGGAGTTGGGGGTTGGGGAATTGGAAGGCCAGCCAGAGGTTACGGGGTATTGGTCAAGCCTTGAGATTTTACGCAGCTGCGTAAGCTGCGTGGCTATAGTAAAGATAAACCGTTATTATGTGCCATGTGCCCATGTGAGTGTGTGCGTGCTGGTGTGTTTTTGGGGGAGCGTGCGTAGTAGTAAATAGTAAAACGGCGTAGCATACTTCTTTGGGCGCGCAAAACACAAGGACTCCCCCCACACACACACACATGTATATGTTTATGTATACAAATTCGAATTTTGATTTATGCTCTCATCAATTGAAACTTTGGCCAATTTATGGGAATTTAGGGATTTTTTAGCCACGCTTTTGTTAGTTATTTGTCTTTTTGTTTTGCCCATTTTATTGTGCAATCAAAGGGGGAAACTGACTCTCTGGAAGGACTCTCTCTCTCTCACACTTTCGTCCTTTTTTTCTTCACTTACTTGATGCTCCGGTGCGCGCCAAATTCGCAATTTCGAAGTCGACTTGACCAAAAACAAAGTGGCCAAGAGTGGTTCAGAGTGGTTCAGTGGTTGAGTGGGTGGGTGGTGCAGCGAGGTGGTGCAGATTTGCCGACACTTTTTACTACGCGACTTTCGAACTGGAGAAAGCGACGGCAAAGCGACGCGAAAACGAGAAGCGCGAAAGGAGAGACGAGAGATTTATTTGGCTGCGCGGCTTCGTCTCTTCGGCTTTTTGGCGCTCACAATTATTGCACCACCACCACTACCATCACGGGCACACGTTCACGCACACGTACATACATTATACATATACACAGATATCTGTATTGGATTTTTTTCCAAAGTTTGGATTTTGAAGATATCCTGCGGCGAATACAGAGATTTTCAAACTGACTTTGCAACACTCTAGCACTTTATTGTTGAAAAACACTTGAAACTTTTCTGTGTAACAAATTAATATTGCACATTGAGTTGGTATTTCTTTCTTTTTTATCGGTGTTTCGGGTTGCATTGGGCAGAAGTGAATTTTTGTTTGGACGCGGTTTCTGCTCGGAACGCATCCACACTCGCCAGATTCTCGCCACGAACTGAGTGCGCTCTGTGGGGCAAGATAGCTGGCTGTTGGGGCACAATTCCGCGATTTCTCGCCATTCGAACTCGTTTCCTCTCAACTCAATTTTGGCCAAGACCGTTGGGGTTGCTTTCTGCTGGGGTTGCCAGATGGCCTTTCGGCCACTGTTAACTCCTCCCTCTCTGTTAACGGATCAGAATGTTAATGACTGCAGAGCTATCGATATAAAGGGTCAAGTTGGAACCTTTCATGTTGGGCGCCATTATTTAAATTCCCACGGAAGTGATTAGTGCCTTGTGGATATTTAAAATTCTGATATTATAATTTGTTAATTAACATTATCCGAAATGTATTTAACCTACAACAAATCCTTCATCCACATCTTAAAGCCAGCACAAGTACCACTTTGAATGTTTATTTTAAACTCCAAGCATTCCTTGCCAAAAGATCAAAACAAGTATAATATTAAACTCGCAATAAATGTAGCTCTTGTATTTTTTTTACATATTGTTATCTACATCACTTTTTGCACCCACTAATTTTATAAGATAAATTAAAATACCCCCATAAGAAAAACACCAGCTAAATTCCGGTTTTATTTACAAAAATATATATTTATTTACTCATTCAATTCATCTTGATTTGTATTGTTAATGATTTTTCAACTTTTTGTTTATTGACATCAAATCATAAATATAAGCGTACTTGTAAAATTATTTAAAATCAAATTCATATTTTTAAAATGATTATTGCTTTTAAAAACTACAAATAAAACATAAATAGAATAGATTTTTTTGTTTGCTTTTCTTTTAGTTGTTGTTTTTGTTTGTTTTTTGTTTATATTCCAGCCTTAATCTTATGAACACTTACATGTTATTTATGCCTAAACTAACGAATAATAATATTTTTCTACTTTGCGTTGTTGCCTTTTGAATGTACATAAAATTGTGTAAGCCATATATGGAGAATTGTACACTTATATAATAATATATTATATGCGTTTCAGTTACGGTTAATTCTTGTTTTTGTGCGTTTTGTTTGTGTTTTGCTTTTATGTACAGGATTTATTTGCTTAGCAAATTATGGCAAATTAGTCTAAATTAAAAAAAATGTTACATTGACGTATAATTCATACATGCACTTTTGTTTATATAGTCTGTTGTTCAATTCATGTATATAACTCATATAATCTTCAATTGCCATTTTCTTTGTCACTCCATGTCTGTGTTTGTTGATTCATTGTTAGTGGGATTAATTGTCGAATGAAATGCAGGGTTTAGCATTAGTAGGTTTAGTTAGATTTAGATTTAGATTCCCTCGACTTATATGCTATTTTTAGTTGGTTAGTCAAGTACTCTGCTCTAGAGGCTTTCGCTGCCCCTTTCCTCTGCGTCAGTTTTAGTTTTGTTAATTGGGCTCGTGGTGATTGATATTGAATGACTGACTGACTGGTTGACAGCTGGACATGTTTGATTGCGAACATGGCTATTTTGCTTCATTTGTTTGTTTTTGAGGCGCCAGCAAGCTTGTGACCATAGCACAACTTAAAGCTGGACTTTGTTTTGCTCCTTTTCAACAGGTATTAGTCTAATGGTTAATTCAGTTTTGCCTTGTCTGCTATACTCTAGGTGTATAATATATATATATATGTATGTTTGTGTGCTTTATAGATAGTGTACATTTAAAATTATATTTCTGATTTTCTATAAATACACAAAGTTAAATATTAAACTGAGCGAGGAAAATGAATATATATCGCGAGTTGAGAAACGAAAGCGTGTGGAAAATTTCAAATTAAATATGTTTTTAGCATAGGAATTAGGCAACTAATAACTTTTCACTTAACAAAAATAATTTAAATATAAGAAACACTTAACGTAGAGACTGTTTGGGCGGGTGGTGTGGTGAGTGTGAGAGAATGGTTGACCCAACGAGCAGGGCGGACAATCTCTCAGCGATTGTTGCTCCTGCTGCTGCAGCTGGTCGCATTGTTGTTGCTGCTGCTCATGATGTTGTTGATGTTGCCGCTGGCAGTTGCGGAGCAGGTGGTTGTTGTGGAGGAGGAGATGCCACTTCTGGCCGCCGCCTCATCGCCCTCATCGCCCAGATACTCGTCCGGCTTGTGACTAGAGGCGGGAGGCGTCAGCAGACTCTCGGGGGCGCGCAGCGCGGTGGCCGGTGAGGCCTGAATCCTAGCACGCATAGCATGCGCCGCATCCTGGGCCATCAGCACTTCGTCCTAAAAAAAATAAGAGATTCAATAAGTATTTGGCTAAATAAAATCCAATCTTAATAATAAATATGATATCATTTCAAATCATATCGTATCATATGATATCACCTTTCAGATACTTACATACATATCCATTGTGGTGGTGTGTGTTTGGATGATGTGCGAGTCGTCGGTGACAATATTGGGGCAGATGTGGCCCAGGCCGAATTTGTTGCTGACCTGCTCGTTCTGCTCGTTCAGCTGCAGGTAGGTGGCCTTCTGGGAGATCACCCTGAAGAAGGGCTCCATCCAGCGGGCGCAGGGCTGAATCACCTGCCAGTCCAGGCCAGAGCAACGCAAAGCCGCCTCGCTAAAAAAGAAAAAACATAAGATAAGACATACATTTCGTTTAAGACGAGATTTTGTATCTAACTCACCGACTAAAGGTATGACTGATGGCGGCCGCTGCCAGCACCGAGTAGGAGTAGTTGGCCATTCCCACGTCCAGGGTGCACAGATCCAGCAGCTGCGAGGTCTGCACAAACTCAAAGCCAGAGAACTGCGGGTAGATGAAGGCGTCGTCCGCCTCCGCGGCCTTTTGTCGCCCGATCTGGGAGAACGAGGCCGGTGTGCGATTGTTTACGTTCAGCTGCATATAGACGCCCAGCCAGCCGGTGATGGTAATGGGGCTGATGTCCCAGTCGAGGGCCTGCAGCAGGATCTTCTCATGGTTGAGGATGTCTCGCTCCGTGCAGGCGCCGTCCGTCACGTAGGCGAACTCCCCGATCTTCGGCGGATAGATCTCCTCCACCTTGGCGGCCACAAACAAACAGGTGATGCCGATCAACTGCAAATGGGTCTTCTGCACCTTGTGCGCCACATGCAAATAGCGATCCAGGTAGTCGACGGCCAGGTAAAAGGTCTCGCGGTGCAGTTTGTACACCTCGCAAACTTCGATCAACCAGTCCAAGAGAATGGCGCGCATGCGTGGCTGCAGGCCGGGATGCTGTTCTAGCATGGAGATGCTGCGCAGGCGCGAGTCCTGCTCATCCCGGTGGCACATTAGACGCCAGACATCGGCGGCATTGGCCCAGTTCAGGGCAGGCAGGGGGCACTGGCGCAGGCCGTTCTCCACCGCCGGCGACATGCAACTGAAGGCTGCCGTATCGTCCAGAATCTTGTTGGGTGCCGGCATATTGATCATGAGGTCGCTGACCGGATGCTGGATCTGCTGCTGGTGCTGTTGCAGGCCGGGAGTACGCTCTCCATTCACCGCCTGCTGCTGGCTGCAGCCCGAGGAGGCTGGCGAAATGGTGGACGAGTAGATCTCCTCGTCGTCGTCCTCCTCCTCGATCTCATCGTCCTCATCCTCGTCGTACGAGTAGTCCTCGCAGCTGTCATCCAAAAGGTCATCGTCATCCGGCTTCTGCGTAACCACAGTGGTGGTGCTGGTCACCACCTGCTCCACTCCATAGCGTACGACCACGGGAGCCTGCTTGGCACCGCGATCGGGACTAGGCGGACTGTCCGGGCTGTCCGGCAGCGGACTGTGTGGCGCCTCCGACAACTCCTCGGCCGGAGAGCTGCGTATGCTGAGCAGCTCCTGGGTGCTTTGGCCATCGGCCGAGACCACGGGCGAGGTGTACACCGAGGAGGCCACGGACGAGAGGTTGCCCTGGTCGCTACCGTACAGGGCGGGCAATCGCTGCTGGCGCTTGGCCGATGGAGGCTCAAAACCGAGTTCGGGGTCCTAAAATAAAACAAAGAAAGAAAAATTGTTATTAATTAACATTAAAGGAATTACAAAGTAAGGTTAAAGATATTAAACTGAAGGTTATCCCCTTAATGATCAATAAATAAATCATTGAATAGATCAATAAAAATACTAATTAAAAGGAACTTGGATACTCCGATATTATATTTTAACAATAACCAATTCAAGTCAAGTACTAGTTTTTAATACATTTTTTAAAGTGTTGATTGGTCCAGTAATATTTATTTTATACTCTTTTAATAAGCAAACAATCTTTACCATTTCAATGAATTTGCGCTTCTGTTCCAACTTCATAATAACATGAACAACAGAATGGAGAGGATACTCAAGTCAATGGATCAGGATCACACGGGTGGCGGACTTATAAACGTGCTCCGAATTTAATTAGCCAAGGATGGTTTGGTTATTGGGGAAATTTATGTGGGCACGGCTGTCAAAATTCGTAATCCTTGATAGATGGACCGTTGCTGCTGGACCAAATGCACCCGCACAAATTGAGAGCCAGGAGATCACACAAAAGATCAAGGACTCTGTGTTCGCATGGAGGTAAGACAATAACACTTGGGATGGATGTTCTCGTGGGAACGGGTTTCGTTTTTCTCTTTTCTTTTCTGTATTTTTGGTATGATCAATATAACAAAATCGTTATTGCACTTTTTGCTTTGATGATTTCAATGTGGTAGCAGTCTTTGGATTTAATTTGCAGCTTTGTTTCTTTGGTATAATTAAATAATTGTGCAAACTGATTTTTTGGTTATAACATTTTTGGCTTTGCTTTGGTTTGTTTTAGATGTTGTTGGTGGGTGATGATCTTGGCAAATCCGGTTCTTAAATTAGTTCTTTGCACTCGTTGTTTGTGGGTTTGGGTTTCATAAATATTTGTCAGTCTTTACTTTTGCAACTTGACAACGGAATTATTTTTGGTTTCAGTGTCTTGTAGTTGTTTAGGTATTTATTTTTTTTTCTTCACTCCGCTCTTGGCTTGATCGAGTACCAATCGCGTTGATGTGCGCTGTGCAACTGAGCTCGACGTTCGCCGTTCCAGATCGCCGATCCCCGAACCCCGATCCCCGACGACCGATCGTCGTTATCCTGCTCAACGAATGCAACGGTCTCAAAAATAGGGGTTGCTTTTTTTCCCCCGGCTGCAACACAACAGCGGTAAAAACAGGATCGCCAACCAGCTTGCCATCTCTTTCCATCGGGGGTAGTTCCCGAAGATATCCGCACTTCTTGAGACGACTACGACGACGTTGTTGTTTTTGCATTGCATTTTTCGCCTCTGGGTGTTTATCAGCCCAACAACAAATCCCACTGACGGCTGTGGCTCCTGATCCTTTTTACAATTATTTTTGTCAACATTTTCTGTACGTCCAGGTAGACGACAGCCAAGACGTTTGGTTTGGTAAATCACTACCTACATAACCCTCAAAACAACGATACATAAATAGTACATAGGGAGTATATAAATTATTTTTGCTAGTATTATAGCTTTTGGCTCGAGCTGCCGGCGGCTGCATTAAAAATCTCCTGCATCTTGGAGGCTACTCAAATAAATTATCTTTTGGCAGGGAATCAGAGGGATGGGGCGGTGATAAAGGCAAATGTAGAGCGAGCCTAATGGAACCTCAGCCTCAGAGACCGACTCATAAGATTACAGCACGAAAATGACAAAAAAATAAAGTAGAGATTGAAATGAAAACGAAAAACGCAAACAATTGAGATCCTTGACCATTGTTCTCGCAGACAGATGATGGAAAACAGAAGCCGAGATCAGAAAGTCCATAAAGTAAAAAATCGTATACAATATGGGACCCAGATGTCACGCTTGGATTACTGACTTCTAAACTAAAAGGGAATAATTTAAAAAAAAATTTTGGTATACTACAAAAACAAGAAGATTTGAAAAACCAAACAAAAAATTATTACATTTTTTATTTCTTGATTTTTTATATCTTTGTTTCTTAGCTTTCTTAATTTTATAAATTAATCCAAGTAAAGAAATATTTATATTAATAATATTTAATCTATCTAAATCTAAAATCGCCCTATAAATATTGTAGTTGTTATTTTTCTTTTATAATTTTAAGGTCAAGTAAAATAATCCCCCATTAAAATTCGAAAATTGAAAAGTTGAAAATTATGATAAAGGTAACAAAAAGCTTATACAAAGAATATAAAATCCAAATAATTTCGCAAGCATTTTCTAATAGATTTCCAAGTTTTACGATTGCAATTGATCCTTTCATTGAACGAAAAAGGTTGCGAATCATATAAAATTGTGAAATCTATCAAATTTTGGGAGCATTTCATCAACTTTCTTAACAGTCAATCTCACACGTCGTAAAAGCTTAACAACATCAAGCAACCCTGGTAGCCATTAAAGATTTTCACATAATTTGTTGCGTAAAAATGAGGGAAAAAATATTGCGATATTTATGTGACATTCTTAATTGTCTGAGTAGGTGTGCCTTTCCGACAAACTCTCCTCCTGGAGTCGGGGGCAAATAAATTTTTATCCCTCAAGACAGGAAGGTCCAAGACGCATGACAAATTTAATTTCTTATTCTTCTGGCCGGCAAAACTGCAACAACCCTCCGGCGGCGAAGATGATGTAGGTAACCGGGAATGGCAATCGTAGAATGAAAATGGACATGGATATGGACACATGTCAAGCCATCCAGATGCAATGTAATTAAAATCAAAGCGTGCAATGGCCTAAGAAGCCAGCTCTGCCAGCACAATGGACATTCCTCTTGCCTTATTATTTCACTTCTTTTTCCTGATTTTGGTGCGTGGACATTGCATCTGCCATTTGGATTTGGTCAAGCGTTAAGGAATCACACAGATTATGCAGGAAAATTCCCAGTTTATGACATGACGGGATTCCGAAAGAGAAAGATCGCCGGAGTGAGTGTGAGAAATTAGTGAACTAGTGAAGTGGGCTGGAATCTGGACCAATCTTGGACCGAGAGGGTTGCATCCCAAGTTTAACAAGGGTTAAACTGGGTTGTTGCCCTTAAGCCTTCAAAGTCGTCGGATGCCTCAAGGATTTAGTCCAACGAGGCAGCTGCTGCAATCGTCCTTCATCTTGATGATCTGCTCCTTCAAACGCAGCAAGGCAAACCCACAAGGGCACCCAAAACATCTCTCGAAATCTCTCTGGGAGGGAGACCATGGGTCGCCAGGGCAGATGATGCAATTCCTCAAGTTATGGGTACATACAGAAAAAGCAGTCAAGAAGCGATTCGATTGTTATGCGACAACCTCTGCTGAGTCGTCAACCTCAATGTAGTATATCCCGGTGCCCCATTGTGTGTGTCCTCTCTTTCTATCCTTTTGCGCTTGCCTACCCTATAAAGTCCTGCGCTTATGTGTCGTAATCTTTCGACGGCCGTCTGCTCGAAAACGAAACACCTTTAGTTTTCAGACCTTGGCGTGGGTCCAGGTGTAACTTTTTCACCGCTGCTGCCTTGTAATACGCTGCATTGTTGTTTCATTTTATTTTTCTTTTCTTTCATTTCTCCCCCAAGTCTTTTGATAACATTTAATTTTTTCCCCTGGTCTGTCGGTAATTGTTAATATTTTTTCAGGGGTCTCTAAAACTGCCGCGGAATAAAGATTAGGATTTCCCAGAAGTTTAGGGTGTAGCTAAAGTAATACAAAATTTCTTTAAGGACTGAAAAAGCTAACAAATTACCTTGCTTCCCTTGAATGAGAGCTCAAGTCCTGTCCACTTTTGGGACATCATCGCTGCTCTTCTTTTAATAAATGATATGCAAACAACATGCCAGAGGACAAATCCCCGAAGGACCATAACCAACACTCCTATTTCCAAGCAATTCAACTGACCCCTGGTCAGTCCATAAAGGGTTAATCCAACACAGCACTTCGCGGTGACTTGGCTGGATTTATCATCGGGGAAATATACATTTTTTGGGTTGGCCAGGGGGACGGCGAAAGTGCTTGGACATGTAATTAATCATGCAATTGGTTAGATCCATGACAAAACGAATTAAAGTATAACCCATTGGTGAAACGGGAGGAGGGTAAGTGGACAAAGGACAAACCGCGAATGAATTTTGAATGCGAAAAATTGAATGATGAATGTTAGGGGAAGATCATTTTTCATCAGGATATTCTATGACAAATTTTCTTGGTAGATAAACTTCTTGAAAGAGGTTTTAAGAGCTAGTTTCTTGACTTATTCATTTGCCAAATTAATATATATATTTTTAAAGATTTAACTCTAAAGTTAAGTAGCAGCAAAATATCTAAATTTGTATTCTAATACATTTTAAAAATGTATTTAAAAATACTATTAAAACTGGTTCCTTATCAGATGAATCTTAAGTGTCATTAATCTGAAAACAGATCACTTGCAATCCAGTCTTCATCTCTTGTTTACCTCCAAGCTAAATAAAATCCTCTTTAAAATTAAAAAACTTTGAAATACAAAACAGACGATGCATGATTCCAGAACGGGATGCAATCTGGGAAGATGAAACTTGAATTCAGTTTCCCACAATGTCCCGAGACTGACTTGACAGAAATCAAGACCCGCACACTTGATTGCAGCGAAAGAAGGAAACCCAGACGAAAGCAAACCCAACTCCCCTCTTTCGGGACAAATGAAACAAAGAAGTTGCCCAAAAATAAAGGGAACTTTCAGCGATTTCATGCCTGCCATGTAAAAAAGTAAGAAAAAGGGGTTTACATTACACTGACAAATTGGTAAAATAATACCATAATTTTGATCCTTGTGCCAGCAGCAAAACAAATATTGTATAATATTTCAGGACCGCATTCCGAAGCAGGAGCGTTGTGCGGCGTGTCCCGGGAGCAGATGACACAAGAGCCCGTTGCAACAAGGAGCCGAGATGATTTGCATAAAAGTTTAACGGAAATCTAATGAGCAGACGTCGCAGGATCGCAGGAACGCATTTGCATAAGGATAACATGTTCCGAAACGGGGTAGCAAAATGCAACCCAGTTGGAGAGCATTTTTTTATGGCTTGGATCTTCTGCAGAAGCAAATGTCGTCTCGATGAATATTTAATTAGGGAAGAAGCAAAGAAATGGAAAAACTCGGCCCAGTGATCCTTGAAAAGGATAAGGCGTTGCTCAACCCCTCCGTGCATTCCCTTATGTTTGCGGTTTCAGCTCTGTCCCATTCCGGTAGTCGCTCCGATCCCTTACCCATCCTGATACCGTCTTGATCTAGTTCCTGCCTCAAGCTAACCTATAACTATCGCAATTTCAAATTCTTCCTACGGGCTTAACGGACATTTGCCGCCTTGACTTTTCGGAAAGGAAAACCCACCCCTGGAGATGTCGGACTTGGACTCGGCTAAAGGTGTGCGCGCATGCGCAACGACGCCTTCTGTCCTTGGTCTCCTTGGTCTCCTTTGTCCTGCCGTGCATATGCTCAACATACAGCCAAGCCAGCCAAGACCCCTTCGGAATTCCCCTACCCAACAACGTCCGCCTGAAGGGGGCCAGGGCCAATCCATTTTTTTCGTATGGGAATGACATTTGTTTGGCAGGGAAGTACATGCAGAAAGGTTGCAAAAACAAAAAACGGAACAGAAAAAAATACGCATGGAGATAGAATTTCTTTGGGAACAGACTATTTAGATACCCTCGTCAACTTATATTTCCTAAAAGTCTTTGATTTTACTTTGTTTTATTGGACCCAACAACCAGAGCTTTCTATCAATATTTTTTTGAATTACTTTGAAATAAACTAAATAAAAAGTTTTAAAAATTGATTTTGTTTCTGTAGCTCAATACGACAATACAAAAGAAAAAAAATATAATTTAAAGACAGTCTATTAAATATAATTAGATTTTAATATTTTAAAAAAAGTTCTCAGAAACTTGGCCATAAATAAGGATACCCCTGAAGAGGGTACCAAACTAACAAGCACGAAAACAATTTCTGCAAGTTCATTGCACGTATAGGAGAATATTCTGTCCCTTCCATATTTCATAAAGCACTGGAAAAAAATCCTTTGCATCAACACAGCTGCCGCCCGTCGCCAGGAGAAGAAGCCATTGTTCTCCGCCTTGATTGCAGCTACTTGAGCGAAGATCTGACTTCAAGGCCTCCAAGGATGCTGCTAAACGAGCCCTTTCAGAGTAAGTAGCGTTTATTTTTGGGCTCATCTTTGCATTGTGCCAGCGCAGAAGTGCCAAGTAGCTGTCTACGTGCCCAACGGCTTATTTGGCTAGAGCTCAAGCAGCAAAAGATCAAATGAGGATCGGCAGCCAAACGACTGGAAGCCACGAAAGTGGGTAGCCCTTTCAAAGGGAAGTACAAATAAAAGATCGTTTGCCAAACATACGAAAAAGATCAATGAAAACAATTAGAAAACTCTAATCAAATAAATGGATATACCAAATACTTTTAGTAAAAAATTGTTTTTGATCAATTCCTTTTGGAAGATAATAACAAAGAGCAGCTGCACGGTAAACCAATCTTAAGTGATCAGTTATAGGTATTACATTTTATACAATTAAATTACTATAGATTTATTTTACAGTTCTATATATTTTCAACAATAAACATACTCGTTCGGATTTTAAAATATAAACGAAACTCATCAGCGTTAGTTTTTAAAACCAATAATATATCATCATTAGAACCTTTAAGATTCTTAAACAGTAAGCACAATTTCTTTAACTCTCTGCCCGCAGTAAGAAAGAAGATTTAGGACAATAAATTAATATGAAGATTAAATCAATTTCAAATTCCGAATAGAATGAACCAGCAATTTCGCAACAAATAAGCTTGATCATCGTTTTCGAAGATCGTTTGGGTCATCGGCGCCCTCTCGCTCTCTATCGCTCTTTGCATTTCCCTGATAAGATTGCGAAAACCAACGAGGTCACATGGCCTGATAAAGCAACTTCATTCATAAAACTTATCTGCTGTGTCTGGGGCCTTACATTTATTAAGTGTGGACTACTCACCTTAGCATCATCGTTTGAATCGCTGCTTAAACGCCGTTTACGTTTATTGCCATTGGAAGTTGCGGCTGTGGATGTAGCAAGATTCTGGTTATCACAAGAGCACATCTCGACTGTTTTGGAGGCTGCTGCTGCTGAGGATGATCCCGGTAGCTCTTCTTTAAGCTGAGTCGCCGAAGAAGATGACGATGGGATGGGATTTGTGTTTGGGCTAATGCTGCTTCTGATATTATTACTACTGCTGCTACTGCTGACGACGACGACACTGCTGCTGCTGCTGGCTTCTCCGTTGCTGGGGGCGGTTGTGACTATGCTGCCATTTGGCTCAGTGCTGCTGGTAGAACAAACACTGCAAAAGAAAGTATATGAAATTAGCAGTGGTACTATGGGATTATTATAATCATAAATAAATATCAAAAATTAATAAGATTTTGTACAAAAAGTTTACATTTCTATGTAATATCCTAAATAACAAAATCATTTTAACAAACAAAGTAAGAAATTGATAACGGAAAGAAGGAATATGAATATATTCTTAAGTAAATACCAAAAATTAAAATATTGTTAACAATAATTGTAGTTATTTATATTAAATCCTAAATAAGAAATTCATATTTTAAATTTATTGAAATCGTATTCAAATCCATTAAAGATTCAGACCACTGTGCGCTTGACTGGGGACCAGTTATTTGAAATAAAATAAATAACTTATTTCCCATTTCTCCTTTCTTTTTCTTTTTTTGCAAAATAGAGAAATTCAATATGCCACGGAGGCAAGCAGCAAATCACATAGGGGCGTTTTAAAATAGATACAAACGAAGCGAACATAAATTCATTGAATTTTGACACGGCATTCGGAATCGCGATGCGAGGCTCGAGATTAAGGCGCCCAACGGATACATTAATATTTAACATCCGGGAAATTGAAATCGAGATGACTGATCGAGGGAAATGGAAATGGGATCGTCGATGTGAGGGCCCCGAGGAAAGCCTTTCCTGCTCGAGATTGAGCAATTTTGGCAAATTTGCATGGACATTAGCATAATGCAAGAGGCTGGCGCAAATGGAGTTTCCCTCCTTGAGAACAGAACGCGCAGATGTTATATCCTTCTTGCCGCAACTCTCAAGTGTTGCAGGGCAGCCAACTGCACTTTAAGCAATTCGATGCGCGAATTTTTGCAATTTGAGAAAACAAGAAATCTAACCCTTGGGACCGGTAGGTAAACCCTTCTGAAGGAAGAAGGGATAAAAAAAGGGCTGCTGCACATAAATTCAAATGATTTAGCCATTCCTTGGGCTGCGAGCTGCAGCCTCCTGTTTTGATCCTGGCCCTGGACTATCGATCGCGCTTAATGGTTTAATGAACAAGAAAAAGTAATCACGTAGTAAATTACGAGGAAATGGAATCGCTTAAAAATGAGTTACGGCGAGAAAGGACTAATGGAGCGTACGTGCTGGCGGCCTTCAAGTTTTTCCCGCTTTCTTTCTCGTGTTCTTTGTGTTTCTCGGGGTTCTACGGGGTCAGAGGTTCGGTTCTCCGCGGCTTAAGGTTCAAACTGAAATTTGTCATTTCGAGGTGAAAGTTTCCTTTCCTTTTGCGGCGAAGCCAGAAACCTGGCTTCGGTTTCGTTTCCCCTTTTTCCAAATCCGAATCCCTGTAGGTAGCAAATGGTTGGGGTGACTATCTCTGAGATGATATAAAGAAATTCTTCAAAGTAGTTCCCGGAATATGGTCCGGTGCATAATATCAGTTGGCTATCGAAGGATCGATCTTTCTCACATGATAAATTATAAGAAACTGAGGCGGCTGGGATTAGGAATTAGTTATTTATTGGTTTACTTTTAAGACAGAAGAACAGTTATATTCGGGAAATCATGTAACTATTGGGGTAATCTTTTCCTGAATCGTGTTTTTAACATTTAAAGGTTTTGGTTCTTAAAGTCAAGGTGTTTTGTGATTCTAGATCCTATAGGGCGCCCTCAAAAGTATGCAACAATCTGTGAGTAAAATTAAATTTTAAACTTCTGTCACCTTTTTGACAAATTCCGTTATAGATGTTTTGCAACACATACCAATAATTATGTCGCACACATGTTGACCACGAAATATGCCCATAAAATGGACTATCACTTAAGTGATCGCAGTGATCAGTGGGTCGCAAGAGGGAGGGAGTGGGCGATGATGATGTTGAATGCCAAAGGGGACGCAACTGACAAAACCAAATGACTAGGCAATTATGCAATTATGGTCATGCGCAGGCACCCACAAGCAAAAATATACATATATGGGACAGGGTGAAAACATATTAAACTCAATTAATTTTTTTTTGGCCAGGACATGACTGAAAAAGCCACAGAAAGTGTGTGTCTGCTGTGACAGCATTATCAACCCTCTGAAGTAACCCCGACCCACAACTAAACACTTTTCTAATGACATTTTCGCGCGCAATTATATACTAATCACACGCAGGACCTCGAAAAAAAGTCATGTAAAGGTATGCAGAGTGTTGAGGAATGCGGCACTCTGTTATCAACGCAGTTTCGACTTTAACACCTATAGAAGCCATCTGTTTTACGTTTTTTTTTGGGCATTGACAGTGAAAATGCATTTTAGATTATCGCACTTGAGAGTCAGAAGGTTGAAAACGGCTGTAGAAACAGTAGGATCCCGAGTGCTTATAGCTCCTGCGGGTCCTACTTTCCCGGGGAGTATTCGGGCATAACCAGTTGGGATAGGCTATGTCACTTTATAATTACGAAACAGCTATTAGATAAACATCACTTTTGGTTAAGAGAATTAAAGGGAGACGCGCTGCTGCCTACCAGGATAGTTGATAGTTAGTGGTAAAAGGAAGTCGATCGGATGTCGCCACAGGAAGTCGCTGAACGTTAGAAACAAATGGTATTGTAGAGACCCCGTTGGGGAGTCGCCTTTTGGCTTTCATGTGGGGTGCTAATTAGTTTGGTCAGGGCTGCAGAGGAAATGGAAGTCACGAAGACTATTTGATGGGAAAAGGAAACGTCTAAGATCAGAAATGAAGTCAAGAAAAAAACATGCAGGTTGCGAGAAAACTTTAATATCTTTCAGTTGGCTATAAAATTTATAGTATAAATTGGTATAAAATATAAATTTCTTCACCTGAAATAAAGAAATCCTAAACCACTTAGAGCATAAAAAGAAGTTTAATATATTTTTAAATATAAAATACAGATTTATTTGTTAAAAATGTGTACAAGATATTTTTGATAATGACATTACCTATTTAGATGCGAAAGGGATTTTAAAATTGTAATATTCAAATATTAAATAATCAAATTAATAAAAATAACAAGTTTCCACTTACCTCTTGGCATTTAAACCCATAATTGTACGGCCTTAAGAAGCCGTTAAGGTTTTTTATCCTGAATCTTCCTTAAAGTCTGCTCGTCGAAAGCAGAAATGTTTTGTATAATTTAAATAATTTAAAAGGAACTGAAAATATAATAAACAAAATATAAAATAAATATTAAATAAAATAGTAACAAATTAAGATCGTTATTCCACCATTTTGATTATAAGAGGTCACCGATATGGTCATCACATGTGACGTGTTTTCGAGTTTTTACGACTTGACAAAACCTATCAACAGTTAGGTCCCGGGCAATATCTCTAGATCCTTGTGGAAAAAAACAACATATGATCCTTGAGAGGAACTCACACACACAGCATGTGGTCGAGGAGTTTCCTCGCTTCGAAAACCCAAAACAAATTTGTTTACGTGAGTTTTTCTCGAAAAACAATATAAATACACCAACTTTTTGCTTTTAGCAAAACGTACGTAAAATAAACATATTCCTATGGGATGGGTACAAAGTGTGTCTAAGATATTCAAATTACAGAAACAAAAAGATGGGCAGGAGTTCGGTCATCTTAACAGGTAGTCACGGGATGGTCAATTTATTTTATCATAATAGAATTTCCACGAGTCTCGATGCAGGTTCAGCTTCAGCTGCTCCCCTTGAACTTCCGGTACACTTAAAAAATTCTAATCAATTTCTCATAATTGGTATTACAATGAAATTAAATTAAATTAAAACAGAAATATCAAACATTTAATTTCCTAAGATATTACGTTTTCCAAATATTTTTAAAACCCTTTTATTTAATATCTCACTTTTATGATTACAAAATTTTTCGAGTGTACTAGTGTCAGGTGCTTCGCATTCGGCGCATGCGCAACGTCCAAGTTTTCTAGTGGTTTACAACGCTTAATTATATCGAGAAGTCGAGTTGGGTCCTCGATATTTCCCCGATGCACCTGTTGTGGCTAGAGTTGATCGCCGGCCTTCTGTTAGAATTGCAGGATGATTTCGATGCAGGAGGACAGGTGAGTGGAATAAAGAGTAGTGGAGAAGGGGAGCGGCAGCTGTTGATGGTCCTACCCCAACTTAAAGGATTCTCGCGATGTCTCTGCTGTTGCTGCTGCTGCTGATGTAACGTCAATTGACTTCCCCCTTCGCTAATTGTATCCTGTCGCGTTTCCTTGCTTCCCCTCCTCTCTTTTCATTCCGTTCCTCCTGCTTCCCTTATTCATTTTCCTTTTTCCGTGTGACATATGGGCCGCCTGGCGTTATATTTGCCACGATTTATGGACCTCCCTTCGGCCTACCATTCGGTTCGACACCTTTTCCTACCCCATATGCGAATGCTTTTTAGTCAACGACTTTCTTTCCCTTACTTTCTTGTTCTTATGCAACGGTATTCTCTATTTTCCTAACTACTTTTTTTTGCCTCTCTTTTCGTTTGCTTTTTCCGGCCTTTTCTCATGCACAATATTTTGCTTCTTTCAACCATCATTTTCACACTAATTGCGGATATGCCTTTTAATTAATTGGGTTCCCTCTTCTTCCCCGAACTCCTTTTTAAGGTATTCTTACTTTCTCAGTTTTGTCTAGTTTTCAACCCCCTTACTATTATACTATATTCAACAAAGAAATTTGGTTAATAAAAAAACCCATAAAACTAGGTTTTGGAAATAAATACATACAATTTGGAGTAAGGTAATCTTATGATCATAATCATACCATCTGTATAATACGAATATTCTTTTCTAATATAAAACCACTTTTAAATAATTATTTATGTAATACAAGAAAGATAATTAAAATAAATTGATACAGATTAATATTGTTTGATGAGATCTTATAGAAACTAGATGGGATCTCTCAGTCTTTCCCAAGGAGTTGACAGGGGATTCTGGCAAACAAATGACTGTATTATCGCTAAACCGATTCTCCATGTCCAAATACCACCGACTAACATTGATAGAGCCCGAACTAATTGCAAGGACTGCCCACACGCAGGCTGCACAACTTCCTCTAATGAAGATTAAGTGAAGAAGGCTGCGACTGCGAGTTCGGAAGAAATCCGCGGCGACAGGTATACAAATATGAATAATGCCGTGGATCGAGCGGATAAACACAGGGGTTTCCTCTTTGCTCTCGTCTTCCTAATTAAAGGCGATGCATCGAGGTGAATCTGTTTACCTGGACGGGGTCTCCTCCAAGGTCATTTAACTGGAAAAACCGAGTGAAGCAAATACAGTCGAGCGTATTTTCGGCAAATCTATAGGCCCCTCTCATCTCGAAATATTTGCTTTGTGCAGAAGATTTCCCACAAGGAAATGGAACCAAGTCTCGGGAAGATATAATATGTAATGCAACTTGAGGCAATGCAAAGAAGAATGCGCAAAATGCGCAAAGGAGAGCGCAAAAAAAAATATAAATAAATATGTATGTATCTCATCGAGTATATACTATATAGAGTAGAGGGAAAACAGGTCTCGAGTTATCCGGCCCGGGGGCCTCTGGAGACGCCTGCAATTTTTGTGCGTCCTTTTTTGGCTGCATTTTGGGCTCTGCACATGCGACGAGATACATTCCAGAGATACTCGAGATAAATGCACATGTATCTGGGTATCTGCTGTTGCGTTGTCAATGCCAATGCTGCCTTCTCCTCCTTTTGTTGTGGTTTGGCCACATCTCTTGCAATTAGTTGGAAGTCCAAGGGCCGAAAGACCACAACAGTTGGGCAGCTACATAAGCTATAAGGAGTATTTGGACTCTACCTTTACTACATAAAGAAATGGTCATAAGTGCAAAGCCCTTAAATTCATGATTTTGTTATATCTTTTAATTTAAATCTTCTAAGTAAATGTTCCAATCAACTGAAATCTCTTATAAAACCCAAACAAAAAAAGATAATAGAGAAAAAACCTTTATAATCTTGAATACTTTTTTGAAACTTGATCATTTAGCTGGAGCATGTTGAAATTATTTAAGGCTTGGGTTATACTAGATCTTCAAGACCTTATAAAAGTGTATTAAACACGATTTCTATTAAAAGGTTTCAAAAGTTTATACAATTAATTAATTAATTTGGTATTAATTTATAGGGTATTAAAATATGTGTTGATTTTTTAAGTACTAATCAATATTTTTCGGGATTTAGGATAATATTCCTGATATATTGTAAGTGTACATGAGTGTGATTTAAGTTTTTATTAGAAAAACTCTGAATAATTGTGATTTGATCGGGTTTTTAATTAGTAGGATGGAAATCCTAACCAGTAAGTCTAGCTTCTTATAGACTCCCTACTGAATATACCCGTGCTGCGACTAACACATCACAGGGTACTCTGAACACGAAAACAGGAAAGTCGATCCTCGTCGAGGTCTCTTCGCCTGCGTGTCCGTGTATCTCAGTATCTGAGTATCTGTGTGTTGTTTCTGGTATCTGAAGAGCGCCGCCTGGGCAAAACGGCGTGTGAAAGTAAAGCCGGACCAGACGAAGGAGAACAAATCAAAGTTCTTGAATGGAGCGGCACCAGCGGCGTCGGCGTTCCAGTTCCAGGAATCGACGGCCTTGAAGTAGCCGTTAGGACATCGAGACGCGCTCAATTGACTATTTAGTTTATATTTAGCAGCGTCTAAAAGGATGCTGATGCTGCCCACAGCTCAAGTGGCCTGCGTCCTGTTCTCCTCTGCTCTTCTGTCCCCCAACCTCCAGTCTCCTGGATGGACTATCCTTTGTTTGTCTGGGAATAACTGGAAACTGTTTATCATTGTTGTTTCGGCCCTTCGTACGGCTTCTTCTCCTCCTCATTCCGATTCCGAATCGGATTCTTCTGCTGGAGCGACAAATATGTATGGACAATAAAGAAAAAATCCCCACACGCACCATTTATTTAAGGAGTTAGTATTCACAACTCATCCTTGGATAGCATGTAATATTTGTAAAACCTTCCGCACTTGTAATTGAGAAATATTTTTGGTATTTTACCAGGAATTCGGGTTAATATGGCCAGGTGATATGTGTGATTCTTAAACGAACCATGTATGATGAGAAAATATTACAGATATTTTTTGGGATCTCATCTCATAGAGGAATTCCTTTGATGGCCTGCCGCTTTTATTTTCGAAGGTGGGAAGCACTTGATTGGAACAATAGTAGAAAAGGTGTTGACTTGGATTTGAATAAGTGATTTAGGGACTATTTAGATTGAGCAAACAAAGGAAAAAAATAAAAGATTACCATTTCCTAAAACTTAAAACTTTTTAAAATTTTTGTCAGAAAGTAAAAAGTAATAGGGAAACAAATATATATTCCATAAAATTCCTAACATCTCAGACCAACCATTTAAGAACCGAATTTCGTGCCGATCATGACATAATCTAAAAAATTAAGTATACAAAAAGCCACCCCATCAACAATCTACCAACCAGCCCCCACACACGCCCCGCCACGCCCACTCAACAAGTTTAACGGCGCCGAGAGCAAAGACGCAAAAAAGCTCGCCAAAAAAGAATGCAAAAAAATAAAGAAGAAAGTCAAAAATTGCGAAGAAAACAACAACAAAATAAATTGTAGCAGGTAAATGGGAAAACGAAGAGAAGAGGGAAGGAAAGAAGATGAGGTGGAAGGCCAAGACGAAGAGGGAGTGGGAGGCGAAGCAATAGCCAAAGCACAGAGAAATATCAATGAACTCCATTCTCCGTACGCGTAGATCGACTTAGCTGGCCATCTCGCTCACTCATCGGTTAAGACCACGTACAAAGAATTACAACACAGAAAAAAACAGGAATATGATATAAAAAAAAGTTTAATTTGGGATTAAAACAGATGTAGGATGTTGGATCTATCTGAACTTGGCTTTAGCTGAAATATAAATATAATTGAAATTTAAATTTCTCTTTTTCCGTGTACCAAAGATTTTTGCGCCACTTTTGACATAATTCTTTATGTTTCTTTTTCTTTACTCTTTTTTCCCCCGTTTCGCTTTGCCCGCTGCTTCGTGTTCGTCAAGTTTTCAAAAGGTTCGAAGTTTTGCGTTGAACTTTTCCCGCCGTCTCTGCCGCTGCTGCTGCCTCGGCCGCAGTCGACGCCGGCAGAGCAGTACTAAAAAGTTTTTGTTTGTTGTTGCTGCAGGGCGGTTGGGGAAAAATAACTTGACTCGCTGTTCTGATTGGAATAAAACGGAAGAGAGCGAGAGAAAGAGAGCTCCCCCTCTCTCTTAGGGAGCGCATTTCTTCTACGTGTGTGTGTGTGTCATTGGAGGAAGCGTATATAAATGAAATGAGCATGGGGAAAAGAATGGAGAAACACAAAGTGGCGCGAATTAGGCGTTTGGGCTGGCGCAGTTTTGTTTTACCGCCCAAAATCTATGCGAATGGCGGGAAAAAGTGCAATTCGGGCGGGAGAAAGATTAGAAAGTTGGTCTTAACAAAAAGGGGGGCCAAAAAACGGGCTGCAAACCATCATCCTGATAAGGAAAACTGCCGTCTCTAATTGGGAGATTGCAAGCTGCTTCTATTTGCTCTATTCCTTGAATACTTAACCCACATTTTTAGCACACTTTTCGACCATTGATCGCTCTTATAAGACGGCTCCCCTTGGCACTTCCAGCATTCTTATGGGCCACTCTTGGGGGTGGCGGCCCAATCAGAAACCAACGGTTAAATCCTACAGCGTGTCACAATTTTCTTATAAGAGGACGTGTTGTATTTGTAGCAAAAAATGCAAAGACACGACGGCAAACGCAGCCGTTTCTCTCCCACTCTCTCCTTCGCTATCCCACACACACTTGTCACACACCACACACGCGTCATTTACACTTTTTTCCACTTATTTTTCGTTCATTTCGCCGTTTATCCAATCAGACCATTGTGCAATTGGTTTTTACCTTCTAATAAGTAGGAAAATGCCTGTTTTCCCCAAAGTTTTCACTGGTTTTTCGAGGCAATATTAAACAACGATTTTCGAGAGTTTTTCGTCGTCGTCGTCGTCGTCACACGCCGGCCACGAAAAAACTTCACGAGCAGCAGAGCGGCGGCAGCAGAGTGATCGCTTTGGAACCGAAAAAAAATTGGTGGAACTGGGCACCGAAGGCAGCGACGTCGGCGGCGCGACTGCGACGCCGACTGCGGCGAGTGTGCAAGAGGAACGCGCCAAAACAAGCTGATCCGAAGCGCCAAAAAATGCAACAAACACAGGGGGCGACTTTGTTGTACTTCAATGGAGCGGCAGAGCGACAGGGACGGGGAGAGCATCTCCCGCGCAAAGAACAGGCGTGTGGGAGCGAGACGGGGCGATGAAGCCGCTGGTGGCAAGCTTGGCATTTTATTGAATGGAGTCTGCAATTGGAGTCCCTTGGCGGCTAGTCAGACTCCAATTGGAGGTTCAACGGCGGAACAGCTGGGTGGTCGAAAGCCAGCTGACGGGGATGCCAGAGGGGCGGATTTAGTACAATATTTCGGGTGTGTTATAAAATTATTAACTTTATTTTTGTATTTTTTCTTGACTAAAATTCGTCTAGCGGTCCTATAAAAAAATATTATTAAGAAAAGCCAAAATGTAAATTAAATAAATAATTTAAAACAGCCTGGAACTCACTTAAAAGTTCATTCCAATTTACTATAACTTGGGAATTTTAAACTGATAAATGTTTTTTTCCTTTTACATTTTGTAATCCTTTAATTATTTATGATATTAGCCCTTTCAAACGATTTTAATAAATTGCAAGCCAATAACATCTGACAGTACGTTCAGAGCGCACCTAGGTGGCAACGCCGCCCTGAAACCAAACAAACCTCTGCCACTTTGTTGTTGTCATCGATTAACATTCGAGCATTTTTGGCACCAAGTTCGCCGGCCCGTTAGGACACTAAACTAAATGAAAACCCCCGGGTATTTGTAACCAATTGAAAGCTTAAAACTCTGGCAATCTGATTTTGCAATCAGAGTGAAAATCCTGTTTGATTTGATTGAAATAGAATCGATTGAAGTTTGCGATTTCCCGCGCGCGGGAACCCGACGTCGCCGCGCGCTGCTGACAGCGATGACAGCTGCGCGCGCAGAGAGGGAGCGCCAAAAGAGAGAGGGGGAGGAGAAGAGAGAAAAAACGTCGACGTCGCTGCTCACGTTTTTTTTTTCGTTTTTTTCACTGGTAGAATGTAGATGAAGAAAAAAAGGTCTAAAGGAGATCGCTTGAAACGTAGAGTTCACGAACTTTTGGGCCATGCACCTGCTCCAAAGCTGGTGCGTTAACTGGCCAAGATCACTCACCTGCTTTTCGGCAGGATTTGGCCAAATTCTCGCGGGGATTGGACACGAAAAAACACACGCGGACTGGAATGATGAGGAAAAAAATTGCACACACCGCCGCACACTCACACACACACAGACAGGCAGGCACACACTCGGCCAGCCAGCAAGACAGTTTCACCTTCTCCTTCTTTTTTCCGCTTCTTGTCGCCTTTTCACGCCGTTTTCTCGGGCTCGTTTTCGGACTTTTTCACGGCCAGCTCAACCCCACGCAAGTCAAGGCCAATTCGAAGCGATCCCCGTTGGCCAGCACAAGTTCAAGTTAAGCGCAAGCACACTTTTTCGGCCTTTTCAGCGACTCGAAAATAACACAATTATCGGTCGGTCGGCACTGCGGCGAGATGAGATCGAAATCGAGAGAGAACGATCGGCGTCGAAACGAAAAAAGGCAAGAGCAAATGGCCTGGCCACACGGCGCAAAGAGAGAGGAGAGAGTGGCTGTTGTCTGCGCGGCGTTGCCACTGCGGCTGATCGCGGGATTTTTATTGGGCGCGCAGTTTGAATATTTGAATGGGTTAAATTTGTTAGGGGATGTTTTCATTTTCTCTGTCATCTTTCTATTTTTCCGTTACTTCACCCACTATTATTTTCATTGAAACTTTCACTTCACTTGTTTTTATCTGAACTGACATATTTTTTTTGTAATATTTTTAAAAGTAACCATCAATGAAAATGTACTTTATTACGCGCTCAATTTTCAAATGTTAAATTGTTGGCAAAATATTATTTGCCAACCATTTCATATTAAACTACATAATTAAATTTTTAGTTAAGCCCTACAATTCTTCTAATCTTTGGATATTAGATTTTAAAATTCAATTTTTGTCATTTGTTTTTGGGCGCGCACTTTGAACTTGAGATGGGGCAAGTTTTCAATATAGTTTTTAGAGTTGTTATTTTTATTTATGCCAATTTTGATTCACTTTACCTATTTCCGATATTGTCATAATTATATACTCATATATTCAGGTTACACAAGCTGAAAAACACACACTGAATTTAATATTTATATTGCGCGGTCTATTTTAAATTTTTATATGTATCGTTTATTGGTTTAGATGGTTCTAAATGGAAATGAAATGAGCAATATATTTTTAAAATATAAAATAACACCTTCTTATTAAAATTTGGTTTGTGTTTGAAAGCTATAACTGGAAAATACACTCTTCTTAACCATCAATATAAATCAGTTAGTGCGCGGTACTATTTGAATTTTTAACGACGTGAAGATTTCCAGTTTTTTAATTTTTTTTATCAATCTTTATTCTTTATATTCTTTATAGTTTTTAGGAACATAGCTCAACGAAGTTGAAATTCATTTCCATTTACATTTTTTCACTTGAAATTTTTTTATATTTTTGGCGGGCAGTTTGAACGATAAATTATTTCCACGATTGCATTTTATTAAACTTGTCTTTAAATTTTCGCGCTCTTTGTTTTGAATCTAAATAATGTAATTGACTTGGGTTATGAGTTATCTTTTAAGTAATTTTATTTTTTTAATCCAAAAAATATCTTTCTTTGAGGTATTCTAGAAAATCCATTGCAGATTAATTTCTCCACTGCATCGTGTTTTTGCGCTCAATTTCTTTGAACTTTTCTCGAATTTTGTTAGTTGCACTTCATATTTTGTATGTACTCTCGTTAAGACTTTCATTTTACCATTGTAATGTTAATCTTTAATGATTTAATTAAATTTAATTTAATTATTTTAGATCAATTTTAGTCCATCTATTGGTTCATGATCCTTATCAAGCTGTTATATTTGGCCATGGTTTAAACTTTTCTTTTAAAAACAATTTATAATTATTAGTTTTATTACACACAAGTTTATTTATTTTATTTATTTTTTAATTCGTTTGTGTTGATTAGATTAAGATTAAAAGATTCTTTTGCGGCACCTACTAATTATTTCAATTATTATAATTAGAGTCCTTTGGAGCTTTTTCTGTTTAGTTTACTTGAACTCTTTGTTTGAGTGCTAACTGCCACACCTCTTTAGAATATTTCATTTTCTTGGAGTTTCAACCGCAGCCTGGTTTCTTCACAAGCTCGAAAATGGAAATAAAAGAAAGTGGCCGATAATGAACAATTTCGGCGAATTGAGCACACCACTTAAACTGCTTAGGCAGCTTTTCGGTCAAGTAAAAGCCAAAAAAAGAATATCCGCCAAGCGCAGCAGAAAAACCTCTTCTTCAGCAGCGAAGCAATGGCACAACGACCATCCATTCTCAATCTCCTTCTCTGTGTTTTCGTTTCCATATTTATTGCGATTTTTGTTTTGATATTATTAATTTACGATTCAAACTTAAGAAAAATCACTAAGCGAGCTCGGGGACGATCTTCAGCTTATAGAGGCGACTCCTTGAATCCGCGGGCCGCGTAGTCGGAGGGCGCCGAGCGATCGGATACCTTCGGGTAGCCCTCATCTCCGGGCACGACCGCCTTGCGGGAGTGGATCACACGCCATCCACCCTTTCGGGTCCAGTCCTGGAATTTGAAGTTAATTAGTGGGGTTTCGGAACTATTAATAAGCTTTAATTTCCGATTTAATGAAGTCGTACAATTACCTACTAATAATGGGAGACTATCTCCATATGTTAACTTTTTCAGTGGTAAGTATATGTCCCTTCTTAAATACTTCCTTATTAACATTTTTGGTTAATTTTTCCCTAATGGAATCTACACAATAAAAATCTAAAAATAAATGAAAAACTACATCTATCCAGAACAATATAATATGAAAACGAACATAGCTGTTATATGTACTGTTGATTAGTTAATAGAATTATTTTAAGAGGGTTTGAAAGGCCTAAGTCCGAATAAACTAAAAAAATTGCATCAAAAAATAATTTAAATGGCTACAAATAGAATATGGAAAGTATTTTAAGCATTCAACAGGATATTACAAGATTTGTTTAGTATGTCATTTTAAAAATTAGTATAACAATAAATACATTTGAAGATTACTAATTCGAACTGCTTTTAAACTTGGTAATTAAGAATTTTTAACAGCGAACGAATATACACAGGCAGCTAACAACGTGAACGGATTCGGAAATATCTCCATTACTATCTTATCCTTTACTATCGTAACTTTATCCCGTGATCCCCGAAACCGTTTACATAGCAACACCTGTAGCCTGGCCAATTCGAATCCTGGACCCTTTTCACTTACATTCTGGTTGTACTTGAAGTAATAGGCGCCGGCATAGATTCCGGTGAGGGCGAGGAGTGCCTTTCCGGTCCAGTAGCGCACGGTGAATGCCCGCTGGAAGCCCTGCAATCCAAAAAAAGGTTACTCCTCCATATGATATGATATGATTACATAATAGCCGTGTTGATAACTCACCAGGACGGGCTCCAAGACGTTGCAGACCTTGTCCAGGGGGGCGCGATAGAAGCGCTTGATGGGATTATTGAGCTCCAGCTCCAGAGCCGGCACTTTGCGGGCTCCGTGATGGAGTTCCTGGTCCTTCAGCCACTGTTTCCGCCAGGCGCGCTCCTCGGGCAGCATGCCGATCAGGCGCTCCCGCTCACGCACCATGCGGCCCGCAATGGCCATCGGCTTCACGCCGCCCGTATCCGAGGCACCACCAGCCACCATTTTGCACCGCTTGTTCCTGGATATCTGCGATCTGGACGTCGGAAAACGCCAACAATTGTATAATTTGATCGGGGAGCAAGAAAAACAGCTGTGCGGCTCAGAGTGACCGCACTTGAAAATATACCAGATTGTGGCGTGCCTGTGAACCGGAACCAGTTCGGAACTTGAATATATTTATTTAAAAAATAAAACGAATTTAAAAAATAAAACAACTTTCAGAAAATTTAATTCAGCTAAAAACCGTGTGATCTAAAAGAATGGGAAATGGCAAATTACACTTATCAGCAGTTCTAGAAGGAAGGAAGGTAGACCATGGCGATTATATCAAGGAGGAAAGTGCTCCCATGGGGATTCTCTTCATTTCCTCTTGGGATTGCTTTTGACGTCATAAACATTTATAAGATTGTGGTGACTAAGTTTCTTGTTAAGCATTGGAATTTTACTTCAAAATATTTAATTAATTTTTATCTGTAACCACATTTTTCGGATGACAATTGTGTTCTTTTGGGTATTAAGAATTATTCGGAAATTATGTATTACTATAAATTCCCAGAAATCGGGTTTAGCCCTCGTCGTTGAAAATTTGATTGCCGCTATATAAAGCCTAGCACCATCTGCGAGCTCTTTAAAGTTCGGCTAGCCGTGGTTCGAAACTATGTATGTAGATATTATAAAAAAGGATCAAGATGAAATACTTATTTATTTTTGCCGTGCTCTGTTGTCTTTTTGGAGCCTTAATGGCTCAGGGTAGACTTGGTAAGTATTTTTTACACACATTTAGGGCTGTTTTCTCGACCGCACAATAACTTTAAAGAAGACTTTAAAAATGTAATTTTTGATTTTTTCTGATCCTTTACTTTTTAAGGTCCATGTCGCTTACATTTGGGCCACAAGTGGATGTTTAACCCGTTTTCAGAAAGGTGCCTACTTTCTCACTATACGCTTTGCACTAGACAGACTACCATATTTGATACAAAGGAAGCATGCGATAAGAAGAATTTGATTAGATGAATCAAATGAATCAAACAACCACATCAAAAGTGAACATGTTTTAAATTATTTTTAAACCGATATTGGACTTTTATATGTTTTCAGAATAAGACAGTCGTCTACTTCCTTAGCATTTAATTATAAAATTTTTTTTACTTAAAAAATGTTTTTCAATATTAGTTTTGTATTATGTTAAAAAACTTCTAATCAAATATTTTAAACTTTGGATTTTCTTGTCATTTTGTTGCAACACTTCACTTAAAAAAATATCTAGATTTTTCGCAAAATCGCCAGATTGTCTGCACTGAAGACTCTGAAAAATCGATAGCAATGCCTATCGTGTTATCGGCTCTTCACATGTTTTGCGGCGTGTGTTGAAATATTTCGTTAAAAAAAGGCAAATAAACGCGGATTTGGCATGGATATAGACGAGCTGTTCGACTGCTTCGACGAAGTGCCGCCGGAGGTGCCGCCACCGGTGGCCAACCAGGAGGAGAAGCCCTCGGGCAGCGGAGGCGCCAAGAAGGGAAGCAAACGGCAGGCGAAGGACAAGAGTTCTGGGAAATCCTCCAAAGAAGTGGTGGCGGAGGAAGACCAGGGAGACGAGGATAGTGAGGAGCCCACCAAGCGCCTGAGGAAAGAGGAGCCGGAGGATGTGGCCGCGGAGGAGGAGGAGGATGACGAACCCGTTCGCACGCTTGACTTGGATGATTCCGCCGCCTTGGAGGCCCTGCGCACGAGGATCGTGACCCATCTGCTGGATGCGCCCAAATCCTGCACCCACGAGGTGGCCGCCCATCCCGACCAGGAGTACATACCCCTGCAGCCCTTCAGCGGCGTGCCCGCCAAGGAGTACCCCTTCGTGCTCGATCCCTTCCAGCGCCAGGCGATCCTGTGCATCGACAACAGCCAGAGTGTCCTGGTCTCGGCCCATACATCGGCCGGAAAGACCGTGGTGGCGGAGTATGCCATCGCCAAGTCGCTGGCCGCCAAGCAGAGGGTCATATACACGACGCCCATCAAGGCGCTGTCTAACCAGAAGTTCCGTGAGTTCACCGACGAGTTCAGGGACGTGGGTCTGGTCACGGGCGACGTGACAATCAATCCCTCGGCCTCCTGTCTGATCATGACCACGGAGATTCTGCGGAACATGCTGTACCGCGGCAGCGAGATAATGCGCGAGGTGGGCTGGGTGGTCTTCGACGAGATCCACTATATGCGCGACAAGGAGCGCGGCGTTGTCTGGGAGGAGACGCTCATCCTGCTGCCCGACAATGTGCGCTATGTCTTCCTCTCGGCCACCATTCCCAATGCCCGGCAGTTCGCCGAGTGGGTCTGCCACCTGCACAAGCAGCCGTGTCACGTCGTCTACACCGACTACAGGCCCACTCCCCTGCAGCACTACATCTTTCCGGCCGGAGGCGATGGCATCCATCTCATCGTCGACGAGAAGGGGCAGTTCAAGGAGGAGAACTTCACCACCGCCATGGCGGTGCTGGCTAATGCGGGTAAATCGAGTCAAACCAAGTCTTAAAATCCAATCCCTGTCTTAACTTTCATGTCTTAACATTCCAGGTGAGGCTGGCAAGGGCGATCAGAAAGGTCGCAATGGCGGCATTAAAGGCACCAATGCCGGGCAGACGAACATCTTTAAGATCGTCAAGATGATCATGGAGCGCAACTTTGCTCCGGTAATCATATTCTCGTTCAGCAAGAAGGACTGCGAGATCTACGCCATGCAGATGGCCAAGCTGGACTTTAATACGCCGGATGAAAAGAAGCTGGTGGACGAGGTGTTCAACAATGCCATGGACGTGCTCTCGGAGGAGGACCGCCGCCTGCCGCAGGTGGAGAATGTGCTGCCGTTGTTGCGTCGCGGCATTGGCATCCATCACGGCGGCCTCTTGCCCATCCTCAAGGAGACCATTGAAATTCTCTTCGGCGAGGGTCTGATCAAGGCCTTGTTTGCCACCGAAACCTTCGCCATGGGCCTCAACATGCCGGCCAGGACGGTGCTCTTTACGGCTCCGCGCAAGTTCGACGGCAAGGACTTCCGTTGGATCAGCTCCGGCGAGTACATCCAAATGGCGGGTCGTGCCGGCCGTCGAGGCTTGGATGACAAGGGCATCGTCATCCTGATGATCGACGAGAAGGTCTCGCCCGCTGTGGGTCGCGATATTGTGCAGGGCAAGGCGGATCCCATTAACTCGGCTTTCCATCTTACGTACAACATGGTGCTGAATCTGCTGCGAGTGGAGGAAATAAATCCGGAGTACATGCTGGAGCGCAGTTTCTATCAGTTCCAGAACCAGGCGTCCCTTCCCGGCCTTCACGACAAGGTGGAGCAGAAGACACTGGAGCTGAACAAGCTGAGTATCAAGGACGAGCACAACATAGCCTCATACCACCACATTCGTTCCCAGTTGGATCATTATGGCAAGCAGTTCCGCCAGTGGATAACGAAGCCGACATATCTGTTGCCATTCCTGCAGCCTGGCCGATTGGTGAAAGTGGCTGCCGGCGCGCAGGAGTACGACTGGGGAATAGTGCTAAACTTTAAGAAGCAGGATCAGAGCCGCAAGAATCCTCTGAAAACGGAGCCCAGCGTCACCATCGATGTGCTGCTGCACGTCAGCGAGGCGGCGGCCAAGTCTGGCGACACGGAGCCATGCCAACCGAACGAGCGGGGATGCATGGAGGTGGTTCCGGTGGCCCACACGCTCATCACCCAGATCAGCTCCATCCGGGTGTACTTCCCCAGCGATCTGCGCAGTGCGGACAATCGGCGGGCCGTGCTGAAGACCATTCAGGAGGCCAAGAAACGATTCCCCCTGGGGCCGCCGGTCCTCAATCCCATCGATGACATGAACATCAAGGAGCGAGAATTCCGCGACATTGTCGATACGATCGCCCAGTTTGAGACGCGACTTGAGGAGCATCCGTTGCACAAATCGCCGGAGCTGGAACGCATCCACAGGAAGTACCAGGACAAGGTGCAGCTGCAGACGGAATTGCACGACCTGAAGGCTGAGTTGAAGGCCGCACGCAGTCTCCTGCAGATGGAGGAGCTGAAGCATCGCAAGCGCGTGCTTCGTCGGATGGGCTACTGCAAGCCGGGCGACGTTATCGAGTTCAAGGGTCGCGTAGCCTGCGAACTGAGCTCGGCGGATGAACTCCTCATGACCGAGATGATCTTCAACGGAGTGTTCAATGACCTTACCGCTCCGCAGGCGGTGTCTCTGCTTTCCTGCTTCGTGTGCGACGAGAAGTCCAGTGAGTCGGTGAAAAGCGCCACGGAGCTATCGGGACCACTGCGCTCCATGCAGGATCTGGCTCGGCGAATCGCCAAGGTGTCGACGGAATGCAAACTGGACCTGGACGCCGATAATTATGTGGACAAGTTCAAGCCCTTCCTCATGGACGTGGTGCTGGCCTGGTGCAAGGGCTCCAGTTTCCTCGCCGTCTGCAAGATGACCGACATCTTCGAGGGCTCCATCATCCGGTGCATGCGGCGACTGGAGGAGCTGCTACGCCAGATGTGTCAGGCCTCCAAAACCATCGGCAACACGGATCTGGAAAACAAGTTTTCCGAGGGCATTAGGCTGCTGAAGCGCGACATTGTCTTTGCCGCCTCGTTATATCTGTAGGATTTTAGGAAAACTTATCGTAAGGCCTTATTTCCAGTTCTATTTCAATTTAATTTGTTGGAATCGGAATTGATTTATAGATCCATCAATCAAAGAAATGTCTTTGATTTCCGCTTCTGGTTTCTCTGTAACATTTAACGAAAACTGGATGATATATCATTTCTAAACCTGGAACTAATCTTAAATTAAGACAGTCCAAGTAAGGATTTCTGATGCGGGCACATCCTTTGTATATTTTAAATGTTTATACGACAACCAAGAAGGATAAAATAAATGAGACCATACGATAACCAACTCTCATTTCTAAATTAATATGATGAATATTTGTTTTATTTTCTTATGTTTTGGCTTCAACCTTATAAAAATGTATTAAAATCGGTATATTTCTGATCAGCAAATGATATATTAAATAAGCAAATCACAAAACAAAATGGGGGTACAGTAATATTTTTTTATTTATGGACAAATACATTAAACTTAGCTAGAATACAAGTGTTAATACATTATGCTTTCAATCATGTAACAAATGAAGATATATACAAGAAATAATAATGTACACGATACTTATGAAAACATAAAGTTATTGGACGGTTCACACTGAATTTGTATGGTCATTTTTGTCTTATATGCGACACATAAAACATATAAAATATACTAGAGGTACAACTACGGGAAAGGCACACTTAGTTGGTACATTTTCGATGAGGACTGATAGTCCATCGAAGGCAATTACAAGAAATGAAGGCACTGTAGGTATTGCTCTTGATGATGTGTGGGAGTGGCTAAAGTTAAATGGTTTACATGATAATCTTATGATAAGGGACGATACAATGTTATGAATATGTTTTTTTTATTAAAAAAGTTTGAAAATAATTTAATTTTTTTTTTATTAAGGTTAATTTGTTTTTGTTTGGTTTCTTACAATTTCATTCGGTATGACTGTCACTATAAAAAGGTTTTTATAAGTTGATCTGATCTTTTCTCAAACATTTAATTACAAGAAAAACATTTAGCACTTTTTTTAGTACCTAAGTCTAATAAATATGTTGGATTAATCTGATTTTATATACTCCCTACAAAGAATATTATTAACTAATTAAAATATGATTAATTATCTAATCTCTGAAGTAATAGTTTAAGCAGAACAATTACTTCCTATAGTTATTTACACTTACAGGCCGATTGTAAGGCTATGGAATGTCATTGATATGGATTTGTATTCGTTGGGTTATCAAACTTTCGAACAACTAAACTTAAATTAAGATCTTACGAATATTGGGCTTGCCTAAACTACAACTCAAAACTGAGATCTCAAAGATCTGTTTAAAAACGTATTACAAATACAAAATTAAACTTAAATTTTTCGCAAAACAAGTAACTTAAATTAATTTAAATTCCAGGAAAAACTGCAATAAAAAAGATAAGGTTTATTAAACAATTTGGAATAATTAAAAATTTGATATTAGGTGAAGGGGTGAAACTACAAAAATAACAAGATGCATAACGTCATAATAAAACACATGAACCTACCAGCTCTCTTTCCTCCTGGATCATTGACAGGCTCTGTGATTGGACGATTCGGCTGACTCCCTAAGCGCATCCCGCGCTTAGAGAGCGGTTACTTAGACGGATGTCTGCGGCACTCCCTCCACCAGCTGCGTTCTTCTGGGCTGAGCCGCTGGCTGTGAACTCAACGTGGCCGTGGTGGTGTGGGTGGTGCTGCGGGCGGAGGGCACCGGAGTGGTGCTCCGACTGCTGCCCGAGACACTGGCGGCAGTTGGAGTCCTTTTCGCCGGCTCCGCATGTAACTGCGTCACCGGTGTGCTGGAAAGTGGCTGCAGCAGACGCTTCTCTTCCACGGGCGCCGCCGACACCACCTTTGCCGCGGATCCATTTCCATTCGCCTGGGAACGAGGCGTCATGGCTCGCTCAGTTGCCTTAACCAGATGACCATTGGTCTCCTTCAGCGAGATTCCCGATTTCAGGGACGCCTGGCTGCTGGATTTCTGGGTCATGGCCAGCGAACTGGGTGAACGCAGGGAAGTAGTGTCCGTATGCGCTTTACTGGCCAGCGTTTTGGAGGAGGGAGAGTCGCGGTACTCGTATATGTTGTCCCTGGAGCGAAGGGCATGATGGTTGGTCACCATATGGGCATTGTCCACGCCCCGCGGATCCGGTTCCGGCTCCAGGCCTTCGCCATTGATAAAGACATCCTCATCGTAAAAGCGATCCGATTGGCTGTGGATTGGGGATCGGGTATTATTCGATTATATCATAGTATTAACTCCACTACTAACTCACCGCTTGGCATTGCGCCACATGATGCAGCAGATGACCACCAGGACTATGAGGAAGAAACAGGTCACCGACATGCTCCAGAAGGCGATCTGAAGCGGCTCCTTTGGCTCCCACCAGTACTCGGTGGTGGGTGGATAGGTGGGCACCAGCACTCCGATCACCGTGGGCAAGTACTGTGTCCAGAAGGCGCACTCCGTCTGCCGGTAGTTGAGCAGGATGGAGGAGTTGAACGTGGTGTTGATGTTCAGGTAGCGAATCTCGCCCTGATAGGCTCGCTGGAAGTGCATGCCCAGCACCTGTTGAGGTGTCGGATTGCTATAATACGAATACAAAATGTAAGATAACAGATAAGGTTCAGGATTCAGATTAGTATAATTTCTAATAAATAATTGAAAAAGTCATAAATAAATCTATCTTCTTCTTCTATCTTTAAAACCTTTTTGAAACTTATAAAAATATTTAAATTCATGATTTCATTTTGAAGTATTTGAGTCAAGGTAGAAAGTATTTGTAATAATAAGTAATTAGTTATTACTTAGTTTGATGAAATATAATGTACTTTAAAATGACTGTTTGAAATCCTTAAATTAACTGGAATTGTTATATAAAATGTTTCAATATTTAATACTAAACACATTCAAATTTATTTTTAAATTTAATCCAATGATTTCTCCAGTGATATTTCATTGTTATTTCTTTATGATCCCAATAGATCCATCACTCACCCATATCTGGCAAAGTTCGAGTAGGTCTTCATGAAGAAGTGGCTCATGTTCCGATCGTTATCCGTCCACATGTTGCGCTGCAGGTGGTCCTTCTTGGGGAAGAACTCGGTGTCCAGGAAGGGAGCTCCGGTGAGGAAATATTTCTCGGTGTCGTGTGGATACTTTCGCCACTGCGGCAGATTCAGTCCCTCCACTGTGGTGTTCAGGACGTACATATAAACCGGGACCTTCTGCTCGAGCATCAGCTTGACCATCTGGTCCACCGGTGCCCGGTAGTAAAGATCACTGAGCATATTGATGTACTGATCCCGGATTATCGTATTATTGTTGGGATCCGGCCAGAAAGTGTACATGTACTTGATGGCCTCGTAAACGCCGTTCGGATTGAGGGTGTAGTTGTACCGGAAGACATGCTCGCGTATCTTCTGGTCGAAGAAGCGTCCATCCAGTTCGTAGTACGGACTCAGGGATTCGTTTTGGGCCACCAAGAACGCCGCCTCCTGTGTCGTTACCCCAGTCATGTACTGGATATTCCGGTTGAACTTTCCGGCCCGGATGAGGGTCTCCGGGGTTTGGGTGAGGAAACGCCAGTCCTTTTCGCGCCATCCCTCGTACCAATCGTCGCCGGGCAGCGTGAAATTGTGGTCCAGCACGGGACCCCAGGGAAAGCTGCCCACCTGGGGAGCAAACTCGGCGTTGCCCAGCTCATAGAAGCTGCGCCCGGTGCGCAGGCAGTTGACCAGCTTCCACGAGGACTCGATGGAACAGCCCAAGAGCTGGCCCAGCACGCGACTAGTGTTCTGAGCCCGATACTTGTCCTGGATCAGCGCCCAATCCGCCAGCGCCGATCCCGACTGGGCAATCACTCGCTTCACAATGTGTCGCGTCTGCGGGGCAACCATCAGCAGTCCAGCGGAGGCGCCACCTGCTCCGGGACCAAAGAGGGTAATGGAATCGCGATCCCCGTTAAAGAACTCTATGTTGTCGTGGACCCAACGCAAGGCTGTCGCCTGATCCAGGATGCCGTAGTTTCCGGGCGAGTTCTCATCGCCCGTGGAGAGGAATCCCAGGGCTCCCAGGCGGTAATTGAGAGTCACCACCACCACGTCGTAGAAGGAGGCCAGAACATGGCCCTGGAACAGGTTGGAGGCTCCGCGGATGAACTCGCCACCATGGATGTACACCATCACCGGGTATTTCTGAGCCACACCAGCGCCAGTCTTGAAAGTGAGGAAAAAGATTGAATTAGTATTGTAGAGACTACATTTAATTTTATAATCTAGGATTCTGTAACTATTTTTTCTCAAATACAACTAATTTTGATAAGAGCACATAGATAATTCTGATCTGCTATATAATTATAACACGTTAAAAAAATTCTTAAAAAATATATATTTTCTGATTTGTATGAGATATTTAGGGATCTGGAACTTAGAGATACTTTATCTAGAAGATAACAAATTTTAATAACAGATAATTCAGATATGTTAATTATTTTTAAAACGTTAAAAAAGTTATTATTCACTGTAATTTAAAATACAAATTCATTAAAACAATAGTGGTTCCGAGATGTCTGAAATATTTAGGGATCTGAAACACAGAGATCAAATCTAATCTAGGTATACCTCCTAAAATATATAAGTTTGGTCAAACTTTTGGGACTATTATTCAGAACTAGTAATGATAATTGACCCCAGTTGAACTTACCTTGGGTGAATAGACGTTCAAGTATAGACAATCCTCGTCCATGTCCATCACTCCCTTGGTGGCACCTGTATATCGGACGGGCTGGGGACAGGCGGGTCCAAAGTCGACGGCCTGGAGCAGCTGCCATCCTCGATGGATGCGGGGCGGCTTGAAGCGGCCCTCGAAGGTGGGCGGCAGGGCGTAGGGGATGCCCAGGAACACCGAACACTCGCCCATCACACGATCCACCGTCGAGTGGAAGGGACGGTAGAAGGACTTGGGATCGGGATTGTCGTACATGTACACCTTAAAGCCCTGCACCTGGCCATAGTTTGTGGTCACGAATACGTCCCGCTCCAGGGTCAACGAATCCCGACGCTGCTTGCCCTGCAGATCCTCTCGCCATCCGGCTAGAACTCCCGGAAACTGCGTCCTCGCATTCGGATCGTTCTGCGATTGGGGGGAAAAAGAAATTGAGATCATTAGCCCATTTCTCATGGATGAACAAATAGAGACGCTGATCCGATCAGTGAATGGGCGACATGTGTAATTGATTAAGTCGCCTTTGGCTCCACTCGGTGGCATGAAAACTTAATTAAGATTATTACTTTGATATTGGAACGATCTGACGATCGGACGAACTCCCCTTTCTCAATGACTTGCCATTGTTCGCCTATGGATCGTCTCGGTTCGCTTCTTTGGTATAGGGGTCAGTTTTTTGTGTTACAGAATTTAATTGATTAAGCGCGGTTTGTTGGGGCACAAAAAAAGTACATAGATCATTTTACAAAGTTCGATTGGATATTTTCTATCCAATTATACGTTTTAATCCCATTCTTTCACTTATTATTATTGAATCCTCATTATTAACCCTTGTAAAATTAAAATGGTATTGATTTGGAATCTTTATATTTAAAAAGTTAAGTCGCCAGAAATTATTTAATGTTTTTCTTTTCTTACCGGATCGAAACGAAAGCGATCTTCGCCTGGCATTCCTTGGGGATATTGTCCCGGTGGATTTCTGCCTGGATAGTTGGCTCCAAAACCGTTTGGCTGATAATGACCATATCGGCGATCGTTGAAGGTGTAAGTTCTGTAAGTCCAAAATGTAAGTGCAAAAAGTGATAAAACTAACTGAAATAATGACTCACCTGTAATCTGGATCACCTGGATTTGGCCAATGATAGTCAACGCCTGGACGTGAATAAAACCTGGGATCTCTTGTCTGTCCCTCTGTCGGCACAAAACAGGTGCAAATCACCAAGGGAAGGGCTAAAAGCCATTTTAATTTATCGCGATACTTTAATTTGTGCATCATGGTGATCTATAAAAGTAAATAGTCAAAAGTTCTGTATGTTATAAACTTTGTAACTAAAAAAAAATCTTTAATCTGCAAAATATATTACATTATCACTTATTAAATTATTAACAAGCTATGTTACTATGTAAATTCTATAGAAATCGCGGACCATTGACAATAATTATTTTGTTATTTGCGAAACAATTACCATGTTACTAAAAATGCCATAAAACGATCGTTATGCCTCTGAGGTCTCATGTTTTCAACAGGCTAACTTATTTACCACTAAAAAAAACCCATACAATTTTGAAAAGAATTTCGTAATGTTTAAAAAGCATCAAAAATAGTTTCAGATCACATTGATGGTCAACCCAAAACTCCATAAAAGTTTAAACAAACAGAATGAAAACAAATCTCTGCTCGGATTCGAGTAAGAGTGACCAAACTGGTTTTCCATTACGTTGTTGGCTCAATTTTCTTGGCACTTCACGGCGGCATTAGAAGAGGCCGAGAGACCGACAAACCCGTTTGAAATGCTGACTCGAAAAAATGCGCTAAAAATAAGTTACAGCATAAAGTGCGACTTCGAAGTGGAGTCGATTGGAGAGAGACCCCTTACACTGACGATTACGTGCTTTGTCTGGGTATTCGGAATCGGCGTCAATGGGTTAATTGCAGCGATAATGGGAAAAGGTCATCGCGTTAAATTGGTTTAAGCTGGGGAAATGGTATGTCCCAGATTGTGTGAACCAATAGCAAAGCGAGTTAATTGTTATCAAAATTGTTAGACAATTGATTTTAATTTTTGGAAGTATGAGTTGCGACAATTGATTTACTGATACTTTGAGTTGTTTGGTACATGATTTGAAATTTGTCAGAATTAACCGATCCTAAGAAGTCTTATAAATACCTTAACAAAAAAATGTCTACAAAATTGATGAGCAATACCTAAAAAATTCAGTTATTAATACAAATATGGCAGATAGGTATTTCCTGCCAAATCCATCCCCTTGTACGTGTGAAAATGCTACCAAAGAAAAAGTGAGAAAATAAATACACCTGGCTATTCCAAAGGCTGTTTAATTTTAATTTCCCTCTTGGCATTCGATTGGCAATGCATTCGTATTCGTATCGATGCAACATTAATGTCGTTACCCTGGTTGCAATATGCTTTCAGGTGTACAGTTTCGGTCAATAATATAGAGATCTTCGAATATTATTGTTTGGGACTGGTCTTATTTTTTCACATGACTTCTTGAAACACTCTCAGTGAAAAAAAACACTTTCGAAAACTTTTAAATATTTTACTCAACAAAAAATGTATTATGAACTTTTATTTTACCAAAACATTAAGGAAACATTAAAGGAAGAAGAAGTTTTTTTAAAGATTTTTTGGTTACATTTTTTAAAAGCTAAAAAACTTTTTGTTATGAAAAATTTTAAAAAAGATAATTTTATATCATGCAAATATGTCGTTAGGTTGTACTAAAGATCACGGCCTTGTTGATGCTATTGTTCTGACTGCGAGTGTGTTGAAAGTGGCACAAGGACTCACATCGATACGGGTGCATTAACCTGCTTGTGGACGCCTCAAGTTACCCGGTTATTGGATGTCTCAACCCTCGAAGGGTTCCTATTCAAATTACGGAAGTGCAAACGCCTGCACAAAAAATATGCCAAGCTCTGTTTTTTTTCATTTAAACAAAACTGCCTGGGAATATTCATATCGAATTTCGTGTCGAAATTTTGTTAGCATTTGTCGTTGTTGTTCGTTGATGAATCATTTGTAGAAGTTTAGCGTTTTTCGCAATCAAATCACCAAAGCAAACAATAAAACGCAACGATAACGCTGAAAGTGAAGCGCAGGTGCGCCTGTGTGAGTGCGTATCTCTGTGGCTATGAGTGTACCTGTGTGTGTTGGTCCACTACACAGGTGTTGTTGCTACTTTTACACAGAAAAAAACAAACCGATTCATTTTTCATTGAGATTATATTAATGTTTTTTGAAAAATTGTTTTAGCAGACTGTAATACTTTTGTAATTGTAATTGAATGAAAATGTTTCAAAAGCTCTTAATAATTTTGTTATAATATTGCCACTTTTCAGTTATATTCAGTTATAAGCGTTACGGATTTTTGATTTTAACTTTATCTTATAACACAGAGTTTAAAAAAAATCGTAATGATTTTCTAATACACATTATTTTACTTCATTGATCCAAAGCTGAATTTTTAAAGATTGGTAACACTTTAATGTTTTTTTATGATTCTACAAAAAGTGAAACAAAAGGTTCTGTTTTTGGTGTGTTTATCTTGCTTTTAGGCCTAGTTTTTGTAAGCATTTCACTGCATTTATTTCGAATCGAAAGCATTTCTTTCTGTGTGGCTTAATCTCACTGTTTTTACAGTTATGCTCCAGTTGATGACGTTGCCGTGGCAACTTGTTGCGGCTTCTATCCGTCATTTCACTATCTAATCGCGATTTTTCAGCCATTACCATTCGCATTTTCGTTTTTGTACCATTCTCTCACTCACAATAACTTTCTTGGCCAAGCCAACGCCCCGAAAAAGGTAGCATTCGAAAAAAACCAAAGCATTCGAAACGTGAAAAAACGTAACGCAGCTGAAATGACCGTTTTTGAGTCACAGAGTCGAAGACTGAGGCTCAGGTAAACCAGGTAAGCGTCGTCGCAATGCCGTCAGAAACGACGTCTCACGCACACCGAAGAACGAAACTCAGTTAACACTCACACTCAGGTGCCGGTTGTTACCAACGATTCACACACAGCTACACCGATACACCTGGCCCGGCCGACTCTTTCGATGTATTGGGCGCGCGCAGCTTTGAACGCTCCTGCGTTGCCAACTCTCACGTACACCTCTCACAATATCGCAACGGTGCAAACCAACCGAGTCTTTCGAGAGTTGCCGACGAACTGAGTTCTGAGGCACCAACCAAAACTCGAAACCCGAATCAGAGAGACAGCCAAGTCAGCTGAGCAGGAGCGGAACTTGGCGTGGGTGCTGGGGCGACAGGGCCGCAGCACGGGCAGCAGATCGAGCGGGCCCTTCCGAATAGGGGCTCTAATAATGAAAGAAAAAGAGCGAAGGAATCGAACAAAGGGTTCACTGTTCACTATTCCTTGATAAACATAAACTTTGTATTTGAAAAAAATTGATTTCGAGAGATTTTGTAATCCTAAGTACCGAGATTAAGGGGAGACAACTGCTTTAGAATATTAGACAAAAACAATTTTTTAATGACATTATAGCCGAACATTTTATACTAAAATTAATATTTTGTAATGAAAAAGAACATTTTCTAATAATCACTCGTCCGCTGATTCGTGTAAAAAGTAAATAATTAAAATTTGTAAGAAATTTAAATAAATCACAAAGCCTAAACCGAAAAAAAAAATATTATCTTTTAACAAAAAAAAAATGTTTTGTCAATTAATATCGCTTTATTAAATTTATCATGCTGGCTAATCCGTTCTGTACTATAAGGGATAGTTAGAATATTTATTATAATTCTTGTTGTATTATTTCAACTAATGGCACTCTTGTCATTCAAAATACATAGTTTTGGATTCGGCATCCGTTTGGAATAACGTAGTAATGAGTTATCTTTGCATGACAAAACGGAAAAAACATTTTGCATAATTTCTAATTGAATTCTATTATATAGGACGCAGCCCAGACGATGGATAGATGGATGGTCGTGATTCACGCTTTGAGCTCCGGGCACAAGACCAATTGGCGATCGGTTCACATTTTGACCCCGTCTTATTGAGCGGGTTGTTGGGCGTAGCTGCTAATTTTAATTAAACATAACCGAAGCGACGGAGCTTCCGATGTCAAAGATGCGGGAAGCAATTAAAGCACTTGAGCATGGACACGCTTTGTTTACAATGTTGACCCTTTCTTTATTAATGAAGTGCTTAAGTCAATTAGGCTGAAGAAAAACTGCAGCTTACTACTGGGGAGCTAAAGATATCTGGATCTATTAATAAGAAGTGAAGATTCTTTCGATATTTTGGATATTCCTTCCATGTTTACCTACCATTCATACCAACATCAGATTGGACAAAGAAATATTGCCAAAGTTCTTCAACAATAAGGAAACGTAGGTAAAATAAACCGTTCGTTACAGGAAATCAGACTACAGATGAAAGAATAATACTAGTCGATTAATATAAGTTTTTGCATTTTCTGAATTTGCTACATTTTACTTTCAAATAAACGCGCCAAACTATAAACATCCAACTATCGGCAGTCGGAACTATCGGCTTCAAGCTCTATCGATAGAACTGCACACTGCTATCGCTTATCGTCTATCGACTCCTGCAGCTGATTTCAAGCGAGAAAAAAACTCGGGACAGGAAAACAAGGACTCTGGGACTTCGGACCGCCGCAGGAGCTGATTGCACAAAAGGATCCAACCGTAAACCGCCGACCACATCCGCCGGAGAGCCATGGAGCCGCCAGCGCCGGGCGGAATCGCGTCCGCCGGCTCGACGCACAAGTTCCATCCGTGCGACGAGGCGGTGATAGCCACCAACGACGATGCCAGCGACTGCAAGCGGTGTGCGGTGCGCCTGGGCTACTGGAAGGACGACTACATCGGGTACTTTGTGCGCAACCAGGAGCGCAAGGCGCCGGAGATCAATCGCGGCTACTTTGCCCGGGTCAAGGGCGTGGAGATGTGCGTCGAGAAGTTTCTGAAGGTCAGTCCACGGTCCGCGGTGGCTCCCAACTGTCTGGCACGTGCCAAGGTCATCCTGTTGCATTGCTGCTGCAAGGCCAGGCCTTGCCATGCGCATGTCCTGGCCAGGCCATGTTGACCTTGCCCTAACCGCATTTCCCACCCACTTCGTCCACACAGAAAACCTCGGGAAACTGCCAGATCATCAATTTGGGCTGCGGCTTCGACACACTCTACTTCCGACTGAGGGACACCGCCCACCAGGTGAAGAACTTCATCGAGCTCGACTTTCCCACTGTTACCGCCCGCAAGTGCTACACAATCAAGCGGAACAAGGCCCTGCTGGCCAGGATCCACGACGAGGATGGAGAGGTGCGGCTCAGTCCGACGGATCTCCATGGGCCAAGCTATCACCTGATGGGCGTCGACCTGCGCAACCTCGACGAGGTGGACAACAAGCTGCAGCAGGCCGAAGTGGACTACTCCCTGCCCACCATCTTCCTCGCCGAGTGCGTGCTCGTCTACATCGAGGCGCAGAATGCCCGGAATCTACTCAAGTGGATCGCGCAAAAGTTCCAGGCCGCCGTCTTCGTCAACTACGAGCAGGTAAGCCAGCTGTCCTTTAACATCCACCCTTGGAATCGAAAGAATAACAGACCTTTAATCCCTACAGGTTAACATGAACGATCGCTTCGGCGACGTGATGCTCAACAACCTGCGTGGACGCGGCTGCAGCCTGGCCGGCGTGGAGTCCTGTCTGTCGCTAGACACACAAAGGAACCGCTTCAAGGACAGCGGATGGACTGGCGCCCGCGCCTGGGACATGGTCCAGGTGTACGAGAGCATCTCGGCGGCCGAAAGGCAGCGCATCGAGCGGCTGGAGATGCTGGACGAGGGGGAATTGCTGCTGCAGCTCTTCCAGCACTACTGCTTGGTGGTGGCCTGGCTGGGCGTGGCCTTCCAGGACATAGATATCACGTGCGTGCCAGTGTAAAGATTCGTGCCTAGCCGACATCGGACTCTCAATGTTTCCCGTTTACTAACGAATCACTATTATCTTTACTTTACCCAATGCAGCGTCGAGGAGTTGATGTCCTCCCTGAACATTGACTAGGAGCGATGGAGGAGGACGGGATAAAGAGACAACCCACATGGATGCACTGTTTATCGACTCTTTGCCCTGCTCGGAAGGCCATGCCAAAAGATTTTGCTTCTCAACGTGTTAAACTAAACAAACAAATAATTATAAAAAACCATCGAAATCAAAACGTATTTAGATATTTATCCCACACCGAACACACTCGCAAATTACTTAATTTGTTAAACCTTAGTTGTTCCTTACACATTTCCCTTGTTACATTTTCTATTATTTAATCGCTTGATCTTTTTTTTCGAATTCGCTCACTAATTTATCACCGAATAGTGGCGCAAACTATTGATAAATGATCGATACGCCATCCATTCATTTCCAACTTCTAGTGTGCGTTAAAAGTGTAAATGTATTTTGAAATTAATTAAAACAAAACATAATTGGAAAACTTAAATCAAATGGGTTTAATTATGGCTGAGCTTACCAGGGATTCAATAATATTTTGAAGGTTTTACTTTATTTTACAAACAACACCGTGGATAAAAACTTGTATTTCTAGTGTAAATAAATGTTCATGCTCCAAGCTTGCTTATCGTGGGATATAAAACTTATATCTTAAGTGTAAATCAACTGAAAGAATGTACTCCTCCTAACCTTCCTTGCTGGCCTTCGCCATCTCGCGGGTTCTGAAAATAATAACACATGGTATTCAAAAATAATTTCAAATGCGAATGCAAGGGCATTCTGCTTACATGGCCCGCAGTTCCTCCAAAGTGGGCACTGGTACACGCGTAGATTCGCTTTCATCCTCCTCAGCCGCCTGCTCCGGATGCTTCTTCCACTTGTGCGAGCGGCAATTGGTGTTGCTGGCGAACGCCTTGTCACAGTACTTGCATACATAGGGCCTGAGACCCGTGTGGCTAAGGAGATGGATCTTCAATGCCGTCGAGTTTTTGCTGCCGAGGCCACAAACCTCGCACTTGAAGCGACGCTCCGCGCTGTGCACAGTCTTGTGCTTGTTAAGATTCGCCCGGGTCTGCAGCATTCTGCCGCAGATCTCGCACTCAAACTTGGGAGCTCCGTGCGTCTGGCTGTGCACCTGGAAAATGTATGATAATTACATGGTTTACTTAACTATGTGAGTTATATTTTACCCACCCGCAGTCTGGCCTTGTTCTTGAAGGCAGCATTGCACACGGGACACACGCAAGGCTTCTCATCCGTGTGGACCAGCTTGTGCTCCACCAGGGATGTGAAGGTCTTCAAACCTTTGCCGCAGATGTCGCAAACGAATCGCTTGGGACCGCCGTGCATATCGTGCTTGTGACGGCGCAGGGCCATAAAGGACATGAAGGACTCCTTGCAGGCCTTGCAGGTGAACTCGTCGACCGGAGGACTTGGCGAGCGCTCTTTGTCCTGAGGCGACACACTGACTTTGGTCGTCTTTTCCAGAGGTTTGGTCTTCGCAGTGCTTTTTGGTTCAACGTGAGTTGGTTTTTGGCTGGGTCTGCCTCGCTTCCGTTTCGGGGGCTGCGGGGATGTGGTGTCATTGTCTGTTAGGACCAGCTCTTCATCATCCTCCTTCAGCTGAGATTTGTGAGGCCTAAGAATCGTTGGTCTGCGCATACGTTTTACAGCGACTTCAGGTGATGGCAGTGTTTTGGGTAGCGATGTGGGTCGCTCTTCGAGCTCCGATTTGCGATGCGTGAAATTCCCTAGCCTGCGAACCCCTTTTGTTTGTACCTTAAGTGAAGGTTTTAGGTGGATTTCAGGTGATGGCAAAGTGGGAAGCTTTATGGATGGCTCTTCGAGCTCGGCTTTAGAGTGCGTGGAATTCCTACCCCTCTTTTTTTGCACCTCAGGTGAAGGTGAAGGCGTTGGGGAATGATCCGAGAAGTGGTCCGAGAAAATCAGCTCATCGACCAAGGAGAACTTGTCGTCATCCATGTCCAGGAACTCCAGTTGCTGCTTGCACGTTGGCGGAAGGCCATATTCCCGCCGCAGGTCCTCCACATCCTGGCTGTCCTGCTGCCCCGAATGACTCAAAAGCTCGAAAAGGCCCTGGATCTTCGCGACGTTCTCCGAGAAGTTGATCATCTGGTTAATCACCGAGTAGCACTCCTCGCACAACATGCTGCCCAGTTCGGGCTCCTCGAAGGTCATCTGCCGATATAGGATATTATAGTACAGGGAAACGATATATCATGAATCCAGGGTACTAGAATTCGAGTCACCTACCTCCACATCGAAGCATTTCCTGATGATCCTCACCAGATCTTCGTCCCGCTCGCGAACTTTGAAAACGACATCGTCGCGGGCGCACAGGCGACACCAGTTAATCCAATCGCTCGTGGGAATGCCCATGGTTAATCTTGGCCCTCCGGGGAGTTTGGTATAGATTTTATTTTCCAATTTTATTCAAATTATAATTTACGAACGCCGACGACTATCAGCTGCTTAATAGAACGCCCTTACTTCAGAGCGGGAAAAATATCGATTGATTGCGTGATGCGGAATGTTCACACTGGGCGGAATTGATGCGAAGAAGAAGAAGATAACATTTTTTTCCGTTTTTATAATTTTATTTGGTTTTTTATAAGTATTTCTTTTGACAATTCTTGTGACTGAATCAATATAATATATTATAAATATATTTCATATTGTAAAGTTTTAGACTGAACCTACGACACATCAATATAACGCCAACTGATATTTTGTATTTTTAACCACGAGCCGGCAAAAAACACCCTACACAAAATAGAAAGGTCACCAGAATCCATACACATTCAAATTTTAAAATACAAAGAGTAATGTACCAAATAAATTAATTTTTTTTCATAAGTTTTTATTACATGCTTTTGGCTTATTCAATAAAATTCGAATTAACGCATTATTCGTGTTTTTATGCATCCTCAAAGTTTTCTATATTTTCAACTGTGAAAGTCTCTCGATGGTGCTCGCTAAAATTGGAAACCTCGACCGAAATTATTTCGAAATAAATAATTAAATCTAGATGTATCTTATTAACGTAAATAATTTTATTTTGAACATTGTAATCATTTGGAAATTAAAAGTGGTGCCATTATGCTTATTGACTAAGAAGTGCCTTTTCTTTATGGCGTGCTGCTGCAGTAATTTTTAGTCTCTATACCTCAATCTCCAAATACGCTTTCGATACACTCGTTTTTAATTGTAATTGTAACTTCATTTTCGGATTCTGAACTGCTGCGACGTCGTTTTGAATACTTATTTTTTCGATTCAAGTTATGAATTTTATTATATAGTAAGCCTCCCGGGTTGTGGCGACCAGATATCTTTCTACTTAGAAAGTATAACTCTTTTTTCTCATTGGGAAATATTGAGACGATTTGGTCCGCCAATCGCTCTATTTCGCTTACGTTTGGAATTGTGTATTTATTGAGTGTTGCATTATAAAAGCTGTCGGCAACAATCATCAAGATCTTCCTTCTGTTTAGATCTGATAGGGTTTGTGATTTTTGGACTTCTTGTAATATTTTGGCTCCAATATCTGATGACTGAAGTAAGGACAGGACGTACTAGTTAAAACAAAACAAGATAATATAATTAGAAGAGAATAAGTATAAATGGAAAAATCCCAACACCTCATCTACACAACCCCATGCCAAATTTAAATATTGTGCTGATATTACCGTATTGGAACAAGTCGAACTTTTTTGAGTCGAAGCCAACTGTTTGTCGCGAGGTTCATCAGTTTGTTCTTCATCCTAAAGAGAGCAAATGTATTAATATATTTCAACAGTACGTTAACAAAGTACTTACAGTATCTTCCCTCCATTTCTTCAGTTTCCACCTGAATTCGGCTCGGATCCCGATTTGCTTCCTTTTAGGAAATATATTCAGCAAGTCGCTGTCGTCGATATATTTCAGCCTCGAGTATGTAAAGCCACACTCTGAAAACCATAATAAATATAATTAACTAAACACGCTACATTTGTTTTTTTTTATTTACCGATTAGGCATTCGTAGCACGACATAGGTAACTCTTGAGCTATCACGAAGTGGAATAGGCGTTCATCGTTATCCTCCGGCTCCATCATGGTTCCTTAAAAAAGGATAATATTTACATGTGTGTACCAGTTGGAGTCTATTCCGAGCGAAAAAGACGCATGGTACTTTACATACATGCGTAAGGGTAAGTGTGTGGACCCTAGTGACTTTTTAACTAACTTTTTGAACTCAACTCTCAAAACAAAACACAAAACAAATTAAATTGATTTGTTTACTTTAGGCCAGATGGCGATAGGCAGAGCTCCGATAGCGAACTATCGACTACTCGTGAGTCCAGGGCAATGAGCTAGTTCTTTGAACTGGACGACTCCAAAATGAACCGAGGTTTAAATCGAAAAATTTTTAGTAGGTTTTTAGAGGATGAATAACCGTCAAAATACACCGCTCGAAAATCAGGACATAACAAACTTTTCATAAAATAAATTTTAAAATGCATATTTATTTTGTAAGCCTTTTCTCACACTCACACATAGTTACACATGTATACATATATGTATGTCTGTACAGTTGCACGTTCTTATATTACCGTACGGCGGACGTCTAACATACATACATATATGCACACGTAGAAAATTGCACACGAATTTTTTGAACTTGAATCCTTTATGATTTAAATACTTTTAAGGATGTTTACTTTACTCACCTTTTCTTCGTTTCAAAAAACTTGTTAACAATGTATATACGTCCGATTCACTTCGCGTTTAAAATCAATTTACCGAAAATCGACTAAATTTTATGCTAGTGCGAGCGAGACTTCATTATCATTTCGTATGTATCTTTCTCGTTCGCACTCATGTAATTTAAGTCGCCCTTTTTGTGTTTTTCCATGTCAGAGAGCGAAAAATCGATAAATTTACGTTTGTCAGTATCAATTTTACATTATTTCATGTAGAAATGATATGTGTATAAAAACCCCTAATTTTGCAAACTCAATTTTACATATTTTCGTGTAAAAATGAAATGTGTATAAAAAACTTAATTTATTTGATCCCAACTTTCTTTTTCTGTTTATGATTGACAATCCCGTTTGACTTTGGAATTTAAATTAAATTGTTCAAACGCATACAGCATGTCAATTTACATTGAAAGTATAGTTTCGATTGCTCTTAATTTAGTAACAGTTTTATTTCTTATCGAATGTAACGAATCGTATAAATGTGGTACAAGAATAATTAATAACTTAGTTCTCCATGTCCTCTGCATCGGTTGACTCGCTTTCCTGCCAATTCTCAATGGTATAGTAGGCTTTCAGGGCAATTTCGTCGTCCAGCGTTAGTTCGCCCAGGACCAGAGGCCCCAACTCCTTTTTCACCATCACTTCCTGCCAAAACTCTCTGTGTTTCTTGGCCAGCGTGATCTTTTTCAGCTCCTCGGTGAACTTGTCGTACTCCTGAAAGGTGTTAAAGTCCATACAGCTTTGCCGGTACAGGGTAATGATCTCGCCCAGCTGCTCGCTGTTTAGTTTTTTGCGCTCCAGAAGCGTTAGGATTACCACCCGGGTATCGGCAGCCAGAGCCTGAAAGCGGGCATCCCGCTGGGTGGCATTTGTGATGGATCGAACGATTGCCAGGATCCGCGTGAAATCGGAGCCGGGATTGGTCAAGCCCACGCCATCCGATGGCATCGGGATCTCCTTCTCCGCTGGTTCCTGCTTGATAGGGACTCCATTTTCTGCCTGTTCTTTGGCCAGCAGTTTTTCCTGCCAGGCGCGACTGTAGCGCAGTGGGAATAGCTTCTTCACGTTGGCCGCCGCCCTCTTGGACTTTTCCTCCAGGGGTTCCGGGACTCGCCAGAAGACATCCGCGAAATTCTTGTCCTTAAGAATTTCTTTATCGTTATTATTATCCTCATCCTTATCCTTATTATTATCTAGATCTCTTTTGATAACCTTTCGCTCCAGGACGTCCATTACATTCTGCTCAAAGATGCTAGGAAGTCCGTCAAAGGGAAGCAGATCATTTTGGGCCCATGGACGTGGTTGCTGCGTGTCCCGTAGAGTGCATTCCAGATCGGTGTTATCGATTAGCTCGTCTATGGCCAGCAGCTGGTCCTCGCTGCACTGCGTCTTCGCCGTTCGCAGGGCGGGAAAGTCCCAGAAGTGGTGCTGGCTCGTATAGGAAACTTCCAGCATGTACAAAGTTGCCGGATGGGTATCGTCCGCTAGGCGGGGCAGCAGCACCACCATTTGCGGCCTATTAAACTTGGTGCTGAAGATCTTCCAGCAGATTATGGCCCGATCTGAAGCGATCAGGGCACGCACTAGAGCGTCCATTTTGATGGCGGCGTTTTGGTTGTTCTTCTGGTGCACCATAAGGTACAAGGACTCGCCGCAATAGTACTCATCCGGCACGGCATTCCGCTTAATGAACCCAAAGAAGTGCAGGCCCTGGGGATACGGTTCCTTTGGCTCCAGCACGTCCGCGTCATAGGGCACCGGAGTGCCGCCCAGCATGTAACCAGTCATCAGATCCTCCGGCAGCGGCGTCACTTCGCTGCCCTTGATGAAGTGCCGCGTCTCCCGGGTCACCGTTTCGTCCTCCTCCGCCCAGACCTTTACCAGCTTCACGGGCGTCTGGTTCTTCATGGCGATCATGCCCTGCAGACTGATGCTGATCTTGCTGCCGATGTGCAGCTTGGCGTTCCACACCCAGGGTCGTCGATTGGTCACCTTGAAGACGGTGAGCAGGGCCTCCTTGAAGCTGCACAACGTGGCATTGCAGCGCGGCACGAGGCTGAGGACGTGCTTCTGGTTCTCCAGCTCATCGGAGCCGCATTTCCGCGAGAAGTTGAAGATGGCCTGGGGCTCATTGGTCTCGACATTGTCCTTGTAGGCTATGTTGTGGGTGCTGGGGAGTTAAAATATTTATTTTAGTATGAAGATACATTTTAAAATATAGTTTATTACTTAGAACCGGAAATAGATGGTAGTTTTACAATTTAATACGAAGGAAAGATCATTTGATGATGAAATAATATACATGATACATGATATAGGATAAATCATTGATGATGTTGATATATGAAATGATATACAAAGTAATCTATTTGGCCTTAAAAAGTAAATACTATAATGGGACTGCTCACCCCACAATTAAATCAATGTTCTCCTTCAGCAATATATCCGTGATTTCGTTGAATTTATCAAAGTCCTGCGGAAAGCCATTGAAATCGAAGAGCAGGAGAATCCTTCGCCTGGCAGTCTTCAAACTATAAACGATTCTTTATAAAATCGAGAGGTTAAATGATAGATGATTCCACCTACGCAAGTGTAGTTTCTTGGAGCTGCAGAGCTGACTCAAGGCCATCTAACCACTGTCCTTCCTCGCAGGCTGTTCTATTTACATATTTGAAAAAATTCAGCAGGAGCTGCCAACTACAAAGTGTGGGATCTCCAAGTTGAAGCACATTTTTGTGGGTTACTTTTTCGTTCCCTTCTTCCACTTTAATGCTGGTGTCGCAGCCAACCAGGACGAAGGACACATAGTCCTTCTTATCGCAAACGATCTGGGGAGGATGAAATTAGCATGGTTTTCAGAGTCCTGAAGGTATTTTACCCACCTTGTCCTTAAGAACCTCGGCCACTACCTTTGCCGATTTCAGTTTGACATCTTCGGCGGCACAAGTGCGCACATCTATCACTATCACAAGGGATTCCTGCAGATCAATATAAAGTAAGGCTCGTGTTTAGTGCAATAAACCATAAACTCACCTTGTTAGAAGCCATTGAAACAGTTTATTTTACACAAATATTTTTGAATTGTCTGCGCAGAAATTTCACAACACAACAGTATGACCTTTTAGTCGATAAGACAAATATGCCACCAATAATAATCGATTAATTTTAAAATTACTTCTTATTTTCTTATTACCTCTTATCACGAGCTATAATTAACATACACAAATTAAGACAAAAGAAAGATTAGATAACAACTAAACTTTCATAGTTTTGCAATTTCAATTTTGTTGTTAAGCTCAAACATTTATCGACATTTATCGATTGTTATAACACCGCGTTGCCAACTATATCATAGTTAACCGTTAGATTTGAAAGACATTTTGATTTTTATAATTACTAAATAGGATATATTTTTGTTTAATGTTCAAAATTCAGGTGAAATAGCCAACCATATTTTCTTATAACTTCCTAAACCTTCCCGTAAGTCTGTAGCTTTTCCAGGTACTCGGCGTTTTGGCTTAAATGATTGAAAATCAAATTCGTATCCAGGACATTCGTGGCAGGACCTCCATATTCCGCCGGCAGACTCTCATAGCCAACCATTTCGCGCAGTTTGCTGAGGTTTTTGCCATCATGGGTGAAGATCTACAAAGTAGAGCGATTAAAGTGTTTAAATGACAATTAAGCACATTACTCGCACCCTTTCCTTAAACTCCTTGTTCATGAAGGGCATAAAAAGCGTGGAGGTCACGTGCATGAGAAACCCGCGCTGGATAATATGTACGATTCGCTGGCTGAAGGGCAGGACTCCGTTCTTTTCGTTCACCACCTTCATAAAAGCTGGCGAAAATTGCCGCAAAAAATTCCGCGTTGTCCTGTGAAAATCAAATGGACTTATATTAAAGACATGATTTTCGCAATTAAGGTAAAAAAACATTTAGAAACATTTATTTCTTATTATTTATTTTAATCAATTTTAAAATAAATGGAAATTTAAATTAATACATTAATAATAAATTAAATATATAAATTACTCACTTTAAGAAATAATTTATATAATCTGTTTTATTTCGACATGATCTTTGCCAAAGTTAATAATAAAATAAAAAATAACCAATAAAAATTAATTTTTAATTTTTTGAATTGAATTATATAATATAACTTTTTAATAGTCATTCACTATTCACCTACCCTTGGAGGTCGCAAATGACTGTGATGCCGTTCTCCTGGACGCGAGGCAACAGCAGGAGCGACTCAAATATCAGGTCGTCCATCTCAACGAGACTCTGCAGATAGTCAGGATAGTTCTGGAACCCGTCCACCGTCTTGAAGATGACCAGAACTCTTCCATTTCGATCCATTTGGGGCATTACATAGCGGCAGTGGGTGCCATAGAATATCTGACGATAGTGCTCGATGGGATGGCGGGCCACCCAGGTGGGGTGGCGCCTCTTGAAGTCGTAGTAGGCGTGGATGGCCTGAAAGGCCTTGATCGTATCCCAGCGCGTATAATGCAGGAACTTGGTCAGCAGGGTGTCCTCCGTGCCCACCACTAGATCATCGCACTCTGAAATACATTATATTTCCCGAGTTATCAATAGTTTGTATGCAGCTTTTTGCTTACTCTCCACCAGCTGCCTTAGTTGCTTGATTTTGAAGATCTGCTCCGCCGAGTGATCGACTCGGGCTGTGAGGAATAGCATTTTAGGCTTTGAATTTTGAACAAAAAACAAAAAACGTCCAAAAGTATTTCAGAATTTTGATTGATTGCTTTTCAACGGCCAGAAGTTTCACTTTTTCACACTCAATCCGCTGGCGATCCGCACTCGCAACGCAAACGACGCTCACTGACTAAAGTACCCATGAAATCTGATTTGGTATAGATGGTTTATTTGTTTTATAACCGGTGCGTGCTTAAAATTTTAATGGTCCGCACTCGCTTTGAAATATAAACCTAATCGTTCAACTTGAACTTGGCTTATTTTGGCATGGTATCAGTTATACAATTTTAATTAATTATTGTTAAGAAAATGTATTAACATAAAAAGCATTTCTGTTATTTTTCCACATAGTAGTATATAAAAAAATTAAAATTTTCTTTTCTTACCTTTTAAGATTTTATAAAAGAGTCGATTATATTTTATTTTGATTTTCAATACCCAATATATCCATCCCAAAAAGGACCGTTCCTTACAAAGTTATTAACAACAAATATTTTGGCCGCTAGGTGTCGCTTTGCAGCTTGCATGAGTATCTCCTTCGCACTCCATTTAGCTAATCTGATAATCGAGACTCTTGACTATGAAGTTCTCTCTTGATTTTTATCAATTTAAATCATATTAAATCAGGTTCTGATATAAATGTAAGTCCCGATTTATGAAAAATCCGAGAGTACTTCAACCGATGACTTCTAATATTGCTAAAAGCTTCGACTCCCCTCATCAAGTTGACCTAACCACGTATTCGAGCCACAATTAATTTAACCCGGGTGCTGAGAAAAAAAGTCAAGTCGAAAAGTAGGAAAAGTAGTCAACAAAACGCGAAAGGAAACTATAAGTACGATAATTGAAGAAAATGTCATCTACACACGATGCTACGTGACTTAATAACGCCCCTTGTCTGTTCATAATAACGGTCACAACGTGTTGCTCCGTTTATATGTACATTTAAACCATATATATTATATATCCACACTTTAGTTTCTTTTTCTTAGCTTTTTGTTTCTTAATTTTCCATTTCATTCAGGTTTTCGATCGACTTGTAAAAGTTGACCGGTCAAGAAAAACGAAATATATTTTTCTAACTGGTGAAGTGTGAGCACATTTAGAGCGAGACAGGTAGATGTCCATCAAAGACCGTTTCCAAAAGTGCTTAAATCGTGACTCTGATAGAAATGTTCAAATTAACATTGCACTTCGAATATCAAGTTAATATTAATTGATTTTTGTTATTGTGTTGGCATTGTAACTGCTTTACCTTTCAAGTGGATTGTAACTGTGTAATTGATTAGCAAAACAATAAATATATGAACATTGTATTTACATAAAAATGTCGTTAAATATTAACTTGCTGATTAACTCAAAAATTAAACTAGGTACCTCCATCACTAATAAATAAATTTCACGGTTTGGTAATTAAAAAGTCTAATTTGTACCCCTAATTACTAGCACATTTGTTTCAAATCAATTTGGACTTTGACAATTCATAACATTTCGGTTGACTGGAATGCAATTTGCATTCATTTCAATAATTTAACAACTTTCCCTCCCCATTTTGGGCGAATCCCCATGAATATCGCCTGAAATTGGTCTCTCCTCTGATTTTAACCAATTGATGTAATTCAAATTAGTACTTTTGCAAATGTTTCGGCAGCGACTTTTTGCAATAATCCAAAATCTATAAATAATACATTTAATTTAAATGGTAAATAATAAACATTTGGTTTTTGCGGTTTGTTTTTGGCCAGTGAGTAGCGATTGTTTGCACGCTGATTAAATTGCGGTCACCTGGATTGGAGACCCTTATGTTAGTAATCAAGTTGTACTTGTTCACTAAACAACAAATTGGTTTATTAGGAAGGTAAATAACTACATTTTATTTTGGAAAAAAAAAAATAAATAGTTTGAAGGTATATTTTTGGGTTATTTTATTTTTTAGTCAATTGAAATTCTGTTTAAAAATTCAAAAGGGAAACCGAGTTATCTAAATCTTTAAAAATACCATCAAAACTGGCAGCAACAAATCACATTGAGGCAGCTCTCGTATTCTCGTATTTGTTGACCATCATAGACGAAAAACCCCCGGAAAACAGAACAAATTACAAGTGTTGTAAAGTGTCATTTTTCAACAGGACGAGCGGGCAATGTAGAAATAATCATAATGGCCAAGCGCATATTTGAGGCGAAATCTTGTAGAAACAATGGCAGAACCGAGCTCCCAAAAACAAGAAAAGTTGCAAAAAGGAAAACAAGAAAAATGTGAGCAAATTTCGCTGGCACAAGAAAGGGCCGAAAAAGTAGCAAAAACAAAAAGAAAAACTAAACCAAATTCCAATTTGTCAGGAATTTGTTCAATTTTAGTTTTGCGGTGGCCAGGAACCGAATGAGAGGACCCCGGAAATAAACCACCACCCCCTCTTCAGTCGACCATCTGCATGCCCCACACGTGCCGCCATCGCCATGCAAAAAACCCATAAGCATAACGGTCCACCGCCACCACCCACTGGCCATTAAAGAGCTTCCACGACAAATCGCACACATTTAACACGCACCCTCTGGATCAAGGGGGGTCTACGGGGAGGGGGTTGAAGACCCCTGTGGCTGAAAAAACTGCATACTTAACGGGCCCACAAAAAACCAGCAGGGGAAACAGCTGCTCGCAATGGCTCAAACAGCTTCGCCAACTGGCCAACGGAAAAGTACAATCGCTAGCGATGGGATCGAATGGTAAACAAGAAATCAAAATGATGTTTGGCCGTCTAGGGGTAATTTTCCTATACGCATATTAAACTATAGATCTATAAATCTAAGGATTTCAGGTATTTCAGGTTTAAATCTTACTTTTGGTCTAATTACATTAGTTACCGTATTCTGATAGCAGAAAGAAGAATACAAATCTGTTTAAGCTTAAGAAATCGCGTACAAATCTAATGGTATAAAATAAACCAAACGTTAACTACTAAAGAATTTTATAACGAATCAGTTTCACCTACCATTTTATATTAAGTTAAAAAATTTAATAACTAAATATTAACAAATAAATAAGAACGGTATACAAAGAAAATAAACTAAAAAACCTGAAGAATTCGCGTATTTTGTGAAGTCTAGTTCATATTATATAATCAGATGAAGAGCTAGATATTATTTACCTTAGTTTCCTAATTTGTTCCGAGTATTTTAAAATAGTAAATCAATCCGTACTAGAAAACTCACGATTCCATCGCTATCTGAAACCGAACCATAAGTGTTCTTTTGCTTGCGGCCTCCCCCTAATGACATTTGTATGCCGTTGCAGACATGTGCAACTGTTGGACCCGAAATGAAAGATTCAACCGAAGGCTCCTTTCCCGCTTTTCGCTGCAGTTCGTCCTGCCAATTTTTAGGCTATAAGAAATTGGCAAAGTTGGAGCTTTTGCCTCGGTAAACCTGAAGCCTGGTGCTATTCTGTCCCTTCCATTTTAATTTGTTTTATTGGCAATAAGCTCTGTCTACTGGCGATAAGCAGGGAAAATGATTGTGTGAATTTATGCTAAGTGCCGGTCAACGAAGATGCCCAATGGCGATTTTTTATTGCCCCAGCATAGGCAACGATTTACCTCGCACAACAGTTGATAAATATTTGCTATAAAAACAACAAAAAAACTGAATCAAAAAATTGGAAAAAATAAAAACGCAAAACCACTCAATGGTCGTTGTCTTTGTAAACTGTTTTCGGGGGGAGAAACAGAAAAGGAGATTTCTGTTATTCTCCCCCAGGCAACAACATCATATTCCCAACACCCAAAAAGCGACTCCCCCATGGATTTGTGGCTGTGGGGCTTACGAAATCCGCCAGCGCTGTGCTTCCAGAGTTTTAATTGAATTTTGAGTGGTGTATTTAGGGATTTGTTATTTATAATAGAAAGAGCACACAGCCGGGAGCTCCAAGGAAAAAGGCATTGGCAAGGTCCGATAAAGTTTTCAGGCAATTGCAAACCTTTACATCTAAAATAAAAATATAAAAAAGATATATTATAAATAAAAAAAAAAAAATATTAAGATTATATGTATTTATTAATGTTAATACCACTGGAAAAGCAAATATGTAATATATATTTATTATTAAGGTCTTGAGTAAGGTTTGTTGAAACCCTTTGTTTTTTTACATAATTCATTGTAAGGCCTTGAAAATACTGCACACATTGGATGTTTAAAAAGTTAATAATCACATCGCAGCCATAGATCATCCACAATTGTACAGTTTGGATCATTAAAATAATTCCACTCAAACAATAGGTTATCATCTGCCAAGTAGTCGTTAAAAGACTCATCCAGGTAAGATAAACCGAAATAATTTCAATTTTGCGACGTAGTGTGAGGGCTTTCAAATCAAGTCCAGCATCCTTAAAGAGTCGGTATATATCCTTGTTTGCCGATTTCATAATCGAGGAGGAATATTTTTAAAACAAGTGTGAAGTTTGGTTCGCAGAGTACTGGGAAATATAAAGAAATACATAATAGAAATAAAATGCAAGGCCAAAAAAATTTATAAATATTTATTTTATTAAATTTCGTTTAATTACTTAATTTATTATTTATTTATTACAGTTTGACCTTCCTGTTTCTGTTCGATTTTATTTATATAATTGTTTGAAAATCATTAAATTGTTAAACTATACCCCTTGCAATGCATTTCACTAGAGAAAAAAAATGGGTAATCTCTTTCTTGGCAAAAACAAATGGTTGAGTATTATTGCTTGGTTCTCAACGCAAATTGTGTTATAAAAAGCAATTTGTTAGCGCCATAAAAGCTTGACCCCGTCATCCTTTTTTCCAATTCTTTTCGCTTTTTATTACAGTCGATGACCAATTTGAAGAGCAATATGTGGGCACCCCAATATCATTGGGAATCAAACCGGCCAACTGGTTCCCCCCTATAGTATATATCTCCATCGCCCAGCTCCTCAATGGAATTTACAGCAGCTATTTATTTTTGGCCAACATTTGCGGCACATGTCGCATGTGGAGTGGCTATGGCTTTGCTTTCCTTTTACGAGTGCGAGTGCATTTGTTGTTCATTTCATTTAAATTACCCTGTGGCTGACCTCCTTGTCACAACATGTCGGTTGGCGTCATATTGGAACTGTTTTGTGTCCCGCAATCCACAATCGAATGCTCATTGAGTGAGTTTTCCCCATTTTTTCCGGTTTTTCCTTTATTTTTATTTGCATTGCATGGGGGTTATTGTGGTTTTTTAATCAAGTTGTAGGTGAACAAATTTTGGCTAACCGCTGGTTTTGTGGGTGTGTGTTATTCATTGTTGTGTTTCGAGAGCAAATGAAATGGGGAAAAAACTAAAAAGAATTTATTGTAAATTTTTGGACAAAAGAAATGCAATATATTGAATTTGAAACTAGTTAGCAGTTTCATTTCTTATAGGTTAGGTTGAAAGTTGTATTTTGGTATGATTGATTTAAGTCTACACTGATAAAAAACGTAGTAATTTCGAAGATTTCATATTTAATTTAAACATTTTTCTCTTTGGTTAAGATCCACCTCAGTTTTTTTTTATAATTTTTTATAATTTTAAATACGAAAATATTAAATTGAACCTTTTTAAGTTTAATTATTATTATTGTTATAATTTGATTATTTATTGAGGATTTATAATTTTGTCGACCTTGACTTTAGTATTTTCAAATTAAATCATGCATTTTAATATGTTTTGTAACAAATATGTACTACGAATCGTAGAATTCAATGTGCAGATATTTTTTTTTTACTATTCCCTCTTTTTATCAGTGTAGTAATATTTAAAAAAAATGTTATTTCATTGGGTACAGCCAAGTTTCGACAGAAATATTTAATCTTCTTAAATAATTATAAACACATTTTATTCCAAGCTGTTTATCACTTACTTGCCAAACCATTGCAAATAAAGGACCCATATATCTGCAGACGGTTTAGGATACACACGGCACTTAAAAATTATGACATATTCCTTGGCGCAACACACTCAACTTCAACTGTGTGGAAAAGCACGAGTATAATACATTTTACGACTGCGTTATATGTCTGCCAAAGTATGTAAAATTATTATTTGTCCGACTGTCTGTGTGGGCTTGCATACTTTGTGCTTATTTCTGGCTGTCAGAAAGAAACGAAAAGGAAGAAAAAGATGTACGACGTTTTATTATATTTAAATTACACAAAGCATTAAATATAATTCACTCACTACGCTCCATTTACTAAGGCTATATGAAAGGCGCACACACGAAGGCATTACTGTCTGCGCACATAAGTATGCAACAACAAAATGCCGCTGAAAATCGCTGTAATACTTTTTCATCAATTATATGATGCGCAAAAAAAATATATATGCTGCGATTTACAATATCAAACATGGCTAGCACACACACACACACGCAGCCAGGGCTTTGGCAACACACATAAAAGTACAGATATATGCCGACATGCTCTAGATGGCAAACGCGTCATACTTTACTACTTACTAAATCCATTACAAAGTATTTACGTAGAAAATTGCTTTATATCTCTGCATATCTCTCAGTCGACGTCATCATCGTTGTTATATCCCTGCGATTGTGTGTTGGTGTGTGTGTGAATATGAAAGTTCTGACAGGACGAAAAAAAAGTAAAAAAGAATTTAAGTACGTGGGAATAATAGTAGAGGAAAAAATCTTTTTAGTGGCGTCGCACTCCCTGGGTAAATTCCTCCAAGGAACTCCTAAGGTAGTCGACATTTCCACCCCGCAGCTCAAATCCCCTTCCACACATTTGGAGGCAAAAAGGCTGTGTGCAGCAATTTATGTGATTTTTCCTAAATGTCAGTGGCAAATAAGAAAATATTAAAATAGATTTGTGCACTCTGAACACAAAGACAATGGTTTGTCATGTACACTGAAAGTTTTAATAAGAAGTGGGAAGTTTTACAAAAGTAATAAAGAAAATTTGATGTAAAGAAGGAACAATTTCACGGTAAAATACAAAATTAAAGAATCGACGTGTGCCCAATGCAAGATAGGCGTGTAACCGCAAGCATGCTTTGTGACTTTAAAAAAAAAAGTGCGACCCGCGTGATTATAATCCTCCAATTCTTCTATAAACAAGTTTAGACTTAAATAGTATTTCCTATCCTAGTATTTCTTGAAAAACAAACCAAACTTCGTTTTTCTCTTATCATAAAGAATTTTCCATGAGTTCTTATAGGTCACAGATTTTCTACGAATTTTTTGTTGCAGTCTTACTAGACCTCTGATGATTCCCCCTGCCAAGATGTTGACGGTAAATCACATCCAGCTTTTCTCTATCTCAGCCAGCATGCAGTCATAAAAAAAGGAAAGAAAAAGTATACCAAAAGCCAAAGTAGTAGGATGCTGGGCTATGGAATGTTGGCGTAAGTGTGTGTAATTCATAGCGGATTTGCTTGCGGAGGGGAATTATTCATGCGCACTTGATTGTGCACACAACAATGGAGCTGATCGTAATCAGTGTCTCGTCATCATCATCATAAACTCCTCCAACTCCATGGTCAAGATATATGGTATTTCCCTTGGCAATGTGATAATCTAATGATGTATGCATATCCGAATGAAGAGAAAATATATCTAATATTCTGATAGCTTGTTAAAAAACCATAATGACTTGTAAAAACTATCTTCTGTTTAAAGATTTCTTTAAATGGATACCCTAGGCTGTAATCTCCTACAAACAACAATGAAAATAAATAAAACGAAAATACATATAACAAATAAATTTGTCGTGCAGCGGTGCAAAAAGGCAAAAGCTGCCTTGAATTGCACTACGAATCACTCTAGCGTGCTATCAATTACTGTGGCAAGTGTTGCACGTGCCACCGACACCGATCCGGTTGGAGGTCCTTCCCGACTTGGCCCACCCCCTGGCACCTTGGAGGTCCTCGAAGCTCGGTGCTCGGTCCTTCCATCCAGCCAGGACAGCTTGCTCATCTCATTGTGTTCCTTGGCATTTGCTCGCTGGCTTTCTATTCCAATTTTTCCCTTTTTCAAATACCCCGTAGTTGGGGATTAGAAGAGTACGTTGTATTTGTTCGAAGATGTATTTCGAAGGATTTCGATGGTAAGACAGTATAAAAATCAACTAGTTTCAAGCTTATTATTAAGCCACGAAAAAAATTAGGGCTAGAATATGTCATTCTACTTATTTCCTACTTATTTATGAAACTCAAGAATCGCGTGAGAAAAAAAAATATTTTTATTTGATAAAAAATTTAATGATATTAATTTAATTGATTTATTACAACAATTAAGTTAATATTTAAAAGTAATCATCATGGAATATATTATGCTTTTTTCTAGTAAATATTTTTCCAACTTGCTTTGCTTACTGAGTATCTCAAAGTCGTTTCCCTCGATGGAAAGTATCTTTTGGTTTCCTTTTCTAATTTCTTGTCGCACTTTGGTCGTTGTCTTGGCTGCACTAGTCCGGCGTTCTGTAAGTGGCATGAACATCGCTGCATTTTCTTGACAATTTCTCAGCTTTTTTCTGCTGATGCTCTCCCTGCTTTTTGAGTGCTTTCAATTGTTGCACAATTTTTTAATTTGCTGCGTGGCCAAAGAAATGAAAGAGTTGCCGTCGCACAGGGAATTTTAATCTAAAGTGGGTGGTGCAAAAAAGCTGCCCACGGAATTGTGAAATTTGAAACGTCTGCCGACTTTCTTCACATTAGTTTGTGTAGATTTTAATTATTGATCATTGCTTCTTAGCCGAATCCCTAGCTATTCTTAAGCCAATTAAACCCACATTTGGTCACAAAATCCTGGATATTTCAACTTCAATATATGCATTTAATTAACCACAAATGAGCACACAATTTTCACATATTCAGGCCGCACTCGAATGCCAAACAACGTCATAATAACTCAGTCGGCCACAAAACAAAACAAAACAAACTTCACAGGTCGTTTGTGTGCAAGTTCTGCATTTGAATTGTAAGGCTCTTGAGTAAATTGCAATTTAATTTTATGCAATTTGCCGAAAGACCAAATGCTTAAATTGTATTGACGCATAATGTCCTTAGGCCTACTAAAAAGCCTAATCCCAAATGCTGGTGCTATTATAATTCAAAATAAGCCAAACGACGAAGGCAGTTTGTCAATGTATAGTGAGGCAACAATGTTTAAATACCCTTAAGGAATTTCTTTGTATTTATTTTATATTTACTCCTGAAAACATCGATTATTTCGAATCAATATTGTGAAAATATCGAAACTGTCGATAAGTTTCAAGTTCTATTTTCTACGTTTTTTCCACAAAGCAGCATTAATTTCATTCTTTTTTTAAATTTGTATGATGCCAAGTAAGAACCCTTAGTTTATATGGCCAATCTAAGTAGTTCCTTCGCATTAAATACCAAAATGTAATAAGCATTAAATTTCGTTGCAACCTGCAGTGGCAAGGAGAGAATGCGAAAGATGACAGTTGCAATTACAATGTAATTACAAGCGACAGACGGAGAACGTTTTAAATTTTGTATGTCTGAATCTCCAAAAAGGATTAGGCACCATGAGGATGTGGATGAGGATGGGGATGCGTTCCATTTAAGCAGCAGCTTATGCCATAAACATGGAGTATGACCTGGCTCTCAATGTCTGCCATAAAATGACGCTTAAAGTGTGGCACGTAATTGCTTCATACCCTTGTCCTTCTGCTTCTCTAATGGCCTCAAGTGTTCCTCGTCCTTTCTATGATTTTAATTAGAATTAGGTTTCTAAGCCGGTGTTTTGATTCTTTAAGCGCACTCAACATGCGCTCGGTAAATACAAACTAAGCCGGCGGCTAAGTCCACCCAGATATCCGGAAATGTTTGGCAATCAAGACTTGGTGGTTGCTGTATATTAATTTCCTGGTTAGCTAAACGCAGCAATTGCAGTTTCCAGCCTCAATTATCGGCAAATTTGCTGCAATGCATAAATTTCGATATGCACACCGGCCGAATCCAGAAATCGTTGATTGGAGTTCTGTGGTGCGTTACTCTGTATTGCTCGACGACTGAGGAGTGGTAAGTAGTCTGTATAGCTAATATATTTACAACCAAAAAGCAATTTGGGATTGGTTTGTCATACCCATAAATATTTTAACAAATTGGAAATAATAATGGAGCCTAGGTGGAAATCCTTCAGGGAAAACTTATACATATACAATTATATTGAGCAAAAAGCATCATAAAATTAGATCTTTTCGAGGATGACCAGGGTTTTCAACATTTTTCTGATGGTGTCTAAAAGTATGCAGCAAAATTTTGTTTATTGATAATAAATTCCAAAAGAAATCTTTATTCCTGTGCATAGTTTTAAACAGCTTTACAAACCGTAAACGATAATCACTTTTAAAATTAAATATTACATTAAATATTGTGACTAAATTTTTGGACTACGAGCTTTAAGCACCTTTAAGGGTCCAACTTACATCCCATTCAAAAAATCCCCAACCCTGACATCACCAGAAGAACGAGACATTCAATCGGCTGTACCAATTGATAAAAACATGGCTCACAGACACCGCCCCTATCATTAAAAAACAAGAATGTGTGACATTTTGTCAGGCATAATAATAAAATTACAATTGCAGCCCGGCGACAAGCAATCCGGGGGAAAATGCGCCAAATCAGCGAAAAAAAGCGGTGGGGCGTCTCTTAAGGAAATGTCAAATCAAATTTATTGACTTTCATTGTTCGTTGGAATGGAGGCAGTGACTCCTCGCTGGAATCCCGGGCTCATTGAAATGTGAAAAGCCAATGACAGGGGACGCAGGGCTAACAATGTGCACCTTTTTTTTGTTCCTGTCGCAGGATCCTCTGTCTGGATTCTACTTGTGGCACTTGTCGATTTGTCCTGCACATTTTCCCATTCCGAATCCGTGTTTGTGCGCGATTAAAGCGCCGCTTAGCACGTTTGAATGCCTTTTACCCGGCTTTACCTCCGCCATTTCGGATTCTCTGATTCTCTGAGACAATCAGTAGAGCTTTCTTTCCCGTTCCCCATTCGGTATTACTATTTTTACACTGAAAAATAAATTGGTATTAAATATTATGTAAATACATCTTCAAAAATCCTATATGACATTTTCTAAAAAGCGTTATGTTGTCCTAATAATAACTTGTGTCTAAAAATATATTTGTGAAGGAAATTAGTAATACTAATTACATTACATTAGTTCAGATTACAATTACTTCTTAAACATATAAACGTCTAAAAATTTGTGATCTCTGGTTTTTACTGCCTAGTCTCAAAAGATTACTATTAATATTTTGAGAAATACATCATTAATACAAAAGAAGATCAGAATAATGGTAGAACATAAAATTCACATTAAAAAAAAATTTATGAACTTATGAACTTAGTTGTCTTAAATTTTAAGTACCTATTTTCTATAAACTAGACACAAAAAAAGCATGTTCCCGTAAAATCGATATGGCCATGTATATTTGAGATCATGCAAAGCCCATATCGTTATTACATGGAATACCCTTTTCGACCAGGTCAAATTTACCTGGCTACATATCAAATTAAAATTGATCTTAAACAATGTAAAATTGATCAACGTTTCATATCGATTTTTTTTGGGTGTATATTCCCCCTTGATTTCGAAAAACTTTGCACAATGCCTGCTGGCAGGGCTATAAAAATCATATGCTCTCCTTCATTGCAAGGGGTTGGCTTCAGTTTTTTGCAGCTCCGTCTATATAGCTGACTTTCTTTGTGCCGCCCAGCTAAGTTTGACAATTATTTGCATTGTTCAGTGAAGTCGTTTGTTCAACATGCACATGAATCGGTAACTACAGCATAAGTGAGTCCCTGGTTATAGTTCACAGTCGGACAAGTTGGGTTTGTTAGGCAGCGTAGCCCGACTCTATTGTGCACTGTCCATTGAATTTGTCGGAAGGAGTATTTGTACGTAGAGCCAATCCGAGAAGAATAAAAAGTGCCCAAGAGATGAAATCGAGTAGAGTTCGGCTGCGTGAAAAGAAACATCCCTTTTGCAATGGTTTATTGTTTTATTAGTAGGTCAGTGATGCAGACATGGATTTAGTAAAATATAAGGTGGTATTTGTTGGATCCCTTACATCTGATTTCAATGAGAAAATGTTTTAAAAAATAATTCGAGGTAAAAATCCGGTAACATAAATAATTGTATCGCAGCAGAGAATAATTCCTTAAGATTTTTTTAAACCGAATTCCTTCCACATTCATTTTAGATTTCGGAGCAACAGCTTTCGCATTATTCAGGGAAATCACTTTATAAAGCCGGGCTCTTGTCTGGTTTCTGCAACCAATTTTCTTCACACGAATATGCAAAATGAATGTTCTTCGCTTGACCCGAAAGCCTGTTGCCTTTTGTCATTTGAAATTCCGGCCAGGATGAGCAAGAGCAGCGGCCTGTTGCCAAAAAACGAAGGGAGTTCTTTTAGACAGAATTTCTTTTTCAGCCTCGCCCTTTTAAATGGCTCTTTCCGGTTCCGGTTGCGTTGCGTTACGTTACGTTTGACTTGCCTGCACGTAAATTTCGTGTCATTTTGGGCAAGAGAATTCGGGGGCGGTGGCTCGGGGGGCGGGGTCTCAACTGCTTCACTCATGTCGGCGGTAAATTTTAGTACAATGCATATATAATCTTTTTCACTTATCTTTGCATAGTTTCCTTTTGCTGCAGCCCAAAAAACTTTTTACGGTCTGAGGTTAAAAGTGGCGTCATACATTTCCAGACCCCCCGTAACCACCCCCTACATATAACTCGAGATTCGCGGCGCTTTGAGAGCTATGTAATGAATGAAAAGTTGGCTGGGGAGTTGCAAAAGATTGTGGCTGCAAAAAGGTGCACAGGCATCGCAATTTTTGCTGAATGGCTTGGTTTAGTTTTTGTACTTGTCGACAATCTTGTGACAGATTTATGGGTTAATTATTGCAAATGGTGCTGCGGAACAGGAAATAGAGACGCAAAACTAGAATCTAGTTCGTTTGATTGCACATATTGTAGCACTGAAAACGTTGTTAGTCAGATATTGAACAAATTTTGGAATGTTATCACAAATTTTGTAGCACAAAAAATGTGCAAAAGCTTCGTATTGATTAAACGGTAAGAGATCTTAAAAATAGGAAGCTATCATACTTATAATCATCCTTGCAGTTAAACTGGTATATCATATATTTTAGAAATGGACAATGTACACCCAACGAAAGCGAAAGCGATTAAGTTGCTTGAACATCCTCCTTCCGATGACGGCGATCCCGAGGGTTATGATCTATATATGGGCATCTGGGAATTGAGTGTTAGCCTGGGTAACTTTAATCACAATGTGGAAGAATCGTTGAAATTTATAGCCGAAAACCGTGCGACTTTGAAGAGCCCCTTCGAGCTGGTCCTGCTCAATGATTTCCGTATGAAGTTCGACCGACTGCAAAAGGGAACGGATTCCGAGGAGCAGACTATTCACGAGACTCGGGGAGATCTTTTTATGAGCCTCTTTAAGGAGCTGCTCGATATAGAAAAGGACGAAACAAGACGATGCGGGTACTTGAATCTCTGCTATGAACTCTTCGACTCTGTCCACCCAAAACTTAATGGGCGTAAAAAGTCCTTTACTTATCGCGTGGAACTCATCGATCGTTTGCATGCTCAGGTTCAGAACATATTGAATCGACTTAATGGAACTACAGATGTCGACGTAAGATCCTCTGACTCCCTTGTTAATATCCAAAATGAACTCTTATTAGATGGAATAAATGAGGAAATCACTGATCCACTAAAAGAAATCGTATCTGAGGAAGGCATCGAAAAAATTAAATTAGAGTCCAGCAGAGTATATATCGAAACATTGAAAACTGAAGGTTATACATATATTGAGAGTTGCACAGTTCTTAGTAAGTGCATTTCAAAAGGCTTTATATTTGAAAAGGAGATCCGTGAGATTACTAGTCAGAAGATAATTTCGGAACCGGTGAAAATGGCCGCCAAACAATTAATATCTCCAAAGTTTCGTGAAAACTACAACTGTAATGCCTCTGGGAATGATTTTAATGAAATCCTTTTGCTTGATTTGAGTAATCCGAGTGAGGTTGATTACAGTGCTTCCGATGAAGCATTGGTTTCCCTTACTTGCCTCGCACATTTTCATATTGAAAATCCGTGCAATTCTCCTGAAGATGATTTAATTAAAACTCCAATAAGTGCTTTGGGAAGCTTTCCAGGGGATAACTATGCAAATGTTACCCCTGTCAATAGAATTTTTATAGATGATAATGAGATTATTGATAATGATCAGGTAATTGTTGCCGAAAAAAGATCATCGAGCGACTTGTCCGATATACCTAGTAAGAGAAGAAGAAATATTCCATTCCCTTCCATTCCAGTGGATACAACTTCAGAAAAACAAAATACATCTAATAATTCTTTAAATATAGAAAATTTCTCAGATTGTTTGGAAGTAAAGGATGTTGTTCCGTTGAACATTGAGGAATCTTTAGCTTTGAGTATTTCTGAGAGGGATACTTTATCTGATGTACCTGAGATGTACCTGGATAACAATGTAATCTCATGTGGTATGGAAAGTAATAATAGGTCGTTGACTATTGAAGAAGTGGAAACTGTACAAGCTTTCGAGATCAAAACTATTAGTGGAAGTGATGACGATTTTAATGAAATGCTCGATGATTGTGACGATTTCAATATTATCGATGAATATGGAGCTAGCATTGCCGATGTTTCAAAAAGGAGTCGTATTCCTTCAAAAAAGGCTATTAAGAAATATAAACAACTTTATAATGAATCTTCTGATACTCATGAGAAATGTTATTTTAAAGGTGTATTTGAAATTCCAATTAGTGATAATTTCAAACATAGAAATTGTAAAAAATCTAAAGCCAACTTCGAACAATGTTCTCAAGGTAACCTAGAAAAGATGAAAGATTTATTTGAAGATTATAAGAATAAACTTGATGCGATAACTGAAGTGGAAGAAAGAATGGATTCGGAAAACTTAAAATCCAGTGAAAAATTATTACTATTTAAAGATACTGATAAAAATGAAACTTTACTAAAGAATGACTTGATCTCGGAAGAAATGGGTTCTAGAGAAGACAAAATGATGAGTCAATTGCGCCAAACTGTAAGTGATATTAAGCTAAACTTTTTAAAAAGGGTTGATAAGACTCTGGATTTAACTTTGCAAAATCCTTCTGAGGCTCGATCGAAGAAACCGTATTTTGAAAATACTAGAAATGAGCCGAAAAACTATAGGAGAAACTCGAAATTTACTGATGAGCTTCGTTTACATTCTCCAAGAAAGATGTCCCCCAAAAATAATATATCTAAGCATTCGGCTAACAAGGTACACCAAAAGAAATCGAATATTGCTTGTAGGAAAATGCTTTCAACAAAATTGAGTCCAATAAAAAAGTCTTTTCGCGATTTTTCGGAAAACAATCATACAGTTGAATGTCGTATTGATAAGGAAGTAAACCGTAGAGACGAGGTTCAAAGAGATTTCCTGAATACTGTTGAAAGCTACAGTGATAAAGATGAAGATCCCAATTGTATCTGTGAGGAATGCTGTTTGGTGAAGGATGAATATTTTAAAACAACATCAGAAAAATCCAATGAATTTATGAATGAACAGGACGATCAAGAAATACAATTACCAATATCAAGTCATATTAATCAAGTTGATAAGTCTCCAACCAAGTTTTTAGTACAAAATGAAAACACTGAAATATGTATTGAATGCGAAAATATTCGTAAGAACCTGCTTAAAAAAGATCCCTCAAAGACAGTTTGTGGTGATAGTCCGGAACATTTAAATTTGTCTTTACGTAATTTAAGCATTGATATATCTGCGGAATGCTATTTGGTGAATGATATGAAAAATCATGTCAGGGAAAAATTAAATGATATTGCCGAGAAGGACGATCAGAAAATACTTTCACCAATATTGAAAGAAATATCAGAAAGCAGTAATTCCGTAGAACAGCCCATTTTAAAGAAAGGGGATACGTCTTTGAGCCAGCTTTCTGCTAAAAATCATACCTTTGAACATAGAAATAATAAGGAGGAAAACAGTATAGACCGGGATTTAGATATTGAATATTTAAAGACATCATCGAATAGCAAATGTATAGATATCGCTGAGGAATGCTTAGATCTACATTATAACCTATCTCTAGGACAAACATATGAAACTGTTGACGAACAGGACAATCAAATGCTTTCCCCAATATTGAGTCAAATTACACAAACAGTGAGTGACGTAAAGCTAAACATTTTAAAGGAAGTGGATAAATCTCTATCGGAATTGACCTTAAAAAGTTTTTCTGCCTTTTTACAATCTGAAGAAAATTTTAGAAACAAGTCGAATAGTCCAGTATTAAATGAAGCCTGTAGTAAATTATCGTTGGCTAAGAAAAATGATTTAATCTTTAAAATATCGGAGGAAAGTGACGTGGGGCAAACCCAAAAAAAGGAAAAGGACAAAAATGTATCGGAATTGACCTTAAAAAATACTTCTCACGACTCAGCCCTTTTATTGAGAAAACCATCTGAAGCAAATATTAAAAATAGGTCAACAAATCCGGAAGCTTGTAGAAAATTATCGTTAACTAAGGAAAGTGATATAAGCTTTGAAATATCGGAGGAAAGTGACGTTGGGCAAAACCAAAAAAGAGAAAAGGATACAACTTTATCGGAATTAACCTTAAAATGTACTTCTGATGTTTTATTGAGAAAACGGACCGATGTGAAATTCGAGAATAAGTCGGTAGATTCTGAATTTAGTAATAACCCTGGAGAAAGTAATGCCATCATGGATTTATGTAAGGAGTGCGATGTTAAGGTAAACTATTCCAAGGAGTTGGATAAGTACATTGCTGAAGGTTTAAGTATAGGGAAAAGAAACAGCAATGAAGTGGTTAGGCACAATGGTTCAGGGGATTTGAATGTATCTTCCGAAAAAAGTGGAATTAAAAATTGTAAAAGATCTTTGCCCAAATGGCAGCATCAACGGCACATTATTGCCGCCCCTCGTGCTATAATTAAAAATTTCAAATCGAACTCTTCCTATGAGTGGTCCCCTCACGATTCGAATGCTCCCGATTTCTATGAACAATTGGATCAATTCTTTGAGATTACGGGTCAGAGGAAATGTGGCCCAGCCTTTGATATATGTGTATCATCGATCCAATCGCGGTTATGTCAGATTCTGAAACGCCTTCCGAGGGAAGAAAGCTACTCCGATTGGATGGCTATGGTTGGTAAATGCAACTTAGGGCAGTTGCTGACGCGAAACGAGAGAAACGCCTACGAATCCTTGCGCTGGCAATCGAGGGATACGGGTGACCAGGATCTATCTGCCGGGTCTCGATTCACCGATGCCCTCCACGGAATGATGGGCTATGAGTCGCCACACTTGAAGGTATCCGCCATAACTGGCAGGCTGCAAATTCGTTCGCCGCAGCATCAGGATAGCATCAGTGAGTCCTATTTGCTGCTGATCCTTGGCCACTTGGGATACTTCTATCGGGAGCTGAAAGAGCACCTGGGGATACTTGGCCAACGGGGAGAGACGGCTGCTGCTCTCCGAAAATATCTGCAAAAGTACCTCTTGAATTTCCATCAGTTCTATGAAATACAAAAGAAAAATCCCTGCAGTCTACTCTGTTTGTACCGACAGACTCGTGGCTTCCAGCTGCAATTTCAGTGGCTTCTGGATGTCCTGCATAATATTCAGAATGAAGAATCTATTATAGTTTCGCTTTACGAAGAATCGGGTCTAAGAATCGGTTGTCAAAGAAGTTTATTGCTAAAATGGCTAAGTGTGGCGAGCCAACCACTGATAAACCGGCTTCAACAGTGGCTCCTTAGCGGTCGTCTCAATTCTTCGGATTCTTCGGATGAGCTTTTCATTGAACGAAGTATAACTTCGAATACTAATGATTTCTGGCAGAAACGCTATCGAATCACGGAACATTTTTCTTTCTTATTCGATCCCCAGCTCATTGAAACGCTAATTAGCGTGGGAAAAACTTTGAAGTACTCACAAAAGTATCTGGGCATCAAGGTGGAAACTTGTCTAAGTGGCAAAGAGCTTCGTAACATATTGCAAGAGTCACTCGAGCACTTCTATCAATATGGCGAACAGGAACCTCTCTTTGTATTTCTGCGCAACCTACACTCGGAGGTATCGGGCGAGGTACTAAAACAACTTCGGGAAGTGCAGCCCAATCCGGAGTATCTCTTCGCCCAGCTCCACAAGTACGTAATGCTAACGGATGTGAAGTTTAGCAGGGATTTTATAGATGCTTTTGAGACAGTCCTTGGCGAACCGGAGACCTTTTTCAATATTCGACTTTTCAACGAAATGAAAGATCAAAGGCTACGCAAACCGGTTCAGGATCTCTATATAGACAAGGGTTTAGGCGAAGGAGCCCGGTGTTGGTCACGTCTTGTCCTCCGCTGGAAGCTGCCGAATCACTGGATTGCTCTGCTCGGCGAGGATGCCGAGGAATATGAAGCGATCTCCACAGCCTTGTGGCGATTTCGTTATGTCGACTATGTGCTGTGTGAAAGGATATTTCGGGAAAGGACGGAAATTCTCAATCGCATCGACTTCAAATATTTCGAGGGCCTCGAAGAGACTTTCAATTGTTTTGGCAAGCTCATCAACATGTGTCTGGATTTAATGAAAGTGCTCAGGCGGTATTTTTTCAAGGACTTATTAGAGCCAGCATTCGAAAGACTTCTGTTGGCCTGCTACCAGGCCAGTACTCTCGACGATATACTTGAGGCCAATAGAATATATCTAAGGACGCTCAAATTGGGCTGCATGCAAACGAACAGCCTACGGAAATCGAATCAATATCTAGATCGACTTTATAATTTTATACTCAGGCTCGATGATAAGCAGCACAAGTTCTTCAAGCTGTGTAAAACTTCAATAGACTATGTTTTGGAAGTTCGCCTAAAAAGTTCACACAATTTGCTTTCGAACTATTATAGAAATCAAATGCTGAACTTTCGTTGGACCTGTGAAAATTACACGGATGTCATTAACGAGCTGAGAGATCAATTTATTATGGCAATGATTAGCTTTTTATTTAGTCTGCATTTGTCAGATGAAGATTCATTAAGGTCTCTGGCTCTTAGTTTGGATCCCAAAGGCTATTATATAAGAAAGGATAACAAATTGCGTCTAGTGCAATCGTTCGAGTTTAAAAGGAAGACCGGAAAGAGCAGCTCAGTTAAAAGTACTTGACAATCTTCTTAGCCATAAATTTAAATTGATTTATATTTTTTGTAAATGCAATGTCTGTAAATATAATCAGGTATATATTTTTGGATAATATTAGTTTTTGTAAAATGTTAAAATTGTACTTCATTTATCTAATAAACTGAATACTCATATTTGGCTTTAAAATATGTGACTTCTTTTATTGCTAAAAAAATTTAATTTTCCTTTTTTCAAGCTGGCAACCTTAAAATAAATACCCCAATCACATTTAACTCCTTGCTCAAGTTATAATTCATTTAGCAAAAAGATAAACCCCCTTTTTGGCTCTTTGTCTATAAATAAATTGGATTTTAATTGAAAATTAAGAATCGACTTAGCAATGTTTGCATTGTGCAGCAACTGGAGAAGCCTTTTGTTATGCAAATGTTCCCTATATTGTGGTCCCGTGTGAATAGGGACAGATAGAATGGGAGTGGCAGAGTCCAAAGTGACTGTGTGGGTTCGTTTAAATTAAAGAAAATAATGGAAAATGTACTTTTTGGCTTAGGCTTTGGCCAAATGGAATTCGCCTTCATCTGAATTGTAATTGCTGGGCGAAAATTAAATCAAGTTCGGGTCCTCACTTTTCATATTTTTATTAACAAGTTATGCCAACACTTTTCTAACAGCTCTCATCTGCATAACTTAATTTTCTGAGAATCCGCATGGAAATATCTGTGCGCCCGAATCTCTGCCAAAGAAATGAACAATGGCGAAAGGATGGCCCAGTCCTGAGCTCTTTTGTTATCTGACAAACACAGCTGGCAGTCATCTCAGCCAGTCCTCCACATATCAGCGACTGAGCTGGATGAATTATAAAGCACAGCCGCCTTCACCGAACAAAAAAAAAAGAAAGAAAAAATGTCAAGAAGATAATTGAGCTCAGGCAGAAGGCATTTAATAAACTTGATTGGAACGACAGGAAGGAGTGACACTCGGGGGAAGGTTGACAAGGTCCTGACATGAGTTTTTCGCCTTACGAAAAAGTTAACTGGCTGACTTGCTTGACTGTTGATTAGGGAAATTAATTTCCTAGGAAATTGCCTGCCTCCGATGCATTTTTGTTGATAAGCCAGCCATTTATTACGTGTGTTGATGTGTGGGACTCTTTTTTTGTTCATACTCAGAGAACAATAAACCGGCAAATAAAGAATTTTGTAATTCATTTTGAAGGGAACAAGAAAAGCTTCCTAGATTTCAGATATTTATGCCAAAATGTTTGTCATAGGCGATCTTTCTTTATTTTGGGTTAATAATAATTTATACACAGCAAAAGAATTGACAAAATATCAGTTTGATATGTGCAGGTCAACTTTGTATTGTTAAATATCAAGTTATTCATATCAATTTTATATATTATATATAAAAATATTAATATATAATATATGTTGAAAAACTACTGCATTCGGTATTTCAAAATAGTGCTTTTTATAATTTTTATGAAATAACTGATATGATAAAATATCAAGTTGATATGTTTGAATCATAAATTTGACATTAATCATATCGGCTTTTTATTGACATGAACTAAAGTAAATTTCTGTGTATCTAAAGTCATTTTATATGAAATTATTCCAAATTTTCGTATAATAATATTTTAGTTGTGTGATGAGTTATGAGGGTCTATTTAAAATACATTCATTTCGTTCTTAAGTCGATAAAAACTAATTACCTAATTAACAAATAGCAACACTAAGCAGATCTGGTTGTTATATGGTTTTTCACACTACTTTTTTATTTTAATGAATGGAAAATCAATGACATTTTTATCTCTTGCCCATCAGCCAGTTTGTGCGCCCCGTCAAATTAATCTATAAAATGTATTATTTTGCCCGTTGACATACTTGAACTGTTCTAGGCAATAAATTCCATTACAAAGTTGCCATTTTGGCATCACAACACAACATCTCTCCGCACCCCAGTCAATGTTATTGACAATTTGTTGTCAGTTTTTCTCGCCCAAACACACGGAGCAATTTATGTGGCCGGGTTCTGGGGGCTTTATGAAATACTTCTCATTACTGGGGGAAATGTGGAATTGGTGGAAATGGTCAGCGGCCGATGGCTGGAACACATTCGAACTATTTTCATTTCAATTGCAAACGGTTTGGCGCAGAGAAATCAATTGAATTGCCATTTCACATATGAAATGGTCATTTGTCAATGGACAACAATTGGAGGGCGTGGTCGCAGCTGGTTTGGATGGTGGATTGTGGATGTTTGATACTGGATGCGGTCAGTCAAAATGGCCGCATAAATATGTCCTTCTCGTCCTGTGTCCTATGTCCTGTGTCCTGTGTGTGCGAACGATCTTCTGGCACTCGCCCTTCATTCCCATTTCGATGGCTAAATTGTTGGTCGTTATTAAATTTCCGCTGCGTTGAGTTCTCATTTCCGTTTCAATGGCCAATGCAGCTGACCGTCGTTGAATGCTCAACGGATGTTGGCCTGGGATATGTATATACACTCACATACGTGGGCTAAATAAATATTTTCGGTTCTGGATGGATAAACAAAGGGTTTGGGTGGCGTAATATTCGATTATTGTTTTTATTATAATTTTTAAGAGCCTATACAACAATCCCCATTTATCCAGTATTTGGTGTGGCGATCAAAAATTGATTCTACAACTGAAAAGCCTGTTAGTATATATACATATGTATATATGTGAATGGGGCTTTTTAGCCAAATTGAAACTAATTGAAATATGTGGATTGCAGGAAACAGCAAGAAGTGGAGAGTGTGCAAAACTTTAGCCATAAATTTCAATAAAACGGCATTTTTGGTATTTCCTTTTATTCCAGTTGTAGTTTCCCCTATATGTGTGTGTGTTTTATACGTTTTATTGGCATTACGTATACGCCGTGACCTCATTTATTGTTTCGTCAGCATAATTTTATATTATGTTTTTGGTGTGTGCTCTGTAGTTTTTAGATTTGTTTAGCAACAATACTTATTTTCAGAAACTCTTTATTATTGCATAAAAATTATGTTTATGTATGTTTATGTATTATATAATAATGGGTTTTAATGAAAATATAATGCATTGCCCATCAAAGGGACTTGGTATCCGCCTTCCCAGGGGCCTCTTTTTTTTATTGTTGGCTTCCCTTTGTGGCCGCTGTGTCTTGGCCAAAAAAAAAGAAATAAATAACAAAATTATTCAAAATTATGGGCCTCCCCTTTTTGACTTAACCCTTGTGTGGGCGAACGTTATTCTCTTTTATACTTAACCAAGTTTATATTAAACCCAGCTCCCACCGCCGTTACAAAGTAAAATCTTAGGAAATGCATTAAAAAGGCGCTAAGTAAATATTAAAATTTCTGTCAGGGGGCAGGCTTAGGCCATTTTATTACTATTATTTCCCCGACTAAACAAAGCCAGTTAATGGCTTCAGCTGCCGGACAATGCTTGTTTATTTATGCCCTTCGCTAATGGACAGCGCGGAACCGCTGAAAGAGTTCGCTTCGGTGGATATTATTTATTATCGCCGCCCCCGACGCTGCTGCGAACAATAAATGTAATATTTATTCATTTAGTTATTGATTTATGGCATGGCATTTAAATCAAAATCAAGGCAAGAATGCTGAACATTTTATCAATTTGATAAGCCTATTTATTATGATGTTTTCACTTTTCACCGCTGGAGTGGCGCGCTGCCTCCGCCTCAATGAAATTTATGCCTCTACTGACCACAAAAGATTCATCTTCATTTCATCTGTCCAAGCCCAACTATAAGGCTCACCCATTCTCTCATCTGCCAACCAGCCATGCTTGATTAGTTGATGACACTTTGTGCGAAAGACGGAACCCTGCAACTGCCTTATAAATGCGTGTATGTGTATTTACACCTGAAGAAAATATTTTTTTTTTTTAGAAAATTAGATGTAATTTTTAATACTAAGTCTAACTGGTTTTCATGTAGTTTTGAGTGCTTGTGACTGAGAAGAAATAATATGTATTTAATTTCTTATAAAATGTAGACAGGATTTTTCGAAAGTTTTCTCACTACGATTCGAATTTTAATTGTTTTCAGGTTTTTGGCTTTTTTCTTAGCTTTTCTTTCGAGTTTTCAACCATCTTTATACCCTTGCAGAGGGTATTATGATTTCAGTCAGAAGTTTGCAACGCAGTGAAGGAGACGTTTCCGACCCCATAAAGTATATATATTCTTGATCAGCATCACTAGACGAGTCGATCTAGCCATGTCCGTCTGTCCGTCCGTCTGTCCGTCTGTCCGTCTGTCTGTTTCTACGCAAACTAGTCTCTCAGTTTTTAAGCTATCGGGATGAAACTTTCCCAAAAGTCTTCTTACTATTGCAGGTAGTATATAAGTCGGAACCGACCGGATCGGACAACTATATCCTATAGCTCCCATAGGAAGGATCGGAAAAAAAACGGTAAAAAAATTCTAGCTTCGGTGTTTTTTGAAGTATTACCTTCTAATCTTGGGAATATTAATTTTTAATTATTACTGAATTTCGAATAAAATTTTATCAAAATCAGACGACTATATCATATAGCTTCCATAGGAACGATCGGAAAATTAATGGGAATATAATAGGAAATAAATTATTGCTTCGTTGGTTTTTATTGTATTCTCTTCTACTCTGGGATATGACTCTTTTTAAATATTTCCGAATTTCGATTTTAATTTTATCAAAATCGAACTACTATATCATATAGCTGCCATAGGAACGATCGGAAATAAGAGAAATAATAGGAAATTTAACATTTTTGCGATTTTTAAATTAATAGGAATGATCTGCAAGGGTATATAAGCTTCGGCTGGCCGAAGCTAGCTTCCTTTCTTGTTTTGTTTGTTTTTACTAGGCTTTGTCGTAATAATTTTGATTAATCTAGAAAAAGCTAAACGCTTATTTTTTTCTGAGTGTATCTGAATACATATGCGTAGTTTCCCTATCCACAACTTGAGCAGGGCGATATGTCTCGCTCTGCGGTGCTTGTGGCTAATTTGATAAATATGCACGCGTTTATTCAAATCAATCAGAGTCAGACGACGACGGGGGCTGGCTGGTTGGTGAAGGAGGGCCTTTGAATGGAGAGGACAAGTCATCGGCATCGTCTTCACTCGACTTCCCACCGCTTCTGATTATCTCCACGCCTCCTTTCAGTGTGCATCTTGTGGCATATAAATTTCAGCTGCTTTCCTCCCCGAGCACACATATAATCATCCGCACACACACACACGCAGGCTTCGCTCTTTGGAGATTTCATTAATGTGCGGTTAACTATAATGAGCCTGGCATATAGAAGCACACCACGGGGGGTTTTCTGGTTAAGTTGGGCTAACTGAAATCTTTTACGGTATCAGTGGGTTCCTAAATAGGACAATTTATTGTGCCGGAAATTCAAATTATCTCAGTTACATTAGTCCAATTGAGCTTAATAAACTTGGTAGGCTTACTTAAGAGGTTAACTAATAATAAAATGGGTATTTCATACTATTATCATACTGATCAGAAGAATATCCAAATTATTGACTAAAAACATTTTATTTTAAATATATTAAAGGGAAACTGGTACAAAAACTTATTTTCCATCTATCATGTACGCCGAGTTGGCTTTTAACCACAAACCAGTGTCCTCCTTTGTAATACCTTGGCTAAATTAAGTGGCCCACATTTGCAACTTCATTTGAAGGGGTTGTTCGCCCAGCCACATGGCGCATATGTTGGGAAAAATTTGTGCGGTGTGACCGCAATAAATCACAATTGAAAGTGGCAAAAGTAAGTTGACTCTTAAATCACTTTGGTCCAAAGATGGTTTGTGTTCCATGTGGGGCGGTTGGCTTACACACTTTTTGCCTAATGAGTTGGGAAATCAAGGTAGTATAAACTATATTATAAGAGCTTCCAAAAGCTAACCAGTGTTTACCTCTAAGAGGGCGGACAATCAGCATAAACTGCAAACGCAATCAAAATGTTGAAATAAACTTAACAAATCCCACGTAAAGTTTGTTGTTCTCTTTTTCCGTTGCACATTCTCTCCACCTGTCAGCGGGTAAAATTTGTTCACCATGTTTAGTTCGCCCTCCACGAGTTTCTGCGCCGCGCACACTCACACACTGCGTATACGTAATAAATTTCACAATTGCCAGAGGAAAACTGTCCGCAAAAGTGTAATTGTAATGTTTGCTCTCTCGCCGCCTTTATCTTAGACCCCCGTGTGTGCAAAGGCAAGGGTTTAGTTTGGAATTTCTTGTATTTGCCAAGCGCTTGGAAATGTGCAAGCGAGGACAGCTCCTTTATCTATGCTACACGTTTTTTGTCCCCGAAAAGCAAGGAGTCTGTGAAATTGCCAGCTTTTCTTTTAAAGGGTGCCAAGTGTGCACATTGATGGGAAGGTTGTTTCAAGGTGTTTACACACTGGAACAGAGTCCACTTTTCCATTTAGAATCATGAAACGATTTCTCAGCCATTGCATCTAGAAGTCCCCCTCTTCGACTGTCCAATAAATGTCAGGCATACATTTTGATATCCAATTTCAATTTGCTTTAATCACGCCCTCAACGGCATTCCGACACTTGTCTCTCAGGGAAATTCATTATAAAAAAAGTCTTTGATAAAAGGACTAAAATGTGTTATCTTTGCGATTCATTAGACGATTGGAAAAAGTTTCAGTTGAATTTGACATGCGAATGTGTCAAATTACATTACGTTAATTTGCATTCCTTTTGAAATCTTTTAGTTGGAAAATTCTTTAAGTAGCTATAATTTATTTACTGTAGTCGAACGTAATTTAAATTGTGTACTTTTCAAATAAAAGGCAGCAGTAAAAATCTAGTAAAAGCCCAGTAGAAAATCCAATTTAAAAATTTGTTTATTTGCACCCATTCGAAAAACATTTCTTGTTGCTTGTTTTGCTGTAAAATTTATTTCCATTTTTAATTTCCTGACGTTTGGGGAGTTTATTAAATTTTATTAGCTTAATACTTTATTGGATTTCTTCGGTTTGATGGCGCGGGGCAGCGTTTCAATATTGACAGAGCTTGTTTGGCTGACTTTTATGTACGGCAATCATACAGATTTCAAATTTCCAATCGCTTTTATTGATACGCGGGTCCCGGAAAGCGGTGACCTTTAGTCGTCTGCCAGACTTCCGATTTCACAATTTAAACTAGTAGGGCTGCATAAAATAGCTATACATTGAATACATGGGCTGCTGCTCAAACAACCTTTGAGTTGCGTTGCCCTGACTAATTTTCGCTAATGCAAAGAAGAAGAAGCGGGGTGGCATAAAAAAACTAATAAAATTTACGTTTATCCCTGAAAAGGCACTCGAAAATGCGCGCCTAATGCGCCCCTTCGGATGGCGATGATGATGCTGATGGCCATGGTGATGATGATGACGCCAAAGGCAACTGAGCTTGAGGGACCTTAATATAGACAAGCACAAGACATGCCCCAAAAGACGAGACCCTCCTCCCATCTTATCCCATCCATCCCAATGCCAGCTAAAGTGCCATCGAATTTCAATTCAATTTGCGAGGCAAGGCATTCGCTAAGGGTGCGAAAAAATTTCTATAGCATATTTTTGCGCGCCGCGTTTGACTCGAGCTGAATGGAGGTCGTTGGAGGTGGGTGAGTGGGTGGGTGGGGTCGTGGGCGTGGAACCCTGAACATGGGGGCGTGGTCCAGTGTATGAGTAATATTTGCGCAAAGGGTTACCAAGAATCGCTGATATTGATAGTCGCGAGCGGAAGAATAAGTAAGTTCGCTTTTGAAGGATTTAGGGTTTTCGTCCTCAGAATTCCTCGCCTTTTCGCCTGTTTTCTCTTTATTATATCACGTTCTCAACATAAATGCGTTAAGTGGGGACTTGGACTAACGGTTTCGAGGGGGTGGGTGGGTGCTGTTTGAAGGCGTATTTGAAAAGCGCTTAAATTCAGTTGAGCGTTCTTTCTTATTTATTTATTTTCTCTCTCGAAAAAAGTCTTAAGAATCTCGAATGTGATAGGCATGTGTGAGCTCTTCTCTTTTTCGGCTTAAAGCCTGTGAGCCCTTCGGGCTTTCAATCTTGTTACTCTGGCGCAATTTTGATGACACTTGGGCCTGGTTTTCAGCGTTTCGTCTGCTCATATTGGCAGGGCTTATCCTTTAGTTTATATTATTAGCTTCCAAAGTGCCACCATAATTGAACGGATTTTTCGTGAGTTTCATTCAATGGAAAGGTTACTAGCAGGCAGAAAAATAAAGGAAAGGGTTATCTGTAATATTGTAGTTAAAATCAGAAAATTTAAAATTTTAATTTAAATATAATTATAATAAATAATTAAAAACTTGAAAGGAATTCCTTAATTATTTAACCTAATTAAAATAGTTCCTTTAAATTTAATTTACCCATATATTTTAAAAAAATGTTTCCATGTGAAAATACCTTTTATATATATTATTTAAAGACAAATTTTTGTATTACAGAAATTATTTCTATATGAAATAAATTTTGATGATTTTTGAAAAGCTTTTTTTTTTCTTTGCTTATATTTGGTGTGACGCGTAATGCCAACAGTTTTTTGCCTGCAATTTTGTTGAATTGCCTTTTGGCCTTTTCCCATTTACCTTCCATACTTTTCATAGTGCCAGGTGTTCCAGATTTATATGAAAAACTTGCGAGAAAACCGAGCAACGTACTTTCCAATTTTGGCCGGCGATTTTTTAGTTGTGAGCGAAATGTGTTTTTTAGTGGCTTGGCATTAGCATGTTGGTTATACATAAAAATGGGCATCTGGCCCAAGGACCCCCTCCCCCTTTTTTCAGCCCCACAAAAACTCTTCCTGGAGGCGTTGTAAAAACGTTTGCACTGCGTCGCTCGGCAAAGAAAACAAAAATATGCTGAAATTGGTATGTTTTCGACTTTTGGCGTTCGAAATTTATGTTCGCCAAATATGTGGCTTTATTTTTTGGGTACACCTTTCATGGTTTCCGCCTTTTTTCCATATACCTGTGTGACATATGGTTAGGATAAGAAATGGTAGAAATACCTTATAGTTTCGCTTAAAGCCTTAGTTTGAATTAAGGTTAATTTTTGTTATTTCTTACAGACAACATTTTTCGATTTCGGGCGGCGCCTTTGTCATGACAAACAATTGGTTGGCGTGTCAATAAAATTTAGCCGTTACACGTGGTCGAATTTAACGCCAAGTTGTCAATGCGGCCTGAAGTGGTCCACACAATGGAGATTCTGAGAACGTGGCCCTTTTGAAATCAAATACAAAGGCAGATCCAATATTATTTATAGTCCTGCTTTGTCTGTGATGTGATTTCAAGTTATCAGTCCTCCTGGCGAATCCATTGAAATTGATTTCTATTTTTATGCAGCTTGATTTATGGTCAGGGAGATCAAAATTTTATCTGTGACTTGGGGATATTAATTGATTCTATTTTGAATAAATAAGTGCCTAAAATAAGAATTGTTTTATTTTTAGTTATATTCTTCTAAGTCCTTTCATTGTCATTTACCTTTATCTATTAGCAAAGTCAATTCCAATGATTAGCGAATTCAGTTACGCTGGCTGTCTTGTCGAAGTTTGTGCAATAAAACCAACTTCTTTATGGGGAGTGAAGAGCACTTTGCTTTTGGAGTAATATCGCTACCATTATCGTCTCATTTTTCTTAGTTTTCCAACATTTTTCCGGGCTGCCGTTGTGTTGTTGGTGGGCAAGGAGGAACTCTTTTCGCGCTTCGCCACTTCGACATTAGTTTCGCTTAGTGCGCAAAACTTGACCACATCGAACTGCAGGGCGTGTGAGAAAAACAAAAACCACTCGGCAAACTCAACTTTATTGCCTTCTCCTCAGTCTTCGAATTTTCTTCGTTGGGGTTGAAAAAAAGTAACTTTCTACACACGACTTGGCTGGACACTTTTTTTTCATATATATAAATATATGTATTGAAAAGTTTTTATATTTGTCCAACTTATGTTGGATACAATTTAAAAGAATAAAGTTTTGTTTTAGTTTGGAAATTTGTCCTAATCTTTGACAAGATGGTGAAGAATGGTTTAGAACTTGATACGATTTGGATGGCGTAATATGTTTAATAAGAACATTAATAAAGATCTTCATTTCAGCTGACTCAGTAATTTTGTGGTTTAATTTAAATGAGCAAAATAAATTATTTCAGATTTTTTATATTTCCCCCATATTTTCCACGCATTTCTTTTTACAGTTTGGCGTGCCATAATAACAACATTAAATTTTTTAATGCCACACGTCGGGGGAAAAAAAGGTAACTCAACCTGGTAAGCATTATGACCAAAGGCCCTGCCACCCTAAAGCGCTTTTTGCATAAAATTCATATTAGGCACAAGGCCGGCGAAAGAAGATATGAAATAAGTACAAAAAATGAACACCCGCGAAATTTCATTCAAAAATATAATGAAAAGGAATTATTTATATCACCGAGTTGAAAGGAAGGGTTCCGGTGAAATGAAAGATTATATTTTGTAGCTCAAAAAAAGATATAAAATATGTAAAATATTAAATTTGATAAAAATATTCTTCTGGCGGCTTAACTGAGGGTTAAGCATCGGTTTTAATTTAAAATCGTAATCAGAGTATACATTTCAGGGCTTTTAATTCTATATAGAGCCTTCAAGCATTTATGCGAGTTTAGAAACAATTTCAGTATGCATTTCTTTTTCCCCGCACTAATTGCTAAATATTTTTCATTAAAAATGAAATGCAATTCTCTTAAAAAAAAAGTCTCAAGTGTCCCGAAAAAAAAAACGGAAAAAACATTGAAAATTAATTAACGCCAATTTGTAAGAGCACTGAAATCGAAAACTTTTCTGTTCGACCCAGCACTTTCATTACTTCGATGGCTTCAAACAAAAATGACCCAAAAAGCGAAAGAAAAAATTCTTTTCAACAAAAATTGTTCGTAAAGTTTTTAATAGAAATTACCATTTTGGTCGCTTGGCCGTTTGGTCAAGTGTCAATAATTGGAACCCAAAGGACCCGGTCCGCGAAAGGCGATTCGAAACAAAGCCGATTTCCGAAGGCCCAACCAAAAATTCCCTCATCCATTTCATTTCCCCGCGCTGCGTAAGTCGACACTCTTGATTTCAATAAATTCTTGTAATTAGCGCCAGGCGCTCTCATTTCTCATTTGGGTCAACATTTTTTGCCATCCAGTCGGTTCTGCTGTCAAAATATGCAAATTGAATTTGTTTCTCACAAAAACTCACTCGAGTGGAAGTTCTGTTGGCAAAATAAAAGGAGTTGCGCAGGTGAATGGCGAATGGGTAGGTCGCACCTTTATAGCAATCCTTCGTGTCAAATTAATGCCAAGTTTGAAGAACCTTTTTTCTAATAATTAAGGCTATATACTTTCACAGGTGTGAGAACTTAATGCCACCACAGTAATTAATCATTAATAATGTTTTTGAAATGTTGCCAATATACCACAATTATTATTTATTAATATTTAATATTTATTATTCATTAACTAATTTATTAAAATACATTTTATAATAATATTTAATTTAATACGCGAGTATTTTGGCGGAACTCGAGGTCATTTTCAGTTGGTTATAAACAACTCAACAGTATTCAAATATTATTTCAATATTTTCATAATTAAATGATATGGACTTTAATGCAAGCAACCAACCCAAAGACATTAATCTTGGTCACTCGTTTTATTTGGGTTACAACACCGCATTCAAGACTCAAAGAAAACAAATCAGAGTAACATCATGACTTAAGCAAACAAACTACAAAGAAGAAATTACAATAAAAAGGAAGGACTATGCAAAACCGATGTCAACTACCGTCAACCTAGTAAATACAGTTTATACAACCCATTCCTCAAGCCGTCCTTATCCAAAGCCCTTCGCAATATCAGGCCAGAGTACTGGGTGAAATTCCTAAGCAAAAGACAAAGAGAAAGACATGAAAGGGAAAATTATGCCTTTGGCAGTTTTTAAAACATTTTGCTGGCGATTTCTTATAGCTGTTTTACTGTTGTTGCCCCGTTGTATCCTTTTATCGTTGCTATTACTCGCATATTTGTTATAGAATGAATGTTTTCGCCTTCGTCCCTCTGCAAAACAATGCCCTTGTTTGCTTTCCATTTGAAGACGAACCCGAACCCCAATCCCAATCCCAACCCCAACCCCAGCCAGCTTGTTGTTCATACGATCTGCATATGTAGCGATTTCGCACAGTGTATTTGTGCGCGAGAGGCGGAAATGTACTGAAATGAGAAATTTCCGTTTCTGGTTCCGACGTCGGAAGTAAAACAAACGCCGATAAAACAGGCCCACGACGCGAACCCGAGAGTGAAAAGAGGGGAAAAAACACTCGAAAAGGAAGAAGACTGAAAGGTATAAATGATTGCCGCTGATAATACGAGCATGCGAAATATTGAAACCAGTTGCATACTTTTCGGCGCACTGCCGAGAATTTATGAACCATTTTTGCCTTGCCGGTCGGAGGGCATAAATCGAGACGAAAGCGAAAGAGTCCCGCGTTTTAGGCACTCACTAATGGCACATAAATAACAACTACTAACTAAAAAGTGACAACGGGGACCAGAACTTATACCCTCTGCCTTGGCACTGGTTTTTGTGCTTATATTTGGTCGATTTCGGGAGAATTTCTGGATATTATGGTAACCTATCCATACTTTTATAACCTAAAAAAATAAATATTAAAAAAAAAAAACAACAATAATTTTTTATTTTTAAATAGTTTTTATTACTAGCAAAAAAATAAATTTAA